>JADLZK010012715.1:0-190315 GCA_015847255.1 Hyparrhenia diplandra
AGTTAACGATCAGTCAACACCGAAAAGTACGCTTTGTACTCACCCCTCTATTTTTACGGATATCGGCACATGTAAGAAGGTAAGATCGACTTGACAAAGATAAAGGATAGCGTATCGTAGAAGTTCGTAAAGGTGTTCGCTTAGGGAAGGGCGTTGAAGCCAGTTTCATCCATGCACCGTCACTTTTGTAAGATCTGGGCGTGTCATAAGTTAATCCACGGCTTCTCGGTTGGCCAGCTCTGATATTGTAACCCGGCGGTGACCCCTTCGTCGCCCTTTGTAAGCCCCTTTCCCTCCTATATTTCTATAGCTCGGTTTACTATTAATTCTGTTTACCATCATCTGTTACTAATAGACGTGTTTGTGGCATGATCTAGCGCAAACACGTGTGATTAACGACCCATTAAAAGTGGGTTGTGACACCGCCTCCCCTCTCGGGTGACTTGAGGATCTATTATACTAGGAGGGACTCTCGCGCGTTGCTGCGGGAAGCAATTAGCTGTTGTCCTTGAGGATCAACGCTGTAGCCATTTGGTTTTAGATCAAGCTTTCTTTTTGCTTGTGAGTTTCTTTGCAAAATGGAAGAAAGCGATATATATCTGAGGTTAGTTGAATTGGAGTACTTAAGTACAAACTTGACATGATATGATTGACGACTCATTCACATGATAGCCTCCTTTGATCATATATAATATACTAAGTTGCTAGGCAGTAACCAAGATTCAGACATGATACAGTGCTGAGCAACTGAAATAATAAGTTGGTAGCCAGTAACCAAGATTTAGAAAGAGGCCTCATCTGGCAGTTCTCATGGAATTAAAGTTTAATATTCAGGATCATCATTGTTGATCTCCAAGGTAGAAAGAAAAGGTGGTAAAATATTGTTGTCCATGATCTGACAACATTGGTTTTTATTCTTGATCAGACATTTAAAGTAAGCATTCTTGAACAGTATGATTCATCTCCCAGAAAAAATAGGATGATTCGGCTCCCAGGAAAACATGATTTTTCTATTTGTCTTTCTGTAAATGGTCACATATAATTTAAATGTGGCTCATTCAAAAGGAAAAAGTTTGTTTATAGCTAATAGGATTATCAGAATAAGAGCTTGAAGACTCACCTTGGGTTGAAATAATATGAAATATTGGTAGATGGAATGATCCTTGATCAAGTTGAAAGTTTTAGGATGAACCTTTTTAAGTACTAAATGTGCAATTTAATTTTCCTCAAGCCAGTATTCAAGTGTTGTATGAATGTCCGGTGTATTATTGATTAACTGTCCCCATTGTATTGAATTTTATTTTAAAATTATGTCAGTAGTGGCCTAATAAGTTCTCTAATGGCATAAATGTTCATCTAAACCTGGACATGTTGTTGAATATCAATGGTTAAGCTTGAATTTAGACCATATATGTAACTGCTGGGCGGCATGGAACATCGCATTCCATTAAATTTCATAAATGGAGGTGTGGAATGGGAGACCATCTTTTACAAATATTTAATGATGTAGTCATGTAGAATCTATGAAGAATTATTTACCTGTCTGGGCTGATGTGGATTGCATATTTTCAGTCGATGGGGTTGAGGATCAATTGGAGCCACCTGGTTAACATTGAGGTTTTGCTTTCCCTGTGAGCTGCTGTGAAATGGAAGAAAAAACCGTAAACTTTCATCAGTTTTGCTGAGTCATATTTTCAGAGGGTCAGCTTGAGCAGTAGGTCATAGTAAAAAAGCCATGTTTGGTATTTGTAGCCCAAACTTGCAAACAGGACCATGGTTTGAGAAACCAAACAGGTTGCTATGGTCAGACCAAACAGGTCCATGGTTGCACAGAACCTCTCAAGTTTGAGTCAATAGGTAGATAGATTCTTGGGCCCAAGAAAGCAAATCACAATAACCGTAAACTTTTATCAATTTCGCTGAGTCAGATTTCTCAGATTGTCATCTTGAGGAGTAGGTCACAGTTAAAAGTCATGTTTTGTACTTGCTTACGTTTATGACAAATTTCAGAAAATGAAATGAAATTGCATACTGTAGGATTTAAAATGCACACAGATGAGATAATCAGCAGCCTCTCGGTTGTCCTTGATCTGCCCTGTTATGCTAAATCAAAACAAAAAATGTTCTTCCTCTGGATTGCAAATACGATATGTAACAACAGGTAAAAATTTGAAGAAACTTGATTTGGACAACGAACCTGATTAAAAGATTAGATGGTATTCTTCATGATCAATCTTGACAACTGGCACAAATCAAGCATCCCTAAAATTCTGTATGATGTTCCCTGCAAAATTAGAGAATTGTTGTAATGCCAATTACGGGTATGAAGGAGGAATACAAATGGATTAAGAGATGTCGATGTATGTGTTGGTCATGCAGAACTTCATGTTCCTATCAGGAAGCTTCTCTACAGGTCCTTGTCATCCGTTAGCTGCAACAGCTTCTTCAGCAGACCGACCATGACAGGGTGGCTCTGCACCTTATTTTTGAAAACCAAGAGCATAAGTCTGTTAACACTTCAGCTGATAACCAAAATGGCGACGAATTTCAGATGAACAGAAGACATACGACAATGCCTAATTTTTTCCTTTTCCATTAAAGCTAAAATTGCATTGCTAATGTGCTCTACTTTTTCAATCACCTAAAGTACGCTAACAGTATGACAGCAGATGCGCTAAAACATACTGTAAATTCTGAGAATAGAGAAAAAGGACTTGGCAGTTTTTCAGTCAACTGTGCAGTACTAACATATAATATGCAATTCAGGAGAAACAACACTGTAACATATGGATCTATTAATTCTGAACTCATGAATAGCTGTATTTTAATCCAGTCAGTTAGACGCTTCTTGGGCATTCAGATGGATGGCTTCATGCATCACAGTCTATTATTACGTCTATTTTATCGACTTGTCATCTGGGTGCTTCACGGCAACAATATATGAACTGTATATATTTTGGAGAGGAACCTGATTTGAAGATCTAACAACTCAAATAATAATGCATGGACTCTGAATAGATAAGCAGCATAACAGTTGGCACCAATGCACCAATCTATAACTGTGTATCACTTAACCTGCAAATTAGAGGGTAATCGTAGATGAGCTAAAATGTTGATTATTTCGAAATTGGAAATATGGACACAACAGAACATACAAAGCAGCACCTTGAACTCCGATGGGGATGATAATCTGAGAAGAATATCGACATGGGTATAGCTATAGCACATACATATAAATATATGAATAGAAGACTTGGAAAGCGAAGAGGCATAATCAATTATGATTAATCATCAGACAGAAATAATCCCAAGGGAAGGGCAAGAACAGCGGGAGTAAAGAAGGGGATGAGAAAGGCTGTCCATGTGGGTCGGTCACGGGAAGGTAAGAGATGTCGGAGGAGGACCACACATGCGGGATGATGGCGGCAGGCGTAGTAGCAGCAGAAGGGGAGGGGAAGGCGTCTGTGGATGCGCACACGGCGGCCGGGCTGCGAACTTGACCGGTGAGTGAGGGGCGTTGGAGGATTGGGTGGAGGGGAGGGAAGGCAGCTGGACGACGGGGTGGAGGAAGAGTGGAGCGGAGGGTTGGGGAAGGGCGGTGGGGTGGCGCGCCTTGCCGGGAGGCGGGCTGGAGGACGGGGTGGTGGAGCCTTAAAGCGTAGATGTGTTTCCTTCGTGCGCTGTAGAGGGGTAGCCGAGGAGTTGGAGATGGGCGAGGAAAGCTGGACGGACGGGAAAGCACGCGCTGGATGACGGACGGGAAACACAAGAAGAAACACACGTGTGAAGTGTAGGAAGGAGTTTCCTGGTGGCGTGCTTCACCACAGCCAGAAGAACTCCTAAAGTGGGATTTCCCATATAGAAGAGTTTAGATGAACTAAGTTGCTTTCAGAGATGAGAGTCACAAAATGCTCAACAAGACCATAACCATGAGTGATCTATAAGCAACAGGCTTTTTACGGTAAGCAACTCTATAAGAATGACACCAAAAGCGTAGACATCACTCTTATCGGTAAGATGCTTACTGTTCTAAAATACATAGGTCCAAGTACCCAAATGTTCCTTGCACAATTGTATCCACCCCTGTTTGTTCAATTGGAATGTGTCTAGAAGCTCCAAAGTCGACAATTTCACAATTAAGTTGTCATCAAGAAGTATATTAGGAGATTTGATGTCCCTATGAATTATTGGCATTGAGACTAGTGGTGAAGATATGCTAGCGCCCTAGCAGTTTCAACAGCAATCCTCAATCTATCTGTCCATGTTAGTGAAGCTTGATATTCAGCATGAAGATGATCATAGAGGGTGTCATTAGTAATGAACTCATAAACAAAGTAGTGGAACTTCAGTCTCAAGGCAACATCAAGTAGTTTCACTATATTTCTATGATTTATTTGAGAAAGGATAAGCGACCTCATTTATGAATGCATCAATTTCTCTCTGTACCACAATCTTTGACTTCTTAATCGCCACAACATGTGGAGCTTGACAAAATTCCTTGTATACTATTCATAACACCCTAAAATTCTTTTTGCTAAATATGGATTAAAGCTGTGCAAAAATTATTCACTTAGCAAAAAAGAAAAGAAAAGAAAAACGCTACAGTAGAGTGCTGCTACAGTAACGCCCAGCCCTTCACGTGGACAGCCTGTGGTTTTCTTCTCCTCTCCCCATCGTGACCCTAGCGGCCGCCATCGTCGTGCCGTTCTTCTCCAAGTTTCCATAGTGGTGACGATCCCATCATAGCGATGTGGATAGCCAGTGTCTCATCGTCGTACTTGTTGGGTTAAACCTGGGTGAGATTTCAGATCATAATCTCCCCTTCTTTGGTTCATGTTTTGTGGATCAAATCATCCAATTAGACGGGTTTTGGATGGATTAATTCTCGAAATTCCCTAAACTTGATCTCGTCCACGACCAGAAAGCCCGTCGGGTGTGTAGTTTCTGTTAAAGTCGCCATTTTAGGGCATCTTAAGTGGCCTCAATAAATTTTGAAGTGGGAAACATTTGCAAAGGACTTCAATACCTTTCTTTTGACCCCAATATCACCCTCATAGACTCTATATTTTGGAGTTAGCAGCCATTCTTAGGCAGCTGTTTGCAGTGACGAAATTCTGGACAGATTCTAGATTTGCCAGTTTTGGCCCCGTAACAGAGGAATTTGAACTTGTTATCTGAATCACAATTGTAGGGGTTTTCTTAAGCTTTCCAGATTGGTAGAGAACACAATTTTTTGTGACTTATATATCTCCAATTTTCAATTTTACAAGACTGTTGTCCTGTTTTGGCGACAGAATCTTCAGTCAAGATGCAAAGATGTTTATGTTATTTTCTAGACTTCTTATGCCAAATTTTTCATACGAACCAGTTGTAGCTAAATGAATGTTCTATGTTTTGCAGTAGATTTTTGGGAATTTATTATAATATGGTTATTTGTCTATGAAAAAGATAAGAATGCATTGCTGCTGCCCTGTGTCGGTAGCGAGGCGATAGATGTCCAAATAGCGGGTTTGGGACGCTTTATTGTGTGTCTTGATTTCTTGATTTGTTTGTATGATGGAATTGGTATTGAGATATGCTTTTGGTCAGGTGGTGCACCTCAGGTCGTGCTTAGCTCTCATTTTTTATCTTAGTTGAAGGCAAATAGCGTGGCGTGTGGTCCACATGCTTTAGCTTAGTTATTTGAATTGCCTCACTTAGTTTAATATTTCACACTAACAATATAATCTGAGATCTTGAAGTTATTTTATTACTTTGAAGTATTATGAATACACTTATCTTGTGGAGTCAATGTTGAATTATGAAGTACATGAATTACTCAATGCAACATTTGCATTTGCACTCTTTCCATTGATATGCATTTGAAGAAACCGTAGCCAAATTGGTAGCGGTAAGTACTGATCTGTCGCACTTGCTGATGAAGCATTATTGGTTGCAGCCTTCACTCCTCTTGTTGGGATATGTGGGTAGAAGTGAAGTCATGCATTGCATTGCATCAATCTCATTTGCATCGCCTTTGTACTATTTGCGAGATACATTATAGAAGTATATTAAATGTTATGGACTAATTGATCTATCTTTTACCTTGATTTACCTAATCGTGGATCTTTTTACTATGCTAAGTAAATCTGATGTTTAACTATATTATGATTTAAATAGCTTGGTTAAGGCAGTTTGCTTGCTGAGGTTTTTCCATAAACCTCACACGTTATTATTTCCCAGTGCTTCACTTGGAAGATGGATGCTTGGGGCCCGAGTGGCGGCACGTGTGCACGTCACCTATGAGCTACACATATCCTTCGGGACACATGTGTTGTGATAATAATTATGATGACTTTAATCATGAATTAGTTGGTTTGTCTCTTGTGTGTTTACATTGGATCATGTTTCGGATGGTCAAGTCGTGGTATGTTAGTGAATAGTAAATTTTATTCATCATTATCCTCTATGATTATTGTTGCTTCCGCGTACTCCTTTGTAATGGTGAAGTGTGGTAACTCTCAGAAGAGTTGTTGTTTTCTTCGAGAGTGTTACAACTATGCCATGGCCTCCTTCACCAAGTACACGAGCACTATCAAAGTTATTAGTAGCATTTTCTGGCTCTTTCAAAGGAATAATCATTCTTTCAGCTATAGCCGGACCTTTGGCATACCAATTGTTGTAGTATCTGCTTGCGATTTTTGCTTGAAGAATCTTTCCCTTATTTTTCTCTTTCTTTGATTTTTATTTTGCCAAGTAAGTATGGTCCCTATAACTAGAATGAGAAGCAATGCACCACTGCCAAGTCTAAGCCAATACTTAGTCCTGAAAAATATGTAGATAAAAATAATAGCCAACTTTAGAAACATAAATAAATCATAATAAAAAAGATCTTAGTTATTTGTATTACAATTTTGTGTCTTTGGATCTCATAGAGTGACTATGACTGACTTGTGTGGAGTTGCAACTGAGGCTTTTCTTTCCATCCCTACTTAAGTTGTCCTAAAATCCCCATAACTCTTTTTACATTTGGGATGGGGGTGCCAAATAGGCTAAGTTCTTTGAACATGCTAAACCTAGCTCTTGCCTTCGTTCCATTGGAAGGTCTTTGCATTATAATGATTTTTTTAGAATCTAATATCTATGAGGTCACTAGAACTCTAAGGTTGAAATGTGGTTTTATCACTTCAAAGGTGGGTCATATGATTCACTTGATAAGGACATGTAATTATGGAAAGTATTAGATTAATGGTGGATAACAATAAGTGATAGGAAATAAATCTTAATGGTGAAATTGCAACCATGGGAAATTTGTAAAAATTTTATCTTGTGATGTCGTCTTTCGTCAACATGATTGGGTAGTCAATCTAAATTGCAGACGAATGTGCGGTTGCAAAATCTCATGGTTGTAGAGGCAAAGTTACACGCTATTGGAAGAAGGAAGGCGTGGTAGGAACAACCACGCATGTGGTCCCCAGGAGGCGGTGAAACCTACGGTATGGAGAGGGTCATATAGGAAGGTGGCATAGTTTAACCCGACCTACAACAAAAGAAGCTCTTAGGTGTAAGGTTCATGTATTCCATGCGAGCTGAACTCTAATATGCACATTTTGGTGACATGCATGAGCCCATTTGGTGGTGGCGGTCTCTAGGTGGGATATAAATATAAAAAAGGAACCGATTTGGAGCAAATTCTTTTGAAGACATGGTGACTTCTAAGGACTAGAGTTAATTAAGGGTGGAGATTGTTGTAGTGACTCAAATCATACTTGTAGGCCAGGTTTCAATATAAAGGTGTGCTATTATGACTTATAGTTTTATTAGGATGTTGGGGTATAGAATTCTACTAAACTCCTACCTGCATGCACGGGGGTCATGGAGGGACTATATCAACAAGGGTAGAGGCCATGACATCAACCAAGCCAACACAAGGGCCTCACCAAGGTTGTAAGGGAACAATTAGAACTGCTCAAGAGGATTTTTGAAAGCTAATTCGGGGTGTGGAGAAAGCTTCCCCACCTACTTGTTTCAAAAAAAAAAAGTCTTGTTTTTAGGAACGGGGGAGGAAACCCTTCGTCCGGTTAATCATGGAAAACCGGACTAAAACCATACAACATCACACAAGCACAAGAAAGAAAGAAAATTACAACGCGAAGAACACATGGACTTCTTCAACGATGCCTCCGGGGAGGTGGATGACGTGAAAGCGCCACCATCGCCGGCCAAGCAAACGAGTTTGGCAAAGCTTCGCCCCGAGTCTTGTGTCCAAGGAGTTGAGCGGAGTGGGAGCAGAGCAACAAGAAGGAGGTTCTTGAGTAATCCGGGGCTGACGCCTTCAAGAAGGAGATTATCGCCACTGGTTAGTAATCCGGGCTAAGCTTTCGCGACGGCGGGAACCTAAGGTAGAGGCCACATCGCTGAGCCTCGCCACTGCCGACGGGAGGTCGTCGTAAAACCTTCAAGGAAGGCGCGCAGACCGAGCGCCGCCGCCCCACACCAAGGGAGCCGATCGGACACAAGCGCCGCGCCACACGCCCGCGGAGCCGATCGGTCGCCTGCGACGATGGGGAGGCGCACCGACCGACACGCCCGCATCATCATTGGTGGATGGGCATTCCGTCGAACACCGGCGCACCACCGAATGGAAGAAGCACCGTGGTGACAAAGAGCGGCTTTGTACCTTGACACGAAGAGAGCAACAGCATGGACGACGCGATGAGCAGCATCATCCACTCAAGCACGGGGCCCTCCGTCGCCGCCCGGGGTGGGAGCGCGCCAGCGGTGCTGATCCACGGACGCAGCGCTGACGGAGCGCGGACGACACGCCGATGCGCCGACCCGACCACTAACGCTGCATAGGCATTCCATCGAACGCCAGCGTGCACCACCAGCGACCAGCAGCTGTGCAGCAAGCAGCACAAGAGGACTGTGGGACGCCCCAAGGAAGCGGTATCCGCAGCGTCGCCCGTCCGAGCTTTTCGCCGTTGGCTTCCCGCTGCACCAGTCGTGGCCGTCGGGACGCTGCCGAGCCGTAAGCACAGGGTTGGCTGGGAGCATCAGCGGAGTGGTCGGATACCCCATCGACCCAGTGCGCTGCTTTTGCCCACCAACCGCGGAGGAGGCGTCGGGTCGGGTTCTTCGGTGAGCCGCTGAGGAAGGGGCCTTCTGCAGCAGGCCGGATCCGCAGGGATAGATCGAATCCCGGCTTCCCTGCATGTCAGGCCCCGGAGGGCAGCTCACCGCCTTCGTCGCCAGTGGGGCGAAAGGAGGAGAGGGCTAAGCTTTAGCTTAGAAGTTCTATTTGCACTAGATTCTTATAAAGGTGGTCCTAAAGAATCATGTAGGCCACATCTCTTGAAGTTGTGCTTTTATAGAATTGCAGTCCTTTGCAAAAATCCTAATCTCTTGTCATTTGTTTCTTTAACGCCATCATCTAGGGTTTTCTACGTGATTCGACTACATCTAAAAGGTTTTGCTGATCAACCACCCTTCCTCGGTGATGAGCACCATTGCAGTTGGAGACGGCGATAAGGGTATAAATTAATGGCGCGCTTCACAATCCCAGCCACGGGGATTGCGGGGTCGCGCCTTGGCGAAGAGAGGCCCAGCGCCGCCGGCAATGGCCGGCGCCACAGCGGAGCCCGATCGGACTCACCAGCGGCAGCGGGGCGCACCAGCAGCGCCGGCCAGCCGCCACTGCGCCCCGCGGAGCGTCCCGGTCTCGCCGCTGGCGATAGGCGCGCCGGCAGCGCGGCGTTGGTCGTGAGGAAGGGCGCCGGAGTCGTCGGAGATGGGTTCAGGCAGCACCGACAAGGACGTCATGGAGCGGGCGTACAATCAGGCCACAGCAAACCTGGTCGCCAGCTAACCCGCACGAACTACCAAGAGTGGTCGTCGCATATTCAATGTAATCGCTGCTGGTGGGATGTGATCGAGGATGCCAAGGTTGAGCGACGTCGGGACAGGTTGGCTTTGAGCCATGCTCCGCGCGTGCCGTAGATATATGCACTCGATGTCGAACCTGCAAAGGAGGCGTGGAGGCTATCAAAACCATCGGGGGCAGATCGTGTGAAAAGAGGGTGAATGCCCAGAAGTTGTTGCGAATTTCGAGTCAATCTCGTTTTAAGCCGGCAGAAACCATCGACATCAATTCGGTGGATGGGCTGGGGAGTGAAAGTGTCACCGATACACGTGTGGTGAAGAATTTCTCCGTGTGGTGCCGCCGGCATATCATCGGTTGCGGTCACCATAGAGATGTTCAGTGATATGGAAGAAGCGGCCGAGGTGCGTCACGGGTGTGGTGACAAGGAGAAGTCGGCAACCCTGTTGATGACGGAGGATGAATGGGCAGCGAAGAACGATTGATCTCGACACTTCATCGTCATCAGGCGAAGGGGGAGGTGGGCGGGCGACAAGTCCGCACGTGGTGGCGGCGATACACATCCAAGAATGCGTCAGCACTCCCCTCGAAGAAGGGGCAAGTGCAACAGATGCAAGGCCCAAAGAGAATGCAAGAACAAGCCCAAGGCCGAGGAAAGACAGGAAGCTGCGCACCATGGCGCTGCCGATGTGGAAACTGGGGCGCCTGGTGTCTCAGGTGTGTTTCCGTGATGCGTTCCCCAGTGAAGGGGTGCAGGTGTTCCTGAATCAGAAACGTGTTTTCCGCTGAGTATCATCAAGGTGCGGTTTTTGACACCGGAGCGACGAATCACATGACAGGGTCGAAGAAGTGCTGTCAAGTCTAGGACCCAGACCGATGGGTCCCGGTGGAGATTCAGGGACTGCAGTGGCAATTGCTGGGAAGAATGATGAGCATCGTGCTCACGGAGGTATATTTCATTCCATCTCCAATATAGTAAGTCTTGGGCAGCTAGGAAGAAGCGTGCACCACGGTGTCATGGAGGTATTTGAGAAGAGTCAGGCTCCAGTGAAGCAACGTGCAGTGCTGATAAGAAAGGAAAAGAAAGCACAGCACAAGGGCTGGCATCCCTGGGTGTCTGCCCCCAAGGCACGCCAGATAGCGGCAGATCGTTATGAGCTAGGCAAGGAGATGGTTGCCGTCTTGGAAGCAGCACTGTGCACGTTCCTCGTGTATCGTCATACAGAGCTGAAGAAGGATTGAGTTTGGTCATGCCTTGTGTGGTCCGATAACTCCTAGCACCCCAGGAGGAAAATCTTATTTTCTACTTGTCGTCGACGACTATATAGCTGGCTAGACCTGGAGTCTAAAGCTGAAGTCGAGCAGTTTGGAAGATAAAGACAGCAGCTGAGCTTGAGTCGGGGGCGACGTTTGAAGGCATTCCTGATTGTGGAGGGAGAGTTCAACTCCTTTTGCAGAGATTCAGGCCAGTACAACCACACACCGTTCAACAGAACTCGAGCGAGAAACCAAACAGTGGGATGGCACGTTGTCGAAAGCCATGAGTGTACCGGGCAGGTTTTGGGGTGAAGGCTGTGAAGACAGCGGTTACCTTCTGAATCGATCTCAACCAAAAGTTGGCAAGACTCCTTTTCGAAGCCTGGTTCGACCCAGTGCTGTTTTGCCCAAAGAGGTTTGGCCCGGGGATAACAAAGCTATCCGACAGGAGTTTTCTTCGGGAACCTGGAGCGAAGGGGTTCAGGATCCTATCAGAGGCAGATTGATGGTGTCTCGAGATGCTTGATTTTTCAATGAGAGCAGGCATGGAATTGGGAGGAGAAGAAATGCTGAAGATCCAGGGAGTCAGGCAAGCCGTCAGCACCGTGGGTTTTTTGAAGTGGCAGTGATGCGGGCTCTCGCCGTCAGGTCAGGGCAGTGATTCGTCTGAAATAAACCGGCGGTACGCAGAACCGGCCTCCCTAGTGTGACTTCAATTCCATCCCAAGCAAGTGCTAGTGAGCATGGGGTACACAGGATCAGCACATCACCCATCCAAGCAACACCAACAAAATGGCAGGATTCTGAAGGGGGTACCGGATAGTTTTTGATCTTCGGATTCCAGATGGCTGCAGTACATGGAATTTGCCTTGCGGCAGGAACCCAGCTCTATCGACTGCCTTAGCTGAAAGATCGGCGGCCGAGATGCAGTCCATAGAAGAGAACAGGACGTGGAGGTCAGTGATTTTGCAAGTGGGACAGAAGGCCATAGGCCTGAAGTTTTACAAATTTGGAATCCAGAGAGGGCAAGATAGTGAAGCCCGCCAAAGGTTATGGATCCAAGGGGTCGACTTTGAAGAAGTTTTCAATCGTGGCCAGAATTCAGTCAGGGTGATGGCACCAGCAGCACAAGGGGGGTTCATCACATGGATGTAAAGTCAGCCTTCCTGAATGAGACAGGGTTTATGTGGGCTTCATTGTTGGCAATGGTGACAAAGTTTTGTTGAGAAAAGCCCTATGGGTTAAGACAGGCACCTCGAGCATGGAACTTTAAACTCGATAAGGAATTGATTGTCTAGTTTTCGTCAGAAGTAAGCTGAGCATGCGGTTTATAGGAAAGGCAGCAAGGTTTCTTTTCTTCTTGTCGGGTGTATGTTGATGATTTAGTCATCTGTGGACCAAATGTCAGTGACATAGAATTCTTAGATAGAAGTTCAATGCGTGATTTGGGTCTCCTGAGCTATTATTTGGGCATCGAAGTTAAGCAGGGAGATGATGGGATCACGTTGAGTCAGCCTATGCAAACAAGATTCTGGAAAATGCAGGTATGTTGAACTGCAATTCCACAGCAACTCCGATGGAGGCTAGACTCAAGTTGTGCAAGAGGATAGAAGAGAAGTTGTCAGTCCTGCTTACAGAAGTATCATTGGTAGCCTCAGATATTTAGTCAACACAAGACCTGACTTGGCATTTTCGGTCGGTGTTGTCAGGATTCATGGAGGCACCAAGCAAAGCACATTGGGGTGCTGTAAAACAGATACTAAGATACCTGAAGGGAACAAGACAGCTCGGCTGCAAGTATGCTAAAGGTGAAGGACTGAAACCTTTCTTGCTGGGGTTCAGTGATTTCGCTGGCGATTTAACTGGTGTGGTTTATTTCGGGCAACATCATCAAAAGATAGTTGCATTATCCTCTTGTTTTCTGCAGCAGCAGCATGTCAGGGTGTCTGGTTGAGTCTAGGGACTTGTTGGGAACAAAGGAGGTGTCGGTGAAATGGATAACAAGTCGGCGATTGCTCTAAGAATCCAGTGCACACGATAGAAGTAAACCCAAAAGTTTCACTTCTTCGTGAATGATAGACAAGGCAAAGTGGAGGTAGATCATGTTGGCACAACTTGAACGGCATGTCAGTTGGGACTCCGTCATTGCAGACCGAACCACAGCTGCTGATGCCTCGAACTGGCATGTCGCCCACGGGCAACACAAGCTCGGCGAGCAAGTCGCAGCCCAATAGGAAGAACGCGTTTTGCGATACCGACAGGGCGTAGGGGCTAGCTTCGGGTAGCCTCCACGGTCCAACGCCCCATGGGCCCCGAGAGGTCAGGGTGGTCACTCCTGGCAACGGCACGTATGTCTGTTTGTCTGGGCCAAGGACGCGCACAGTGGAGTTGTCGAGGGAGATTTCAGTCACCTGGAGCGTGCCGTTGCCGATGAACAGCCGCGGCGGCGTGTAGCTGGTGTCGCAGGTGAGGTCGAACCCCGGCAGGTGGCACCCGGGACTCAGACCGAACGGGAAGGGCACACTCACGTCCCCGCACTGGGTCCTGCAAGTCCCCAGCCCCATCGCCGCCGCCGCTGCCAACAACGTCGCCTGCGACGACACGGCGATAGCAGCCGCTGCGACCGCAGCTGCAACCACTGTGAACTGGAGCTCACCCATAGAAGGCACTCTGGGGCAGGTCGATCTCGGTGGTGTGGTGGCCAGGGCAGCTGGGGTGGCAAATATGACTGGTGTGACTCCCGGCTCCGCCAAAACCCAACAGGATTTTGCATACAGTATTGGTGTGCTGGACTAGCTTGCGGTGGATATATATTGTTAGGAGATAATTTTAAGGTGACAGCCAAACCAATGCATCAAGCATGGAAATTACGGGGAGAGTAGCTCCATTGATATCACCGATTGCACCATGCGAAAAGAACAAAAAGTAGGCGAGCACAATGTAAACTACTACTGTACGTACTACTGTCCTTTATCCTTGTACTGTATGTGTTATACAGAAAATACTACTCCCTCTTGTATATATATATATATATATTATACATAAAGTCACTAGTACAGGGTGGACCTCTATTCTCGGCTCGGTTGGGCCTTTATTCCCGGTTGTAAAACTAGGAATATGAGTTGGGGAATAGAGGTAATTACCGAGCCGGGAACAGAGGTAGGGGCTTTATTCCCGGTTGGTACCTCCAACCGAGAGTAAAGGGTTTTTTTTTTCCTTTTGATTTCATTTAAGTTCTTAATTTTATTTTAATTCCTAATCGGTTGGGGAATAGTGCATAATTCCTAATCGGTTGGGGAATAGAAGTAATATATACATATATTAAAGCACACGTATATATAATTAATGTACACATATATTACACATTAATAATTGTTTAAGCACACATATATTAAGGTGTTCATACATGTGTCGATCTACATATTAAGATGTCATTACATGTCCCGATTACACAGGCTCAAGATCTTTTGGCAGCCATTTGTCTTCAAGATTGAAGTAGAACTCGCCGGAAGGCTCTAGGATCTGGATCATGGAGCAATGATCATAAGAAAGTGATATTTTCGGCTGGCATCTCTTGAATCTGTATTGCCATATGCATACCTTGGTCATTGTTATTTGGAATATTTGCACCATGGTAAGTCGCCAAAGCTTCAGCTTTTGTATTGTATTTTTGTAACAATTTCGAGGTAGCGATGGACCCGAGCATGGCAATCGGCCAGGTTCGATAGATCCCAGTGCACGCGACCAACATGCACTACATACCATGCCATGTTGCTTACTATCATACGCCAAATTAGAGGGCCCAATGGGCCATGCGCCCACGCCAAGACGCAGGAGGGCGGCCGCCCTAAGCGCCGTCGCCGCCGCACCGTCGTCATCGATTTTTACATTAAGTAATGGATATTTAGGGAATAAAAATAGGAATAAAATAGAAATCAATCGGGATTTCTTTAGATGCAAGTCTCCCGGACTATAAATATAAGGGACTTGTAATCGGTTGCAATCAATCAAGAAAAATTTAAAGGGTTAACACCCAACAACTCCCTCCGTCTCTCCAACTCTCTCTCTCTCTCTCTCTCTCTCCTTAACCCTAGCGCACGTGCGCTGCCACCATCAGCGCCGCCGCCGCGCCCCCGACGCACGCGCCCCGGGCGCCCTACTACCAGCGATGCGCCCGCCCGTCCCCCATCACCGCCCGGTGCAGCTATGCGTCATCACTTTCGTCTTCTCCGCCGTTTCGCCGTCAGCCCTACGTCATCACGTCATTGATCGTTGTCATCACCGCCCGCCACGCCGCTCCAAGCCGATCGCCACCGCCCCAATGTCGCCCGTACCGCCGCCTCTCCTACCTCGCTGCCGCCCCCACCACCGCCCACGCCATCGCCAACACCTCGGAACCCGCCGACGTGTCACAACCCGCCCAATCTAACCGGTTTGTGACACTTACACATGTGACCAAATTAAGTTGATTCCTAATTTAGACTACTAAATCATGAATTACACAATTTGGTAAATCAATGTAAATTCCTCATTTTTCTAAACAAAAGAAATTTAAAGAAACAACGATATTTATATAAAATGCAAAAAATATGAAATGAATGATGAAAATGAGGGGAAGTGAAGTTGACAAACCTTTATTCGGTTTGAATGAAAAAACCTAGAGTAAAGGGTGTTGTCTAGAAATTTGGTGGAGAAAAAGGGCAGAAAATTCGCAACGTTGCGGATGACATATATAGGCGTGGACATTATTCCCGGTCAGAAACACGAACGAGGAATAAATGTGGAGCTTTACTCCCGATTGGTACTCCCAACCGGGAGTAAAGGTTTATTCCCGGCTGGAGAAACGAACCTTTACTCCCGGTTTGTCCCACGACCTGGGAATAGAAGTCGTGGGCGCGGGGCGCTACAACCGCGCATGGCTTTTTACTCCCGACTGGGGAGTCGAACCGGGAGTCAAGGTCCGGGCACATTCCTAGCCGGGAGTAACCGTGTTTTTACCCTCGAGAATAAAAGTCAGTTCTGCAGTAGTGAGTAGGCGAAAAGAAGACATCTGAATGTGCAACGCACCTCGTGTGCATCATGTGTCTCACTGGCGACTTGGAGACAATTGAATTGAAATCCTCAACCCCCCGAAATGAACCATGTCAACAAAAAGGTGGGTGGTGATAGTCTACATGGAGGTGGACAAATCACACTCAGGAATGAGTCCCGCGGAGAGATACTCACCTCCCTAGGACCGGTTCATGGACCTTCTACCTAGTGCGATTATACGTACAGCCACACGCCGGGATGGGGCGGCTTGATTCCACACCCCGTTAGGTTGAGGTATATCGTATGCCTAGGTGGCCGGTGGTAGGCAGAAAGACTATCGGGAGCTGACTCGGATGCTAGGTGATCTTCCGAGGTCGGGTTGGTGTGGACGCTATGTGATCTTCCACGTTAAGCAATTTGAGATTATTGATTATATGAATTATGAATTGTTGTTGAGCGGATGCTATGTGATCTTCCGCAATGCTGTGTGCTAATGGGATGCTATGTGATCTTCCCATTTCCAACCCCCGAGAATCTTTCAAGAGAAGATATACCAAAACCTAGGTTGGTACGCCAAGCCGGTACGGAATCTCGTTAGACACGTCGAAACCATGACGATGGTAGAGGCAACGCCTATCGTGTGGGGAAATTTGTACAACCTCTCGCAGAGTTACTAAAATCTATTCGAATAGCCACATCCTTGGAATGGGCAAATGCTAGGCCGGGATATCAATGATTAGATGCACACAAGATAATCTGGGATGTGACCTGTTACCTTAAGCTCTTCTAGGGCCCAAACCCCTAATGGTAACCTTTCACCTCTGGTTGGGACTTGCTGAGTACGAAAGTACTCACCCCTCTCCTCTATATTTTTTTTAAAATGCGGTTTGCAGGAGTGTATCCAAGGATCAAGCTGCAAAGGACTACACAAGGATGGACCCACGAGATGTACACTCGAAGACGGAGCCGAAGGAACTACGAGGGGATGCTATGATCGAGTCATAGGAACGTACCATAGAAAGAAGTCCTAGGGGTTTGTCCGCACTCCAAGCTTGCCTGCCCTCAGAGGAACGGAGCCCTATTATAGGTGCTGCGTTCGAACTCTGATAGGTTTAGGAAGATAGGCCTAAGGCCGAGTCATGTAAACCCAAACCATGTATTATATTTTTCAGTAGCAATAAAAGTATAGTTTTTGATATCATATCTATACTTAATTAGGCGTATTTGTGCGTGATCCTGGCGCAAATACGTGTGATTAAGGAACCTCAGAAATGGTGTATGACACCAGCCACCCACCCATGGCACGCTCCTCCTGTGCCTTAGAGTAGTGGCAAAATCTGACCAAGTGGGTGGCAGCTTAGCGATGATGCCGCCGGCCACAAACTTGTCGGGAAGCACACACTCCATGTTCTTGAGTTCCTTAACCAGCATATCTCACGAACCTGTTGGACCACAGAACAGTCATTGACCATTTTGAAGTCATAGTACTGCTCCATGATGTACAGCTCTCTACCAGCATCGGAACCCCAAACTTGGACTCAAGTGTATCCCACATGTCCTTGCCCGTGGGCAGATTCATATACACCTGCATCATACTCTTTGGTATAATGCTAATGAGAGCACCTCGGAACAGGTTATCTGCCTCACTGAAACTCATTTCTTCCTCAGCAGAAAGAGGAGGATCAGTGCGCTTTCCCCAGATCACATGCTCACATCTCATTGCGGTAAACCACAACTTGGATCGGACACGCCAGATCTTATAGTTCAAACCATCATCATTCAAAGGAGGTGGTTTCAATGACGCAGCAAAGCTAGCACTCGTAATAAACCTATCAAGTTTTTAGATTGTTGAACATTTAGGAATATTGCGAGATATATTAACCCATAAAAACGATGACTTGTATGCTAACAGGAATAACGAGAGACACGCCACTGCCACTAGCATAATATGCTAAGCCTACTTGAACAACAACAATAAGCAAAAGCATAAGCAAAGTGTTCGGATTATACCCATGGGTGAGGCTGCAAGTACCCGCGGCATGCACATCACCGGATCCGGTTGCAGCAGCGTTGGCGTCGGAGGCACTCCTCGTCGTCCGAGCCATCGGTCATGGGAAGGAGCAGTCGCGCCTGAGAGCGCTCCCAAAAAAACTTGATCGCCCGCCTACCCGTGCAAGTACGCTTGACGGACGGAGTTCTGGAGGCTCGCCGCCGAGTCCCTTGTGCGCCATGAGGAGCTCCAGCCGAAGATGCGAGACTTGAGATCAAGCTCGCATCAGTGGGCAGGGAAGAGATGTGGCGATCGGAGGTAGGGATGACAGGATGAGGCTGTCTTATTTATAGAGGGCGGCTAGGGCACACACCGCACAAGTGCATTTACCCTCTTGCCCTCGGCTAGGGCGCACACCGCACAAGTATGGTCTAGTCGACACACGCATCTATATGGAAGTAGCAATGGCTAAAACTTCAACAAAACAAAACCCCACATTTGTAATTTCAGATTGAGTATCATCTCCATATTTGCAATTGAATTGCTTGTTCTACCTGTTCTTGCATGTTCTTCGATTGCTTGCAGGAATTACCCTAGTGATTTGGTTGGTCGTGCATCCACAAGATCGTGATCAACCGCTGGAATTGGTGTATCGATCGCTAAGGCGCAACATCCTTGGATGGTTGTAGTTGGGTCGTGAACGTCGTTCCAGTGAAATCGGTTATCCATCTCCACCGAAAGATCGAGACACCCAAAACCACATCGGTCGGCCACGGCGCAGGCGCGACGCCACCGCACGGGCGGCGGCGGCGGCGTGCGTGTGGCTCCCCATGTTCTCTCTCAACTCCTCACATAGAGCACCAACTAGCTCCCTATTTAAGTTAAGCACTCTCTCGGCTGAGTGTACCATGTGGTACTAATCCCACTCCACTTACCATAAATGTGTGAGACTTTGGAGTTTCCTTGATTAATTGCTAGTTAACTAATGGGCCAAACCCAATTAATCTAACAGTTCTTGGGTTCCTCGCCTAGGATGGGGGCCAAGGAGATTTGGAAGACATCGGCACCACCTAGAGTACGGTTCTTCTTTTGGCTGATCTTCCACGGTCGGTGTTGGACGGCGGACCGTCGATTTAGGCATGGCCTTCAGACAACACCCACTTGTATCATGTGTGACCAATTGCCGGAGACCATGGATCACATCCTGTTCGGGTGTGTCTTTAGTCGGGAAGTTTGACAGCTTTGCCTGGTCAGGCTTCACCTCCAAGACCTGATCATTGTGGCGGAAGAGCATGCCCTGCAATGGTGGCTGAGAATGCGTAAGTTGGTGCCCAAGCAACTGAGACGAGGCTTCAACTCTTTGTTCTTCCTAGTTGGGTGGATGTTGTGGAAAAAAAGAAATTCCAGGACCTTTGATAGAGTTGCATTGACAGCTGCCCAACTTGTGGTCAAAATTCAGGAAGAGGCGGAGGCGTGGTGCTCATCAGGGTTCAGGACCTTTGATAGAGTTGCATTGACAGCTGCCCAACTTGTGGTCAAAATTCAGGAAGAGGCGGAGGCGTGGTGCTCATCAGGGTTCAGGCATCTAGCGACCATGCATGCTTGCTCTTCAATAGTTTGTGGTCCTTCTTAGTTGTTGCAAAATCTGTGACCCATGTAGTCCATTTAGGTTTTTCAGCTTGTGTGTGTGTGCTGTAGCAAGGTAACTGTTGTTATCATGGCCCTGTTGTGTGTACTAAACTCTATTCCTGCTTAATGAAAACACGTCTTTGACATGGTCGGGAAAAAAAAGTTACACCGAGTAACAGACAAGGAACGGGGGAATAGGAGATCACCGAGTAAACAAATCGGAACACTCGGTGACTCCAGCATATTCCCAAACAAACAAACGTCGCCCACGGATGCGAGCGCTCGGAGAAGCAATTCCGTGTGCTTTCGGCACTGCCTCCGGAGTGGTCACTCGGAGACTTCCACCGATCTGGCAAGTCGTCTCATATCCTCGTCTCTCCTCTCCCTCCCCCACCTGCCACCGCCGCCGCCCTGCTGGCTGCTTCCCTCCCGTCCTCTGGTCAAAGCCAGCGGCTCCCAAGATTTGGACAGGACGGGGACCGGATGCGCGTCCTCCGTCCTCTGGGCCTGAACGGCCGGATGCTCGTCCTCCTGCCGCCGCTCCGCCTGTCGGAGAAGCTGTCAGCCAGGACGCTGCGGACGCACCTCTTCACCCTGATCACGCTCTGGGTCAGCTTCTGGGTCCTCATCGCCTCCCTCATGTACCTCTCGATCAGCTCCCAGGCCGTCGGGAAGCGCCAGGAGTCGCTCGCCAGCATGTGCGACGACCGCGCGCGTGTGCTCCAGGACCAGTTCAACGTCAGCATGAACCGAATCAAGGCGCTCGCCATCCTCATCTCCACCTTCCACCACTCCAAGACACCCTCCGCCATCGACCAGGTACCTGGTACCCCTGCTGTAGGTGCTGCTAGTGCTATCTTATCTTATGGTAGTTTCCCCACATCAATCCAAATCCAAAGCGAAATCACCCGTCGTTGTTGCAGAAAACGTTCGCGACGTACGTGGAGAGGACGGCGTTCGAGCGGCCGCTCACGAGCGGGGTCGCGTATGGGGTGAAGGTTATGCACTTCGAGCGGGAGCAGTTCGAGCGCCAGCAGGGATGGACCATCAAGAAGATGTACTCCTCCAAGACCAAGAAGCAGTCGTCGCAGGGACCAGGGAACACCGGGGACGCCGAGATGCAGGAGCCGGCAGAGGAGTATGCTCCCATAATCTTCGCGCAGGACGCCTACAAGCATGTCATCTCCTTCGACTTGCTATCCGGCGCCGTGAGCACTCGCTCTGCTGCCCTCAGCTCCTCCATTCCCCACGGCCGTAAAAAGCTACAATCTTTGGTCTTCACCATATGCTCACCAGTCATCATCTGTTGCTACCCCTTTTTCTCCTCGGATTTTTGTCCTTTCTATTTAATCCGGGGCACAGTTACTCATGGTAAAAAGAAAGTGATGCCACGAGCAACAGGGTCTACCCACTAATCTCTATTCCTCCTTTTGCTCTTAATATAATACAGGATGACCGCGACAACGTGCTCCGAGCAAGAGAAGCTGGGAAGGGTGTTCTTACTGCTCCTTTCAAGCTGCTCAATAAACGCCTCGGGGTAATCTCCACCTATGCCGTTTACAAGTATGAGCTTCCCCAAATGCCAGGCCACAGGAACGCATTCAGGCTGTTATAGGGTAAGCTTTACCGGATTCGGGCCTCTTGTTTCTAGTCAGTAATTGTGCAACTGAATTACTGCCGGCCATTGTTTTTGTGGAAACAGCTATTTAGGTGGCATATTTGACATTGAAAGGCTTGTTGATATGTCGCTTCACCAGCTCACGGGCACGCCATCCATCGTGGTGAACGTTTATGATACTTCTAATGAGAAACCGATCAGTATGTATGGGTCGAATGATACAGGCAGTGGCATGTGCCAGGTCAGAACTCTGAACTTTGGTGACCCGTCAAGGAAGCATGAGATGCACTGCAGGTGACTCATTTCCTCTTCTAAAAAACCTGTAACTAAAATGTGTTATCCCCATGGTCTATTCTTTCTCTGTTTGGCTGATCGTTTACGAGGCTGACAAGCCAACTAATGCTGTTTTATTGTTAGAGAAAAACGCTGTACCATGGCTGATAAGCTGGGCTCATAAGTTCAAGCGAACCTGTTTCTCATCTGTTTCTCTTTAATAGGTTCATTCAGAGCCCACCTTGGCCTTGGGGGCAATAACGACATCAATTGGAACTCTTTCGAATGCTTTACTGATTGGATACATATTTTATGTTACTGCAAAACGGATTGCCGGAGTTAAAGATGACTTTCGGGAGATGAGTGTGCTCAAGAAGCGCGCAAAGGATGCAGATATTGCCAAGTCACAGGTGATTGGCTTCCTGCAAATAATACCTATGCATGTCTGTGTGACTGTTTCTCTTGGAGGCCAAAGGCTTGTTTTTTTCACTCTTTTTTGAGCGAGGGACCAAAAAATGGCACCTTATTAATTCAATGTCGTTTCTGCATGCAGTTCTTGACTACTGTTTCTCATGAGGTCAGAACTCCAATGAATGGTGTTCTAGGTGAGGTTCTAGTCTATCTAATTTGTACAGTAGCCTTCATTGTTAATAGAGTGAAAGGAGGTTTGAATGTTTCCGATTTTGCAGGGATGCTCCAAATGCCCATCGATACTGATTTGGACACAACACAACAAGACTATGTTAGAACTGTACAGGTCAGTGGCAAAGCTTTGGTATATCTCTCATCAACGATCGAGGTTCTTGATCAGGCAAAGATTGAGTCTGGTAAACTTGAGCTTAAGGCGGTGCCCTTTGATCGTAGAATAGTTTGTGATGACATTTTGTCTCTCTTCTGTGGTAAAGCTCAGGAGAAAGGACTGGAGGTAATCAAAGATCACAGCCATGATTTGGTGATTTCTTGCAGATACACTCCCTCGGTGATTTACACGGTTCTCGGTTGGCTCCACAAGTTATGCCACTTGAGTTACTGAGAGATATTACAAATAATTTCTCCGAGAAACAAAGACTTGGTAGTGGGACATTTGGAACCGTATACAAGGTAAGTAAATTCCGAGTATTGTTCAATCAATATAAAATACCAGAAAATTTACGACAAGCACTTTTACCTGTTGGGATCAAGTTGGGACTGTTAGCAGGACAAGCGAATCAACTCGATGCACATATTACATTGAAAATATGTAGATGCATTAAATTTCTATAATTTATTATAGCTAACGCATGCCAGGAAGGTAGGGTGTGCAAATGCAACTCTAATCTGTCCCGTGCATCACTTATCCACCATCAATTAACCATTATGAGAAATAAATGCATTAGTGATTTCCTAATTCTCTACATCTATAATCTATAATCTATAACTCTTATAAAGATAAACCCCACTAGATGAGTTCTCTCATCATGCAAGGTGTCCACATCATTTCCCACTAAGTGAGTTCTATCTATTCATGCAAGCTGTCCACATCATTCCCCACTAAATCTACATCATTCTCTCACTAAGTCCATGTCATCCATTATTAATTACAAAAATACCTATGTCAACTTAAATAAATTTACTCTATTAACATACACTACACAAGCTACGTATTTATAATAGATTTATTTTAAAAAATCCCAAGCAAAGAACGCGGGGTATTCTTCTAGTTATACTAATATAGTAGACTGAGGGACTTGCTAAAAAGTTAAGTGCCTAAATTTCAGTAAGTGGTTATTGAGCGCTCGTGGTTATTGCATACTATACTTTATCAAAATTGCAGCTTTAGTTGGTCGTAATTTCATAAAGGAACAATCTATAATTTTTTGTTTCGAGAAAAAATCCATTAGAACAAAATCATAAGGGCCAATTACGTAAATGCCCCTATTCTAGAGGCTAATTGCTCGTTTGCCCCGTTTTTTTAACTTTGTTCGTTTGCTCCCGTTTTTTGAAACTGAAGCCTCTAGTTGCCTCTGTCTCATGAGGTGGACTTAACGGTGTTAAGTTGAGGCTAAAAAGATAAATATGCCCTCAACATTCATTTTCTCCATTGCAACAGTACATACATACAGTTAAATACACCACAACATATTTAAATTACAGTTAAGTATGCCATGAATAAGGTGGCTCTCGTCGCCTAAGGAGTGGAATAGGGCCGAGCTGCCGGTCTGACCGATCTGGACTGAACGTCGAGCATCGCCGTCACTACTACATAGTTGATTTTACACAGCGTTTGGAAATGATTTTTCATGGCGGTTTTTTAGAAAACCACCATGATTAATCGATGGCCTAGTATTCCCCCATCAGGGCAAAAACCGCCACGGTTAATCGATTAACCGCGGTGGTTTTTTCTTAAAAAAATGCCACCGTTAAAAGGCTAAGGCCCAGCCGGCCTAGTCGAGGCCGATAGACACACGGCAGTATATATACTCCATCTAGGGTTTCACTCTCTCCCATTCACCCGCTCTTCTCCCATTCACCTAGGCCCGATACACAACAAGAGCACCGCAAACTCCTCTCCCGACACCCACTTCGCGCACCACACAACTTCCCGCCGCAACCACCTCACCTCTCCCCACCACAAGGCCGCCAGCACGCCGGCGCTTGAGGTTGGTTCATGGCACTCCTCCTCGCCCCCGGCGGCGTGGACCCCCTCCTTCCGTGGAGACGGCTCCCCCTCCTTCCACGGCAGCGCACGGATCTGGTGGAGCCCGCGGCGGCACTCCTCCCTCGTCCCCCGGCGGCCGCGGCTCCGCTCCTTCCGTGGCGGCACGTGGATCTGGTGGGGCCGCCGGCGGCACGGCACCCCTCCTTGCGTGGCGGCGCGGCTTCCCTCCTTCCCGGTGAGCGTGGTTGAGCAAGGCCATGCGGCGGCGTGGATTCCCTCCCTCCCGGCCATGTGGCGGCACGTGGGGCTGAAGATCTCTAGATTGGTTTTGGATAATTAATGACACCCTAGGACTAATCTCTATGCTTAAGTGTGATCTAGTATGAGATGAATCCTACCGAGTTGTGGTGCAAATATTGATCATGGTGGATGACATGGTGTTGATCCAAAAGATGATCAAGTGCATGGATTTGGGAAAACAAGATGGAGAAACGAAATGGGCTCAAGGCAAAGGTATATTTGATAGGGCCATTTTGTTTCACACCCGCACACCAAGAGGGTGTGAGTGGTTTAGGATCGACAGCCGAACTATAAAGAGGGGGAAAACCTTGGGAACATCGATCCTCATGTGCCTCTAGGTTCAAAAAATCATATGCATGTATTCTAACCTAGAGAGCTAACCGCACTTTGTGAAAATTGTTTTCAAAATGCCAACACACTTGCTCGAGGTGCTCTTCAACGTGTTGGCAATATGGAACAAGTGGCGGAAGTTAGATTGACACAAAGGCAACGACGCGGCGATGAAGTGAGCTTCAAAAGGCCGCGCCGGACGCTGGAGATTTCAGCGTCGGACGCTGGCTCCCATGTCCGGCGCGTGGTGGCGTCATGCGGCTGAAAACGGTGCATCGGAGCGTCCGACGGAAATGCGATTGACGCGTTCGGCGCAAGGAGGTCCTCCAGGCCACGCGCGCGACAACGGCGGCGGACATCGGAAACAGAGCATCCGGTGCACGCGCCGGACGCATTACATAGAGGTCTGCATTTCGGGCTACCGACAGACGTTGGCGATTCTCTCGTCGGACGCGGCCGGCATGAGCGTCCGACGCGTGTTACGATCTCGTGTTTCAGCGGTTTGAATCTCAACGGTTGGACACGTGGTTGTCCCTAGTGCGGTGGACGCCGACGCTCGGCGTCCGGCACCCCTATGGTGAGCGTCCGCCGCACACGAAGTTTTGACATTTTGAAGTGAGGTTTGCCCCCACTTCTATAAATACTTGTGTGGCCGGCCATTGCTCACTCTCTTGGACATTTTCACTCATTCCATACACTTTGAGCTGAGGTAAAACTCCTACCTCCTCTCACCCTTTCCTAGTGAGCATCATTCTTGAGAGTTGAGGTGATTCAAGTGCATCTTGCTTTGATCGTTGCATTTAGAGGCACTTGAGGGTCATCGTTGCCGGTGGATTTCTTGTTACTCTTGGAGAGTACCGCTCCTAGTCGGCTCGGTGATTTGGTGGAGGCATTGGCAAGAGTTGGAGATTGTTCTTGCCGGTTGATTTGTGCGGGGTTCTTGTGCATCCCCGTCGGAGCGACGAATTGCAACTCTAGTGGATTGCTCGTGTCTTGGGTACCTCACTTGTGAGTGGTGGCTTTGGAGCTAGCAAGTGCACCGCCTAGCTCAAGCACTATCCTTGTGTTGGTCGGCACAACCAGAGACTAGCTTGTCGATGCACAAGTGAACTCCTGGTGAACAAATCATCGTGTTCATTGTTCTCATTGGTGATTGGCTTCATCTCTTTATTGTGATTGTATATCTCTCTCCACAAGTGATTGGTTCTTTGCTTTTTTACACATCAGTATAACAAGCCTCTCGCTCTTGCACTTACTTCCCTAGTATATCTTGTGTAGAGAGCTAGCTTGTTCTTGTGTAGATGTTCTTGCTAGCATAAGGCATATCTAGGACTGCTCATTAGATAGAGTAGTGGCTTAGCTCGGGTGTGAATTAGTGATCATAACTTATATCTAGAATTGTCACTAGAAGGCTTGCAAGACATTAGAGCTAGTACAAACCATATTTACGCTTCTTGTTTTACTAATCGGTTTGCTAAGTGCTTTTGTAGAAAATTTTATAGCCTATTCACCCCCCCCTCCTAACCATCTAGGACCTTACAGGGCGGCGGGCTGCCCTCCTCTCGACGGGGCGGGCGGCGTGGGGCACGCACGCTGCTCTCCTCTCGGTGGGACGGCGGTGGCGCCGGCTCTAGACGGGCCGGGCGGCGGCTGGCGGCACGAGCCTGCATCCCGGCCCGTAGGGTTAGGGTTGGGCTTTTTTCTTTTGTTTTTTTTTTTTCAGATTAACCATGGCGGTTTTTGTAAAAAATGCCACAATTAATATTTACCATGGCGGTTATTGGGCATCAAAATAACCGCCACAATTAACCGGTCGACAACCGTGACCCTAGCTCAGTGGCGATTGCAAAACCGCCACGGATCAAATAGGTACAAGTACGTGGGGTTGTTGAGGAAGGGGTCATCGCTGGGACCGGGGCGGCGGGGAGGAGCAACGGAGCCGCCCTACCCTCAAGACCTCCTTGGCCCGCTGCCTGGCTGTCCGGTCGACGGCAAGGCGGCCCCCCGCCCGATGCCTCAGGTGCCCAGATCCGGCCGTCCGATGCGCCTAGCGCCGCCGACCGCCTAAACCTAGCACCGTCGCCGCCCTGAACCCTAAAATTGGGAGACAGAACCGGGAGACGTGATGTCGCGGGGAACAGAGTCGCGACCGAGAATGGGAGGAGCAGTGCCGGTCCGTTTAGGATAGGAGGGTAGTGTGATCTTTTTTTTTTTCCTTTTTCCAGTTTCATAATCTTTTTTTGGGGGCCTTAATTTTTGGCAACCTGACGGAAGTGCAAAACAGGGACAAACGGTGCCTTCGGTTTCAAAAAAACGAGGGCAAACATGCAAAGTTTTTTTTTTAAAAAATAGGGTAAATGAGCAATTAGCCTCCAGAATAGGGGTAGTTAAGAATTGACCCAAACCATAAAGCCGACAAAATCTGATTTGTGTTGTCACAAAGGCAATTAACAATTTACAAATATTTCTATAGTCATACAAGGACAAATTTTGATATGTCATGACACAAAAACAAATAACAAAACACAAAAGTAATACTTTGCTTATACTAGTTGGTGGTACAAGAGTGTTGCCTGAAATCATCCTAAAATTCAGACACCTGAAATATAGAAGTGTGAAAGTATATTAATAATAAAGGGAACAATCTATATCAAATAATATGTTTAGAGTGAGGAAATTTTAATTTCGGTGATAATAAACATGCTTGATGTAATAAACTTATGTTTTTTTCTCTAATATAATAATGGCATCAATGCCAAATGTTTTGATGTTGATTAGGGTGAACTAGATGGCAAAGAGGTTGCCGTGAAATTGCTTCATTCAACGTCACAAAGACTCGAATATGAAAAGGACTTCATGAAGGAGTTTGAGAACCTTAGGAGACTCAACCATCCTAATATTGTACAGCTACTTGGCTATTGCTATGAAACAAAGCGTGTTGGCATAAAGCATGCAGGAAAGTATGTTCTTGCTGATGACAACTATAGAGCTCTCTGCTTTGACTATATGCACAATGGAAGTCTACAGGGCACCTTGACGGTGAGATGATGGTGGTCCTATACATATGTATGTATAATATATTGGCCATGTTTCTTATCATCACATTTTGTCAATCTCCCTCCGTTTGTTTGTGTAGATGAATCCCGTGGACTGGACTGGCAGAGACGCTATAAAATTATTAAGGGGGTTTGTGAGGGTTTGAAATACCTTCACAAAGGATTGGAAAATCCTATGTTTCACTTGGATCTAAAACCTGGGAATATATTACTCGACGAGAATATGATGCCAAAACTTGCAGATTTTTGTTTATCAAAGCTTGTCTGTGACAACCAGACTCAAGCCACATCAAACTTTTTGGGAACAATGTAACTTAAAACCTCTCTGACCCAATTTTCTAAATCAACTAATAAATCGTGTTTTCTAACACTCTTGCATCTACAATATTTATGATGTCATACAGGAGATACTGTCCTCCCGAACACTTTTAAGGGCTTCCTTTTCTCCAATAAGTTTGATATATTCAGCTTGGGTGTTATAATGATAGAGATAGTTGCTGGGTCTAAAGGCTACGACAAGACAGCTGAAATGACTTCCCAAGAATTTATTGATCACGTAAGTTAGGTCCCTTATATCAAGATCACTGGATATATATACAAAACTCGAGTAATAGTATATATATAATTTTTTTGACCAAATGTATATATATAATTTATAACACTTTCTTTATGGATCGATCTTGTAGACACAAGAAAACTGGATAAAAAGGATACATAAGGCAACATCGGACTGTACATCACCAAAATGTGAATGCTATCAAGTGAAGAGATGCATTGAAATAGCGCTAGAATGTGTTCATCGTGACCGAATGCAAAGGCCTGACATTGAGGATATCATAAGTAGGCTGAACGAAACAAAAAACAACATTGAGAAATCAGCCACGACTTCTTCCTCACAAAACAAGAAATAACAGTGCTTTGACATCTACACAAGGTAAGAAATCAGCAATATAAATGTTCTTATTTTCTTATCAATTGGAATGTTTGATGATCTTTATTTGTCCATAACATTACCTAGAAATTCCATGGACGCTAAACAAAGAAAATTATGGTTTTCCTACTCCATGCCAAGAAGCAATGTAAAGCCTAAAGAAGGGAGGAAAGTATAGCCTACTCTTGAGCGGAATCAGCAGGAGCTTTTTCATTCATGAAGTCAACTGCACTTGCAGCAGGATCGTCCTGTTTACCACAGTTTTTCCTCTCCAGAGGAAGGCTGTCAGGAAAGAAAGATTAGTTTCAGCATTCAGTCCAATAGAAGTATGACCATTAAGTAAACAGCATAGAAAAAGAAACAAAGGAAACATAATACCAGAGAAATGTCAACAGTGTCTCACCAAAGGTCATCCTTTTGCGTGCGGAATGAATGTTTCTGTTCTTGTGTTTCCTGTTCTTTAACTGTTAGCCTGACAAATCAGAAGGAGGTATACAAATCAGAACCTCGGACGATGTTTCGTAAGTTCACAGAAGCTTAGAAAGATACAAACGAATGCTCAATCACTACAGGAATCCGCTTCTTTGCCGAGTGCGGAGCGCACTCGGCAAATGCTTCGCGGCACTCGGCAAAGGCTTCGCCGAGTGCCAAACTCGGCGAATCGCGACTCGGCAAAGAATGACTCGGCAAACCATTCTTTGCCGAGTGCCAAATGTCGCGGCACTTGGCAAAGGCGTCGCCGAGTGCCATGTCGGTGCTTTCGGCGAAACCAACGTCGAACGTTACATATGGCGCCTCTTTGCCGAAAGTGCCAAACGTTGGGCACTCGGCAAAGATTTGAATTAAAAAACTTTGCCGAGTGTTATGTCAAGACTCGGCAAAGCGCTTTTTACAAAAAAAAAAAAACTAAGCTTTGCCGAGTGCAATCCCGCCGGCACTCGGCAAAGTTATGGTCACTTTGCCGAGTGTCGTGCTTGCACTCGGCAAAACCGCCAAATTTGTCGTAGGGGTGCCCGGCTTTGCCGAAAGTCTTTGGCACTCGGCAAAGCTGGGAGTTTTATTTTTTTGGTTGTTTCGTTTGATTGATTGTTGCTGCAAATACACATATACATATACCATAAGCATTCATATATACACATAAACCACATATATCATCAATTCACATATATAATCCACATATCTCACAAAATCACATATATAATCCACATATATCACAAATTCACACATATAGTCCAACATCCAAACGAAATCCAACATGTCCAACAACCAAACGTAATCTAACATGTCCAACATCGAAACGAGATCCATCACAAATTGCAACATGTCCAACATCCAAAAGAAATCCATCACGGTGCCACAAGTCGAACCTAATCACCACCAACTCAACTTCACCGCCCGACCCGTGGCCTCCCCGGTGCGAAGAGTGTGAGGGGTCCTCACCTTGCCCCCGGATACCACCCATGCTGCGGCGCCGATTGGTACGTCCACCCGTGGTGTGTAGGAGGGACGTGTGGAAGCCCGTAGTGTGGCCGCTGCGTGCCGGAGGAGGAACGCCACCGGCCCACGTACGGTGGAGTCGGGCTGACCGGATAGGGTGGATGGGTTGGAGAAGGGCCACACTGGAGGAGTCGGGTTCGAACCCGCCCGACCGTGGCTGCACAAAGGAGAGGCGATCTCATTAGTACCTGCGGTGAGCCGCACAAGCCAAATAAATAAACAACAACATATACTCACCGAGTCCCTACAGGAGGAGGAACGGAAACGGGGTGGAGCGAGCAAATGAGCTAGGGCAACGAGGCGGTGGTCACACCCGGGATCCGGAGGCCCCCGGAAGAAGGCCGCCACGCCCCGCATCGACGCGACCAGTATTGCTGGTATGCCTCCAACTCCCCGCCGATGGGCCTCGCCTCGGGCCGCCCGCACGGCCTCAAAGTCGCCGCCTGGGCTGCCTGCCTCGCCTCCAACTCGCCATCCGGGCTCGCATATTACACCCGAACGTTGAAACATTGCATAGGCGGCGGACATGTGTAAAACTGAACGGCGAATGCGTAATTACACGAAACTCCCGTGATCATCTACGTGGAGCTCACGCCGAGGTGCTATGGGGATGTCGGTGGAGGTCGTGCTCCTTGAGCGAATCTCGCTCACTGCGGAACAGAGGACGAGTTGATCGCTATTTGTTGGCCATCCATACCGGGCGTCTTTGCTTCCCTCCTCCCAACCTCATCACCAGGTCACGTGTCTAGGGGTGCGGTGGTCGGATCGGTCGCCCCCATAGCGCCGCTTTGCCGCCTCGGCGTCTTGGGTAAGCTTGGGGTAGACGCGGGCATTGGTGTACGCCGGGCCCCTTCGCCGGGTCGTAGACGTTGGTCGGGTCGGGCCGCTTCTGCGCTGTGAGTCAAGGCGAACCCCGCGTACTCGCTGATGTGCCGGCCTTCATGCGAAGCGGATTCGCGAGGAGAACACACGAGATGGTTAGAAGTGAAGAGATTTGAGCGCTTGAATAAAAATCAACGTAAACGCACCCATCTATCCATATACTTTGGGAGGGGCACGCTCCTTGGTGGTGTGGCTTCCCTTCCATCTCCAAAGCGACATCTCCGACGGAGTCTCTTGGTCTCGCACGCCTCGCCCAAGAGCCACTTGTCCACAATGGACTCCCGCCAGTCCTTGTACTTGCTGCACCACTCGGGACACATCCGCATGACATAGCAGAGGATGAATGGAAGCCCGCTTATTTTCCATTGAAGGAGTCGAATAAATGCGTTCTACGAACCGGATGTACTTGGTCCCCGGTGAGGTCGGTCTCCCTCTCGGAGCATCATCTCCCTTGCTTCATTCTTCCTCACCACCTTGCCAAGCACGTCGGCGTTGAAGGAGATGATGCACCGGACACGTGCCTCGTGGTACAGGTCCTTGAGTCGGTCTCGGCGGACCTTGTCCCGCACTCTAGCGGCCACCGCCTCTTGCCCCGCCCCGCACGTGAAGTAGTTACGCATACGGACAACATGTATCATTCTATTATTTAAAAACATAGTATTTAAACAACGTGAAGTAATCCACGCATACGAGACTCACCCAGAAGTCCGCCTTGATCTTCCGGCAAGGGCGCCCTCGCACGCCAAGCGCCACGAAGTGCTCCCACGTATAGGGCGGCTCCCTCACGTCCCCCGACGGTCACCAAGGCCGGGGTAGTTCTCTTTAATCGGGAGGCTCGGATGCCATTGATATGGCGCGAACTGCCCCCCTCCGCTTACAATCTTCCGCCATCAGACGAGCCATTAAGACGAATTGTTAGTTCGAAGTTCGATTTTCAACATGTCATATGAACAAGTAGTGAAAATATCAATGGCTACTTACTTGTCACCGTGGGGTCGAATCACCGGGCGGCGGTCAAAGGATCGTCCCTCGTGGGAGGGTCGAGGCCCCTTATTTGGTAGACCTTTGCCGGCACTCGAGGAAGACGTCGATAGGTGTCTCTTCTCGCACCGGAGTCCGAGTCCGAAGAGGTGTGGCCCGACGGCGGCCCGGCTAGTTTCGACGTAGACACAAACTCAAGCCTCCTCGTGGGCGGGCGACGCCGGCCGCGCCTCGACATCTCCACCGTCAGTGCTGCGTCGGCCTCCTCCTCGTCGGCCTCCTCCTCGTCGGCGTGGGGAGAGGGTGGGGGCTCGCGTGAGACGGACCCCCCGCCGACGTTGTCGCCTTCCGCTGGCATTTTGTCGAGTCCCTACAAAGACAAAGAGTAAACCAATTAGTATTGCAAAATGAGCGAAAACATAATTGAAAGGTAACAATAATAACAAAATAGTATTACATGATTTAGAAATTATCTCCCCGAATGCCTAAAGGGCTGGCATGTAGTCATCACTATCACTATCACTATCACTATTGTAATCATCAATGTCACCATCCTCATCATCTCAGTATCGCCCTCGGCATGCATCGCGCCCTCCACAACTCCCTTCGCCGCACCATCCTCCATCGTTCAAGAATTTGCAAGTCCTTAGCATCCTGTACCTCATCACCCTCGTCCTCATCGATGGCGTTGTCTACTTCCATGCCCATCGGCGAAAAAGAATGTCTATCTCCAAACGTCCTTCTAGCCCCCTCGGGTTGATAGAACTCCTCGGTGTTTGGGTCAAGGTTGTAATCATCATCGTTCGGAGCGGCGCGCTTCGCGGCGTGCGGCGATACCGCTGCACAAGGTACCAACCCGCAAGGTCCTCATGTTTTTGGCACGCCCATGGGGGAGGTAATAAACTTGTGTGGCGTGTATATTAGCCACAATATAGACATCCTCTCCTCCATATACAGAATCCTGTCGAATTTCGACTTGCCCAATCGTAGGGTCTACTTTCGTGTCATCGGGATCGAACCAATGGCATTTGAATACCACTAGCTTGAGCTCTTTAGGACCCCTGAAGTTGAGCTCATATATTTCTTCGACTATGCCGTAATAGTCCTTCTTATCCAAGCCGGGCATATTGAACTCCGATTGCACGTTGTTTTGCGGTTGGGCCGACTCTCCTCGTAGCTTCTCGTGCGAAAAGCGATAGCCATTCACATCATAAATGGTGAACGAGTTGACCCTACGGGGAAGCCATTGCCCACTGTTTTTAAATCTTCGCACATTTCGCATCCGTGCGGGCACGCAAGGTGAGGCCACGTAGATCGTTACATTGTATGTTACTAGGACCAAAGTGGAATATCAAAGTCGGAACGAGGTTAGTTGGATGGTACCTTTGAGCGTAACCTGGGAAATAAAATCGGGCTGCCTATTTTTAGAAGATTGTCTTCTTGTTGCAAGGTAGGAGCCCCATTCCTCTCCGGTGTTGACCAATAAATTCCTGAAAAAAACAAGGCAAGTGGGTCGGATCGATAGGTGGAGGATAGTGACGGCGTATGGAACAAGCTCATTGAGAACTTACTGGCGATAAGGAGCGGTTTTCGTCAAGGTTCAACAACACATAGAGCATGATAGTCGCCACTCATCAAAGGACAAGTGCTTGTGGGTAGCTGCGCTTCCCTTCCAACTTGCCCTCCGAAAAGGCCGAGGTTCGATGAACTCTCGTCGGCGTTGTAACGAGGGGTAGGATTGTGGATATTTGGGGAAGTTTCTCGGTATAGTACGCCTTTGTGTGAAGGTCGACACCTCCTCTAGAATATATGCCTGCCTTACGGAAGGCTCAATTTTGGCTTTATTCCCGCATTTTCTCGAAGTACCTTGAGAGCCCTCTCGATTGGATAGCACCAACGGAACTGCACGGCCCCCCCCAACCGTGCCTGTGGGCGGAGTGCAAAATCGGTGTCGTGCATCGACGGGGAAGAAGCCGGTGGAAATATCATCTCCAACTTGCGGATCAACACGCGGGCAAAGCACGCTCCCGGATCAGCAATCGCATCCCGAGATAACTCCTTAACACAAAGGCGGGCGGAAGAAGAAGCTCAACTCGCCGGGGCGTGCCACACCGGCTCGGAGAGGTATCCCGGAAGTCATCGCGGGGAAGGATCCGCTCAATCCATATGTGGAAGTCATGACTCTTCATCCCTAAGACTTTCATAGTCCGCAAGTTCACTCCCTACCGGATTCGCCGCATACCCATCGGAAGCGATAACGTCTTCATCCACGCGTAGTACTTCCTTCCTATCGCCCTTTTGATGATGTAGTCGGCCGCCCTTTTTCCATCTCTTCCGGGGGGATAGGGGTCTCTATCACTAGCTTTGGTCTATCGCAGACATCATCTCTATGTCAAGTCTAGCCTTAACATTGTCCTTTGACTTCTTAAGGTCCATGGTTGTTGCGAAGAGTGCCTCGGAGATATTCTTTTCTACGTGTGCATTACATCGATGTTGTGTGGAAGAAGAAGATCCTTGAAGTAGGGGAGATTAGTCAAGCCCGATATATAAGTCCACATGTGTGTGGTACCATATCCAACAAAACAACCTTTCTTTTCATCGATTTTGAGACCAGCTAGCTCGGCAAGGACCTCTTCACCGGTCATAAACTTTGGGATGGGGTCGGTGACTTCAACACCTTTTCGTGAAGTGCTTTTTGTCTAGTCCGAATTCATGGTTCTCGGCGGGAATTGGCGATGTTTGTCAAACGATGAATACTTGCCACCCTTTCTGCGGCAGTGGTGAACATCACATTTGCCTTGCATGTTGGGCAAGGGAACCTCCCATGAACACACCATGCGTTGAATATGCCATAAGCCAGAAGTCATGCATTGAATATAGGTACCACACATGCATTGTAAAGTTCGTCTTTGTAGCTCTGATTGCACGTCGGTACCCCATTTTGTCAAGCATCTTGCAATTCATCCCACATTGGTCGCATGAACACACCCATATTGTTGCCGGGTGCGGGTATTATCGGCGTCAAGAACGGGTGCTTGAGCTCAAACATGACACCGTGGGGAAGATTGAGAGGGATCACGAACACGGGCCAACAAGTGTACGGGGCCGCCAACATTCGCACGGGTTGAACCCATCATTGCGAACGCCACTGGCGTACATTTCGAGCCTCCATAGCTTTTTCGGGATGCATATTATCGAAGTGCTTCCATGCATCACCATCCGATGGGTGTACCAACTTCTCGGGGATTGTATCTTTTGCCCTTCTTGTGCCATGTCATTTGTTTCGCGGACTCCTCCGTCATGTACGGCCGTTGGAGCCTCTGCACGAAAGGAAGGTGTCGTAGGACCATCTCGGGATCTTGACCATTTCTTCCGCCATCACTACATTCTACCTCCACAAACCTAGAGGCTTTGCACTTTGGACAAGGCGTTGCTTCCTTGAGGTCTCCCCGAATAGGACGCACCCCTTTGGACAAGCATGGTACGACTCATACGGTATCTTGAGTCCACAAAGGAGTCTCTCGTGACTCGTGCGTGTTCTTCGGCGGGGCGTGACCCTGGAAGCGGTTGCCAATAAGCGACAACGTGGTGTCGGCCGTCTCGACTAATGCTCAATTGCGACTTCAACGCTATAAGGCGTGAAATGGCATCCGGCCGTAACCATTGTCTTCGTGAAGGGGCCGCTGTGCCGCCTCCATCATCTCATAGAACGCCTTTTGCGGTTTCCTCGGGTTCCTCCTCCAATCCTCCATTGAACCGTGCATCGTGAAAGTCCGCCATCATGTCCGCCATCCCAAAGACGCATCATACTCCTCGAGGAGGGGCCTCACCACGTCCTCTCTAATACGATCGACTTCACCGTGGAAGATCCGGCTATAGTTTGGACGAATCCGTTGTTGTAAATATGTTTGCCCATTTCAACCTTTCGTTGCTTTTTCTTGTTCTTACATTTGCTGCAGGGACACGGCATCCGAATAGACCCTTTAGCAGCTGGGCCAAATGCATGCTCCAGGAAAGCATCGGTCCCCCTAACCCATTCAAGGCTCTTACTTGCGAAGCCCGTGTACATCCACTCACGGTTATCCATCCTCTGTCATACGCCCATGTCGCCGAGCCATATAACCAAAGCAATTGCATCTACAGCGTTCCTACCATCTAATAGGTGAGGGATAGGTCCTAATCCCCGAAGATGCGTAGACAAGGTTAACATCCATGCTCGGCTCCCGTCAGAAGAATTTCGGCCGACACCTCCCATTTGTTCTCCCGATACACGTCCCCCGGGGAGAGTGTGTATCCCGAGAACAACGGGAGGTGTCTTTGCCGAAAAACCGCTCGGACGGGACTCGAGCATGGATGCTAACCCATCTACGCATCCACGGGCTGTCCAAAAAACGTGGACAATCCGAAAGCAGTACGGTCCGCAGATATGCACGATCGCATACCAACGCCCTGTATCTCTCTTGGACGGAGACGCCTTAACCGGGTCGCGCTATGTAAGACAACTACAAGGACGGGGACGGAGGTGATTAATACCTACGGTGTCGGTGGAGACGCGGTGTAGCAAGACACGCGCGCCCACGAGGACGATCGGGTCGCGCGAGTCCCTCCCACAGTCCTCCTACAAAACAAGGGCAAAAAAATAGTTAGTGTCGACTCAAAATTTTCGGCAGCACCTCCCCGCGGGGAGGTTCCCAAAACCTGCAAAAAATATGGCACGAAGGCCAACAACCACATGCATATACCAAATATGGGCACGAAGGCCACCAACCACCAATATGGGCACGAAGGCCACCAACCACCAATATAACAACCACATTACTAGTAACCCTACAACTACTACTAGCAACTACTTAACTACTAACACTACTAATACTAAGAGCTACTAAACTATTTACTAACTACTACTACTAACCCTACTAACTACTAGTACTAACCACTACTACTAACCACTACTAGAAGGATAGGGCTTACCTTGGTCGCGGAAGCGGCAAGAGCAAGCGGCCGGCGACGGCGGCGTCGATCACCGCAAAGAAGAACGGTCGGCGGACGACGGCGACGACCGGTCGATCATCTGGCGAAGAACGGTCGGCGACGACGGCGACGACCGGTCCGAGAGGCACTTTCTTCCTCCTCCTCCCTTCCCCTTCTTCCTCCTCTCCTTCCTCTTCTTCCCTTCCTCCCTCTTCTTCCCTTCCTCCCTCTTCTTCCTCCTCCCCTTCCTCTTCTTCCCTTCCTCCCTCTTCCTCTTCTTCCCTTCCCTTCCTCCCTCTTCCTCTTCTTCCCTTCCCTTCCTCCCTCTTCCTCTTCTTTCCCTTCCCTTCCTCACTCCAGGGGGGGGAGAGGGGGGCGGGACGGGGCCTGCCAAACAGGGGAGAGGGGGGCTGGCTGGACCCGCCGGGCGGGGGGCCGGCCTGCCGCCGGATCGACGCGGCCGACGGCGGGCCGGCGGGCGGCCGCCGCGGTCCGGGAGGCCGGGGGGCGGGCGGGTCCGGCGGCGGCGGGTGGTCGGATCCGCGAGCCCGGCGGCGCGGGGTCCGGCTAGGAAGAGTGTGGGGCGATTTGGGCGCGGTGGGCGGTGGGCTGGGCGCGGGCGGGCGAATGACCTCGAAATGGTCCGTTCGCCCTCGAGCGGTGGCTTTTTGCCGAGTGCCGAAAAGCGGCACTCGGCAAAGGCACGCTTGTTTTATTTTTTAAAAATACCCTTTGCCGAGTGCCACGCGTTTAGCACTCGGCAAGAACCTGTTGCCGAGTGCGCCACTTGGCACTCTCGGCAAAACATTAATTTTTTTTGTTTTTTCGTCCCATATTTTTTTGTGTGGCATTAGTACGGTAGTTACATGTCATGTGGAAAATTTGGGACAATTTGAAGTTGTTTTGCTATATTTCATGAATTATTTCTATTTCCTTGCATTTTTTGGACCACTCCAAATTTGAACTCGCAGCTACATGAAATAATGGAATGCGCTCATTCAAAAATGTTATTCATGATGCTTGGCGTATGTTTAGGCTCAAGTGTGGAGATGTCCGGGTTTTAGACATCCGACGTCACAACTTGCTCGAAACTTTTTTCAAATTTTTTTCCACTGACCTCCTCATGAGATGACAAGACACCTCGCCAAGTTTTCGTGATTTTTAAACTTTGTTTGGATTTTATAGAATTTAAAAACACTTTTCCCGCATGTAACTTTCGTCATGTTCCGACACATAAATGTTCTTAATTTGAGTCCCCGGATTGAGCCTAAACATACGCCAAGCATCATGAATAACATTTTTTGAATGAGCGCATTCCATTATTTCATGTAGCTGCAGTTCAAATTTGGAGTGGTCTAAAAAATGCAAGGAAATAGAAATAATTAATGAAATATAGCAAAACAACTTCAAATTGTCCCAAATTTTCCACATGACATGTAACTACTGTACTAATGCCACACAAAAATATGGGACGAAAAAACAAAAAAAATTAATGTTTTGCCGAGTGCCAAGTGGCGACTTTCGGCAACCGTGTTCTTTTGTCGAGTGCCTAAACGCGGCGTGGCACTCGCAAATGGTGCCTATTTTGCCGAAAGTGCCTAACGTTGGACACTCGGCAAAGGTGACGGAAAACGTGGCCGTTTGGCTCTTTTATGATTTTTGCCGAGTGTTTTAATTTGCCGAGGACTAAGCACTCGGCAAAAACATGATTTGCCGAGTCTTTGGGCGTTGCCGACGGTGTTGTACTCGGCAAAGAAGCCTTTGCCGAGTGCGTAGTTTGACACTCGGCAAAGATCCTCTTTGCCGAGTGCCCGACTTTTGCCACTCGGCAAAGTATTTTGCACTCGGCAAAGAAGCGGATTCCTGTAGTGAATATCACCCGGAGGTGGATTAGATCCCTTCCCTGTGAAAGAGTGAGTTCACTTCCGGCAGTACCAGAACAAAGTGATATGACTACTAAACAGATTTTGTGGCCACCCAAAAAAAGCATGGACTACCAACACAGAAAAGCTAAAATTTGCTACCTATCTAGCTTCACCAGTTTGTATAGGTTTATCAGTCATTTTGTTTGAAAATGCTACAAAAACTAAGAAAACTGAAAAAAAAAGATACGACAAAAACTACTGCATGGTCGAGATGAAAATGCATTGCACCAGTGGCGGATCTAGGATTTCAATTATGGGGGTACGGACCTAAGTGACGAATTTGCTAATGATATATAATATGAACTTAAGTGACGCGATTTAATAAGAGAAATTTTAAAATGCTCTTTATATCCTTTATAACTTATGGGAATAGAGATTTTGGTGAAGAAAATTCCCTCCAGCAACTCTTTAATTAGATCTCCAAATATAGACATCCTATATTCGGATTTTCGTGTTTAGCTAAAGATGGAGAACAGTTATGGCTCTATGTGCGCACACGGTATAAAATGTCATTGAAGTGTACAAAGATATAGAGAGCAATTTTCATTGAAGTGTACAAAGATATAGAGAGCAATTTTCAATCAATTAACTCTCCAAACAATGATTTATTGAGTAAATTTTATAAAAACTATTGGAGATGCTCTATGGATACAATTCATCAACATTTATCTAGGAGTATACAAACATAGTCGTTGCCAAGGTCTTTACATATGCATATTAGTTCCTTACTGAAACAACTCTTTTATGCTTTACTGAATAGTATATAAAAATACTTAGATCATTGTTTTATATAATAATAAATATATTATAGGTATATATACTTACTGTTTCTAAAAAATTTGGGGGTACAACTGTACCCCCATGCTACTATACTACATCCGCCACTGCATTGCACGTTAGCTATAGGATGTATATTAGTTTGTACATTATGATAGTGTGCCAGGAAGATTTATGCACTTTATCTAATGCTCTTCATGGAAGATGTTCATCATGGTAGTGTGCCAGGAAGATTTGATCAGAATCAGTTCACCAGGATGATTTGCCGAGCGAGGATCAGGTGTGAACCTGAGCAGTGGCAACATCTTCCATAGAGAGCCTCTTGCGAGGCGAAGAGCCTGAAGAAAGAGCGTCCAATGGTGCTTAATTGCTCTCAAATTTCAATCTTGCAGAAAAACAAAAGGACATGTTTAGATGTTTAATTACGAAAACTACATGGTTCATCAAAGATTAAGAAATATTTTCTACAGGTTAAGTGTCTATTTGCTTCTTCTGTGACACTGGATAACCAAACAGCAGATTGCGATTACAGACACCTATCTATCGAGGAAATTTAATTAGGAGTGTCACGTTCTCAAGATTGTTCAAAGAAAAGTAAAGATGAACTAATTTGGTGGCAATAGCGCGCTATGCTCAAAGAAACACCAATGACTACGACACAACAAGTTATTGGCTTTCTCCAACGACTAGTTTTTCTCATGGGAAGTTATGTACCATCATGGCAAGCCCTTTGGAGTGTTTTAGAGTGTACCAAAGATATTAGAGTCCCAACTGCGCATTCTAGCCACCACAAGTGCTTATTAGTAGAAAATTAGGTGGTTAGTGTAAGTGCTTTGCGAAGGGTGCATTTTCGGTCAAAAACTAGACAGTGCATTAGCACTTGCTCTACGTACGTGACCCGTTGTGAAGCATCATCCTTGCGAATGGCTCCAACAAAGACCATGGCGAGCCAGCAAGGTGGTTCTTCATACCTCCGTTTCTTAGGTTAGAGGTGCAAAATCATGGTTGTTGTAATAAATTGATGTTCTTAGCACGAAGGTTTCAGAGATGTGAACTTTATATCTGTCTTTTAGGTTGCTTGACACAAATGAAAATTAATCTGCTACCTTATTTGTGCTCGCATTTTTGTGTCCGTCTAAATTGCGTGAGAAATTTCTAGTTTGTAACAATCGCATATAAGCCAGAGAGAGAGAGAGAGGGGGAGGGAAGGTGGACATGCATGCGGGCTTCCAAGTTCCAAGCAAATTGGTCCACCTAAGAGCAAGTATAATAAGCTTACGTGAGCGGGCGTATCGTCACCCAGGTCGAAAAAAAATGATCTTATTAAAGAAGAGAAATGAAGAGAGAGAAGCTAGCGAGCGACTTGGGAGACGCCGACGAGAGCGGCGCATGCATTAAATGAGCACGATTCTTGGACTCCCATTCGCTCCACGGTGCAAGGAGAGCAACGGGTAGCATTAAATCTGATGGGTCCGCCCGGCACCAGCTTGGCAAGTCGAGTTGAGATGGAGCTCTCTATACGCCCGCTCGCCGGCGAGATTATTAATCTTGCTCTAAGGAGAATTAGGTGTTTAGCAGATCCACTTGTCAGCTGCGTCCGCACCGTGTCCGCACCGTGTCACATGCGGATTATCCTCATGGATTTTTATTATTATTATTATTATTCTGGCTTCACTGCTGCTGCAGTGCTGTGTCTCAACGCTGGCGGCTACAATTGAAATCCTCGCCAAAGAAATCTTTTTTTTTTTTTGAAAGCCGACCTTTTATTAATTTGACCTAGCTAAATCGCTGGTGACCAGCTCCTCAATACAGTGAGGAACGTTATCCCAGACAGCACACGAGCTGCTGGAAAGCTTACAACCGATAGATGCTAATTCATGAGCTACTTGATTACAAGCCTGAGGGCAGTGAATTATTTTACAACTCGAGAACTCTGAAGCCATGAGATGTTTGGCTTCTATGATTGTCCCTCCCATCATCGACAACCTGAAATCATCTCCTTCCAGAGCATTTTTAACTGATATAAGGCGTCTGTCTCAATCACGATCTTTGAGATGCCCATCGCCGCTGCGGACTGTGTAATTCTTTTAAAAAACGGCTGCAACGAGAGCACCTGAAATGGGCGCAGCCGGGACTCGTGGGCTGCGCTTTGCGATTTATAAGTACGTGGGCCTACACGTTGGATACGGCCCAACAAGCAGAGCAGTGGCACGGGCACGGCGCCTACCCCCGACCCCACCCCCGAGCAGAGAGAGCTTATCCCTCCCTCCCGACTCGGCGACTCCTTCCGACTCCGACGAAGCCAAGCCCAGCTGCGGGAAGGAGCAGATCCCGAGCGACTTCTCCCTCACCCACCCACCTCGCGCCACAGATCCCGCCGTCAGCCAACCAGCCACCCACCCATGGCTCGCTCCTCCTCGCAGTCGCAGTCCTCCGTCGGCGGCGGCGCGGGCGCGGGCGCGCGCCCGGCCACCGTCGGCCCGCGCGGCACGGCCGCGGCTGCCGCCGGATGCGCCGCCGCCGCGCCACCTCGTCCGCCGGGGAGGCGGCTTCTCGGGCGGAGGCGGGAGCAACATGCTCCGCTTCTACACCGACGAGGCCCCCGGGCTCCGCCTCTCCCCGACCATGGTGCTCGTCATGTCGCTCTGCTTCATCGGCTTCGTCACCGCGCTCCACATCTTCGGCAAGCTCTACCGCTCCCGCACCGCCGCGGCCTCAGCCTGATCCGATCCATCCACACATCGGATCGGATCGGATCACAGTACCAGATCAGACGGTTTTGGGTGGTGAATGAATTATGTATGGCGAGCTTGTTGTTGTTGCCTAGCGTTTGCTTGATCCTTACTTTCTCGAGTTAGATCTCAGCTAGATCTGCAGATGGAAACCCTACATGTCAGTCAACTTAATGGTGCCCTTTCTGTTATATTTTCTACTTTCCTTACCTTGAGAATTATTACTGCCTGATGATGCAAGGAATGGAATAATTATGCCTAGTTTCTTCTAATTCTGCCTGTGTTTGCTATCACACTAGGTATTACATGTGCATCTTCCTAACGTAGATGTGCCCCGGTGTCTGTTGCTCCATTAATTACTTTCTGCTCTTGCCAGGTACATGGTTTTAGTATTTCCTAACTGGAGGGAGAGTTTGATTGTTGTTTGATTGTTTGTTTGCCTGTTCTGGTAATTAGGTCATTGCTTCACCTATCACTTTAGCTGCTAGCCTGCAACCATCACCATAATTCTACAGCATGCTGCGTGCTCCTTTAATTTGTCTGTGTTTTTACCCCAGCAAGCTCTTGTGCTCAGATTATAGCTTCGTTTTCGGCTGTTGTATATGACTTGTAACTTGCTCGCTCGTATTAGGGAGAATATGTATTGCTTTGAATGATTCCCTGCTGACAAGGAACATAGGTTATTCTACATTTGTACAACATCACAAGTAGTTATATTCGACATGATGCTAGTGTGTGCGGGATTCTATTCAGGGTCTGTTTGGATATGTAGTTCTGAGATCCAAATAAATCCAGTTATATTCATTATGAGGTTATTCCAACATGTTGTTGGTTGATTTATAAACCTAGAAGTTAGAATTAACAAGCATCTGACAGGTCCAGGTGTTCCTTGTTGAATTAGGCATGAACTGATTGCTGCTATTAATTCATTGTTAGAGTGTTTTGATTTGATGAAGGTTTAAGCATATTGGGAAAGGGTATGGATCATCACCTATGTTTGGCCAAGTGTTCACACTTCACACTTTTTTTCATGATAATACTACTACCGTAGGTAATATTTGCATCATCAATGGTTTCACTGTTTCTAACAGTTGATTTCATAACAATGGGTTTAAAGTTTAAACTTATCGCTACAAGTAGTATTGATGGTCTGTCTCCCATTGTGGGAAGCCCTTTCAATATCAATCTTTGACAGAACAAATGATGAATGGGTACTGATTCATTTGGTTTACACTTGATCTGAAATGCTGATTGTTTGATATCTTCTTGTCCTTGCTAATGGTATTAATTGAGTAAAGCTATGATGTTTAACAATACTCCCTTCGTCCCCAAAAAGAATGACGTTATGGGAAGCGTGCGGTCAAACTTTCTCAACTTTGACTACGTTTGTAGAAAATACGCAACGTTTAAATCTTCAAATAAATTTGTTAAAAAACTAGACTTAAAGATCTTTTCGACGATACTAATTACTTAGCATAAATATTTATATATTTAAATATATAATTGCCGACATTTTGAAAAACGTTCGAGAGCGAGAATGACACTTATTTTTGGGACAGGGAGGGAGTAGTGTCCAAAGGCTGATCTGTCAAGTGGCAAGTGAAGTCTGTTGACGGTGCTGTACTGCTGTGTATCAGTAAAGTAGACCTCAAGGTAGTTCTTGCCTGGATTATTGTGAAGAAACAGGAGGTAATCAAAATTGTGTGTTCTGGAGGTGTTTGATGATCAGCAGGGCACTGGTATGGTCGCTTGAGCTTAGTCGTATCCGTGTTCTTTCCATCTGGTATGACAAGTCAAATATGTTATAATGATAGTTTTGTCCTCTGAGGTGCTGTGATCAGGTAGTATAGAAATACAAATACTCCCTCTTCTGGTTATCTGGTAGATGCATATAACATTTTAACTCTGGCGGATTTGCATTGTGTAGCATCAGTGTTGAAGTTGTAGTGTTTATGTGTTGACTGATAAAGCAGATGGGAATTGAGAACAAATTGTGTGTTTCTGCATAAATAAATACTTAAAAGATTATATACTGGTAGAGGATACGAAACAGATCAGTGTGATTGTGGAACATGGCACATTAGGCAGATGGTTTGAAGTTGTTTGAAGATTGGTTTTACAGGATAGGGTTATTTTCTGGCTTCAGTCTCCTGATCCTGTTACCATGAAATTTGTCACGGATGGACCAAACGTGTTTGTTTGTTTAGGTAGCATTACTAGCTGAGTCGGAGATACACGGCGCTTCTTTCAGTATTTTGTTGGCTGTCCTGTCCAGAACAGCAGCACACACCGGCGGCGGCGGCATTCTCGTGGCTGCCCCTGACGACCGGCGAAATGCCGGCCTGACTGTTGTGGTGATTGTCGCCGACCGCGGGATATGACGATTGACGTTTCAATTTGCTTGACGCAGACGAAACGGTCGTCGTGTCATCAACGGCAGGGGAAAGTGAGCCGGCCCACCCAGAGTCCACGCCACGGAAACGCATGCGACGCAAACCGGACGGCCCACTGTGTGATAGGAGGGCCGAACAAGAGATGAAGGCCGGTTTGGCCCATGTAATTTCCCTCCTGTTAAAAAAAAAAAAAAAAATCCCTCCTTTCCTCAAAGAAATTCAATGCAATTTCCCCGCGGCAACAGTGTTTTTTTTTGAAAATAAGGTGGAGAAAGGTAGATTTAGTATGATCACATACTTTATGTTTTTAAAATATTAAGACCTTCTTTAGATGTATTCTGTTTGGCATCAATCCGTATATATGTTAGAGTGAATTGGAGTGGAATTTTAATTAAACTAAATTACATCCTAATCAACCCAACACACATGGATTAATGCCAACCAAATAATCCAAACATGGCGTAATTGATGATTGTCCATAGATTACTCAGTTGTTAGCTATGATATATACAGATTTCATTTCCAAGTAAATTAAATACACAAAACCACCTGAGTGATATTTACCTATCAATATGCATGCACTCAAAACTGATTCTTTGCAGCAGTACACACATGGTCGCACGTACTACAACGAGCGAGCGAGCTTACCTCTGTTGTGCATGATGCATGATCCTCCTGCAGAGAGAACACATGCATGCATGCGCATCTGATGCGTTTTATATGTTCCAGGTGGGCACAGCAAGGAGATCGAAATCGTCCAACTAATCCCGATCTCGTCCTTGTTGTTTCGCTGCCACAAATTAAATATATATATCGTGTCTTCCTCTGATCCCAGCATGCATGGACGACAGGAGTGAGAGGGAGCATGCAACACTGAAAAAGCGCATGCAAATACGGCCAGCTACCAAGCAGAGACGACGGGAGTAGAGACGGGACACTCGAGCTCATCTCACCAGGTGTGTGGTGTCTTGTATAACTCCATATTGTCGGCAATATAAAATAATTTGTTTTATGGCTATTTTGAATGTATATTAATTTATTTACGAGCTTAGTATAACATTATCATAAGTATCATTATAAGTTACGTATAGCAATTAGCAACACATGTATCATAAATGATAAATATTTATTTATTTCATCAAGATCTGCCGCCTTAGTCCTTCGAAGGTGCTCATAGGGCGGGGTTTGCGTGACGTGTAGTGTGCATGCGTGTTGAGCGTCTGCGTTGTCTTTGTGTAATCTTAAAAAAATAGTATAAACATTATAGTAGATGGCTATACATAATAAGTTTTATTCTATGACTGGCCACAGATTAGCCTTACGAAAAAATCATTTTTTTGCTGCTATGATGTAGCCGGAGTATGTGATCAATACCAAACCATCTGAGCTTTTATGTAGGTCAAGTATACATCAAGTATATACATAGGATATAAAGTTAGACTTATTCTATATAGTGTTATACAATCGTATTATAAGATATACTATACTAAAAATGTGGGCTATGTTTTTTTTTAGCATAGCAATTGCCTTTTTGGGCATGGCTCCGACTTCTTGCAGCTCTTGCCAGGAGCCGCGTGTCAAACAGTCATTAAAAACGCCTCCTTTCAAGGAACTTGGAGGAGCTAGAGCTATGAAAATATAGCTTCTCTCAGCTCCTCCTCACTAACTTAACATAAATTATTATAGAGCTGCCATTGAACCTGTTTTTACCAGACATTTCCAAAACAATTTGAGCTTCAACTCTACCAATGAAACTGTCACAAACCCGCCAAGGCAAGGGGCGGCGTGACACGTGGCGGCGCAGCGGTGGCATGGCATGGCGGCGGGCGGGGGCAAAATATGACGGGCGGGCAGCTGGCGAAGCGGCGCGGCAGGGGGAGGGGCGGCGGCGGCTAGGGTAGAGGAAGGGAAAATTGATCTTTATTGCTTGCCCCAAAGAGATTACATGCTCCCTATTTATATGGCCCTCCTATGGAACTTATAATCTAGGCAATCTCTAAAGGTTTCTTTATAGATTGGAATCCTTTTACAAGCAATCCTATTTATTTCCTAATAAAAGATTTCCTTATAGAGTTGGAATATCTCTTGCACACCAAATCGCCTAAAGATAATCCTAACCAAACTCGACTTTATTTATTACTTTAATTCTTGAAGAAGTCGTGGGATGGCGGCGCGGGCCTCTTGGGCCGCCGATCCCGGGCCCTATCTCTCCGGCACATGACATCTCTCCGCCCCCCTTCTCCGGCCGGCGGCGTCCTCGACTTTGGATGAAGGTCCATTCGGTGACACCGGAGGAAGATCGGGGGTACCGCGGCATGATGAGCTCCACAGCCAGAACGAGTCGGCCATTCACTAGGTTGTTGAGGATCATGTTCTCCCGGGTGCGAATGGGTGCGAACTCCATGAGGTAGTGGAGGTTGCCGATGTAGCCATGGTACATGTCCGATGCACCGCACGCCCTTGCGTGTGTCGTAAAACCGACGACGGGCTGCCAGCAGGGTGTCCCTTGGGATGCCGGCCAGGAGGTGCCGATGTAGCGCGTCTCGAGGAGGGCTCTCCAAGAACATGAAGCGGTCGGGGAGGAGGCGTGATGTAGAGCGGCATGAGACGCCATATGGTGACGCCGCGACGTGTCGCGGGCGAGGCGGCTAGGTTCAAAGATCGCATCGCATATGAAGGAGCCGATGTCGAACATGCCGGGGAGAGCCGATGTGTCTCCCCTGCTCGGGCGCCGTAGTTGATGTAGACGTTGTCGACGCCAAGAACCGGGCGGTCCAAGTTGTAGAGGAAGACGACGCTGGCAGCGCCTACGGTGGGCGGCGTGGCCACATCCCGCCGAGGAGGATCGCCGCCGGTGTTGAAGACGCCGGGGCCGTGATAGGCACCCAAGGCGAGGTAGTTCGCCCCGCGAACTCCTCCTTGAAGCAGGGCGCCCCAGCAAATCCGGCAAAGAAAGGGAGAGGATGCCGGGAGGTAGAAGCGCCGCCGTCGAAGAGGAGGAAGCCGCCCTCCAAAGATCAAGCCGGAGCTGCGGTGCCCATGGTGACGCCGAGGGCGATCCGCCAAGGTGCCGCCTCTAGTGTCCGCTCGTCGGGAGCCATCGAAAGACGCCGGTGGATGTGTTGTAGAGGTCAAGGCACCGGCGTGTCGCCGGGCTTGCCGCGCGGGCGGCGCCGCGGCGCCGGGCGGCGGCGCGACCGCGGCGTGCCCGGCCTTGGTCCGGTGTCGCCGACGGGAGGGCCCCGCAGAACGCCGCCGCTTGTCCCCGGTAGTACTCCGGCTCGTTGCAGCGAAGTCCCAAGTCACCTTGCCTTGGATCGCGCCCAAGGCATACCGAGGATGACGATGTCGTTCTTGCGTGCAACACGTAGCGTCGATGTCGAACGTGTCGGCGCCAATGCGGACTTGAACAACATAGGTTGCCGCCTGGCGGCGGTCGAGGTGGCGCCGTGCGGCCGTGATGATCACACGCACCGGCCGTGTGCGAGGCCGGCTGTTTTGCCACCACGCGAGGGTCGACGAGTTGTGCGTGAGCGCCGGAGTCGACGACGATGCCGACGTCGGGGTGCCTCGGAAATCATGCCGACGAGGTAGAGGGAGTGGACACCACGTACTGGGGAGTTGGGATCCCCGAATAGGACCCTGATGGCGGCGCTGGCAGGGGCGGCACCCTCCTGGGCAATGTCGTCCTTGTCATCGTCATCGTAGTTGTTGAAGACCGTGATATCGAAGAGGTGCTTGCACTTGTGACCCCTTGAGAAGGGCTCATCACAGTTGAAGCACAAGCCAGCTTTGCGTCGCTCGGCCATCTCCTCCGGAGTCAGCCGCTTGAATGGCCGGGTTGATGTTGCTGACGTTTTCGATGTCGGTGCCGAGGGTGCCACGGTCAGCACCAGAGGCGCGGCCGCCCGGTTCCTCTGCTGCGTCGTCTTGCCGGAGTTGTAGAGGATGGCGATCGTCGTTAAATGCCTCTGGCGAGAGACATGGCCATCTCCATGTCCTTCGCCGTTCGCCCGGCCCCGCTGTAGATGTTGACTTCTTCGCTGGTCATCGAGTTGTTGTCCCGGCGCTTGACGTGCGCCGAAGCGCCGTGTACTCGTCCGACGGTGCGGTTTTTGCGGCGATGCCGGTCGCCCGGCGGGTTCGCGCGGTCGGTCGGGCCTGGCGCTCGTTGGCGTCGGGCGAAGCATGCCCAATCTGTCACCGCCTTCTCCGGGATAGGCACATGTACCCTTTGTTGTGCTCCTCCTGTGAGGTGGTAAGAAGCGTACCAGACTTGCTCTGTAGCTGGCGTACCTTGACCCCTGAAGAATTGCTCGCAGCGGTTGAGCCATAGGAGGGGATCATCCTTGCGATCGTCGCGTCGGGAAGCGACGTTTTTGTGCGAGGGGGGGCGAGGTCGGGGGAAAGTGCTCCGGGCGGGGAAGGGGTGGCGCGGTTGGCGCCGTCATCGTCGTCGTCGTCGCGCCTGGCGGCGGTGCGGCACCGAGGATGGAGGTCAGCCTCTTCTCCATCTCGGCGGCCATCTGTGGTTCGACGGTCGTCTTGGCTTTCTCCTTGTAGCCCTTGATGAAGGCGCGTGCGAGACTCTTCCATGCACGTCTTCATGTCCTTCTCAAGATCGAGGAGGACCTTGCGGTTGCGTTCCTCCACCGGATCGGTACCGGAGAGAGGATGGAGACTTGGTCGGCGAAGCGTGTCGAGGAGGGTGGTGATGGTGTTGAACCGCTTGGCGAGGTCGATCAACGGCTTCTTCGAGTCGGCGTCCATGGTGGTGGGTGGATCGGTGGCCTCGGATACCAGCTGTCACAAACCGCAAGGCAAGGGGCGGCGTGACACGTGGCCGCCGGCCGGCGAGGGTGGCGCGCCGGGCGCGGGCGGCGCGGCAAAGGGGGCGGGGCGAGCGCTGCAAGGAGAGAGAGGGCGGCGGCTAGGGTAGAGGAAGGGAAAATTGATCTTTATTGCTTGCCCCAAAGAGATTACATGCTCCCTATTTATATGGCCCTCCTATGAGACTTGTAATCTAGGCAATCTCTAAAGGTTTCCTTATAGATTGGAATCCTTTTACAAGCAATCCTATTTATTTCCTAATAAGAGATTTCCTTATAGAGTTGGAATATCTCTTGCACACCAAATCGCCTAAAGATAATCCTAACCAAGCTCGACTTTATTTATTACTTTAATTACCGAAGAAGCCGCGGGATGGCGGCGCGCGGCGGCGGCAGCAAGACGGCCTGGGTGCGCCCCGGCCGGCCGCGGGCCTCTTGGGGCCGGTCATCCCGGGCCCTATCTCCAGCACATGACAGAAACTGCTCCACAAAAAGCAGCCGGATCCATTTTAGGAGAAACTAGAACCCTGCCAAACTGGCCTTATTATTTTTTATTATGATTTATAAAACATCTTAAAATAATCATATAAACATACTCAAATGAATAAATGAGTACGCACCCATATGCAAAGTGGTTTACTGAAGATGTGAGTAGCTACAATAAAGTAGAGGTAGAAAAAACAACTCACACAATTGTTATTTAGCACCGCCCGCGTGTGTCATGCAAAAATATTAACCTATCGATCCCAGCTGATCATCGATCCTTGCCTTGAGCTTGCAAGCAAGCGAGCTGCATAGATGCTTCTTCTTCCTCAATACAAAGACACAACACAAGATATCCTATATATACAAGAGGAAGTCGACATCACAAAAGTTGATTAGCATGTGAGGATATGAGCCCACCAGTGATTAGCACAGAGCTTATTAATTATTAATCCTAGGTATATATCTTAATCAGCCAATCACTACTGCCTATGCCTTAGCTTGTTAGTGCTAATTGTTTATGCATGCTTGGTTGCTTCTAACACTGGTGTCCACTCAAAGATAGCATGATGGGTAGTGCTCACTTCAGTCACTCATATGTATTCTTTTCATATTTTTAATATTTTGCAAAGCCTTTACTCAGTGATAATTGACATTTCAAATGTCAGTATGGTACAATGATCTATTAATAACTTCATTATTCTAGTCCTTGTGTTCACAAATGTATGGCATTTGAGAAAGCTTACAGTTTGTTGCTGTTGTTGTTTCATTGTCAACGTGGGGGGAGAGAGCAACCCCCACCTAGATTTTATAGATTCACCCAAAACGACCTATGGAGATTAAAAGAGAAAGTGTACTGTTTATTAGCTTGCAATCCTTCACCCCCAGTTTTCAATTGTTGCTAAAAAGAAGCTTTAAGAGGGAGAGGGGAAGAAATAAATAAAAGGTTAGGGGATATTCACAACCTGAATCTCAAAACTAGGCATTGCCAAGTAAAAAACAGCAGAACACAGTTTTGGGATACTCAAGTTTTCATTTGATCTATATGCGTCCAACCTTGATAGTAGTAGTAGGTCATATACATATACACTACTACCGTACCTGTTTAAAGAGATGGGCAAAATGAATTTGTAGATGCGAGCAACACCTCTAATAAAAATGAAAAGATATACAAGGGCAGCCATACAGACGACTATGTTGTTTGTATTTTACAGAGGTTGGTGTTTATGTTCGCCTCTGAAAATCATCGTAAAAAACAAAAAGAAAGGTCACGTTTGTCGTGGTCACTGGTTCCACATCAACCGCCAATGTCCTTCGCTTGTGCAAGATCCAATCAGTGTCCGCCTCAACCAGACTAACCAGCCACTTGCCATGGCAGGATAAGAGGAAGAACCAAAGAGGGAGGGATTTTATATAGGACAAACCTGGTGGAACAATCCTCATGCGCGGGCATACCACGAAAGATATCTTTAATTTACCACCAGGCTAGAGATGACCCACTGAGGCATCATCCCCATGCCATGAAAAATATCTTTACCATAGATATGTCTTAATAGGTCGCCTCTGTAAGTTGATTTTTTTTTTAGAGGTGGGCTTCTCCCATTGGCCCTAAGATTATTTACAGAGGCCATGGAAAAATGGCCACCTATTTAAATAAGATATAGTATGCCCAAAAAATATTTTGATAGTTGTAATATTTAATTTCAAAAATGAAATGAATATAAATATATCTAATAATTAGCCACATGTACGCCTCTTCCGTTTTCTTTATGAGCGTTGCTAACATCTTTTGTCTTCTTCATGGGATTAATTAATTAATTAATATATGCTCATAAGATGCTCACTAAATTTCTTTAGCCACTTAATAGCTTGTCATCCAATTATCCAACACCAACATAGGGGAGGCATAAATGCCTTCCTCAGATTATGGTCATATATAACATCATTAGATTTATTTATGAAACATAATTTTGATATACAAATATGATAAATTGGCCCATATTCTCTGGTAAAAATTTTGTATGCATAGAAAAAACATAGTGTTTCATGAAACTATTATAACGACAAAAACCTTACTCCTGCTCAACCTCGATATGGATATGTAAAGTTGTATTGATGGTCTTGAATAGATTATGTTCCAGTTTCGCCTTATTTTATTTATTGATTGAAGTGTGAATCTAATGCCCACTCCCTCCTCCACGCCCCCGCACCCCAATAATTAGATTAAGCCAGCTTTTTTGGTGAATTATAAGATCTCATGTAGTGCTTGCAATTCATTACTACTAGTTTACTACTACTAGAGATGAGATCTTATACCTCTCTGCAGAGCAACACTTGCATGCACAACATGCGCATGTTCATGTGAAGAAGAATTGAAGAAGACGACGACGATCGACTATAACGAAAAATAAATTAATAAGCAGATGCACATCTCTGCACAATCTTATCATGATCATGAACCAAGTGCGAATGTTAGTTCATCACTACCAAGTCAGTAACCGCCGAGCATGCATGAGAGATATATCTTGAGCTAGCTGGAGTCAACTAATGTAAAATGCTAAAAAGGCGCAGCAAAATGATCACTGTGGATAATAAGCTTTTGTTACTACTATACTTGACGATCGAGCTAAAGATACGTACTGATCATATTCTAATAAGTATCTTGCTTGCATTGCCAGCCTGCTTGGGTCAAAATATCTCCAAACTGAGCGAGAAGTGTGGTTGATGATGATGACCTCACCCCAGGCGGCGTTAGTTTATTTTTAATGCAACAGCCAATATTTATCGATAGATAAACATTGACCCACGTAATCATCGTAAGTGTATATATTATTATACGCCTGGACGGTTGCCGCGGCGCTTGGTAAAAAATACGAGGATCAGTTTTATTATTATTAAGATCCTCTTTATTTTTTTTTGTGTGTGTGTGTGTGTTTTTACAGAGTGTGCATACCGCACGCGAACCACAACAACTTGGGCTAGGTAGGGTCTGCTTACGAGAGGAGCACAAGATCCTCTTTATTTGACAGGGTTTCAACGGCTTTAGCTTAATTGCTACAGTAGACAAAAAGTCAATAGCACAGAGGGTACCGACCAGAATTCAAATCTAAGTTGCACAAGAAAAGGCCACACATTGTGTAACTATCTACAGAAACATATGTGCTGCAATATACGTGTTGCAGGCGAGTCTTGAGCAGTTTGTTTTCAGGGTCTTTTCTCGACCACGCAATTGAGAAAACTTCTTCCTTCTTCTTTTTTCTTTTGATAAAGGAAGGGTTTTATTAATTAACAATTGTTACATTGAGTTGATATAATAATTGTGAACCCGCTCCAACCTCTACATATACAAGCATACAACCTAAAAAACAAGAGACTGGTACACTAATATTGGGTCGAGCGTTTTTTAAATTCCACGAGAAGTTGATACCAATGAAGTAAAAAGAATAGCTTCAACGCTTCTAGTTCACTTGAGGAGAAGTGAGGGAAAAAACTCATGTATACAATGATATAAATAGTGCTAGCGCAGGTAAAGCCGAAACGTCTTTAAGTATTTATTATTAAGGTCTGGCAAAAAGAACCTAAGTGTGCATAGATCAGCAGATCAATCTTCTCTTTGTTCTCTTACTAAGAAATATATACTACAAGCAGGAATGATAATTTACTCATTAACCATATAAGAGTAAAGCATGCAGGGCTGGAGTCGCCGCGTGCTGGCTACCACTACGGCCGCACTACCATTTATGCATGTGAATATGTGATCGATCTTCTACTACGCCATCCTACGATATAATAAGGAACTAGTGTGGGACCTCACGCTTCGCATGGGAAGGAGAAAAGGGGAGGAGGAAAAAAGAAAGGGGAAACAATGAACAGTATCAGGTCCTGTATGAACAGTAACAGGCGGTATCGGGTTATCGGTTTGTAGCTATTCATTTGATCCGTACTGTTTTGTAATGGGCAGTACTGTTCCCAGGATCCATTACTGTTTATTAACGGGTTTGTACTGTTTATGAAATCCATTACTGAATGATACTGTTGCAATGGAGCTAGATTCACTAAATGGTACTGTTGTTTACTCATCTGGAATATGCAGAGTAGTTGTATTTGTATCTACCTGGCTCTGAATGAGTTGTTTTCAATTACTAGCTGATATCGTTGTTTCCTATCCTATTATTTACTATCAGCATTCTAAAGCTGCCATCATTATTTAATTGCTTCAGTAGTCAGCAATTCTTTGATTGTGAACTGTAATAGTAAAATGTACCTATATTCAGAAATGCTTTCACGTATTAGCTACAGTAGGTTTAAGTTGCTTGTTTGCAGCCACACCTGCAGCCTGGAAAAGCTGCAGCGAGCACTCTATTTGTAGGCAAATACTTCCATCTTTTTTTTTACCGGAAAAATACTTCCATCTTTACCAATCAGTTACTCTGAACTTATTTCCTTTTTGAAATGCAAATACTTCCAGCTGCCATATTCTTAGAATGAATCATTCTTTCCTTGAGCTTCATACTGAAGATGTGAGGGCAAAGAAACAAGCCCTGGTACTCTCTGGTACTGATCATCCTACTTAAGAATTGTAACACGGTGATTAACTGATAAATTGATAGTGTATGCAGGTAATTATGCCCCTTTGATGTTCAGAAAAAATAGCAGAAGACCGTAGTGTTAATGTTTGCATTATTTCAGAGAAATTCCATTTCATAGTTGGGATGCAAATGTAGTGTTCATTGCACTTGTTCAAGCATTCAATCTTTTAATTGCACTTGTTCAAGCATTCAGTCTTTTTCAGGGTGCATCCAGTATGGTTCTATTTTTAGTTTTTTTCTTGTTAATTTAACTGCCAAACATGAATGGTTTTACTCCTTGTTCATTGTACTAATACTATTCTCGTTATGGAGAAATATGTGTACGTTTGCACAGCCTTGCTGGTCTCTTTTCAGTGTTACTAATACAGTAAAAGTTGTAACTCAGTAGTGGTCATTTTTATAATTAAAAGTGTGCCTTTAAATCTAGCCAACGTGTGCCTTTATTTATATTGTATACTAGCCAGTGGATATTAATTTCTTATTTAGTTGTTTTCTTTTTTGCAGTTTCAGAAATGGAGCTTAGGAGTGAAACACTTCGAGCATGCATGGCTTTTGTTCTTCTATTTTGCTATATTATAGTTTCTATGCAAAACTTAAGTAGACTGGTGTAGTGATTTCATAATATTATTTGTGATTGTAAGCAAGTAAACACTGTTATTCGTTTGTAACTACTCAAGTATAAGTACTTACTCAACGCATGCAAGCAGTCAATGCCCTACACAACGGACACGTCAATTTGCTTGTGACGTGGCCGCGGCCCGAACAATCCGTCAAGCAGCGAGCGTAGACTAGATGAACTGGCCCCTAACGCTGTAAAAGGATCGTGCCCAAGGATCACAATCCATCAAGCAGCGAGCGCAGATAAGATGAATAGGCCCGAACGCTGTAAAAGGATCGTGCCTAAGGATCTAAACAGAGCCAGGGTTGGAGCAGGATAGACTTTAAAATGGATAGGACTGGATCGGATTATACCTATTAAAATATAAGTTGGATTAGGATCAAGTCACTTCTAAAATATTTAGGGCTGAGGCGGGGTTAGGGCTGGATCACGATCCATTCCCAGGACACTAATGTACCTACTACCTACTTAATCAATTACTAGTACTTAGTATGTAGTTATGACCTCAGCTAGCGATGATGATTATTGAGTGATTAGCTGTCAATGGGTGATTAGAGCATCTCAAGCCCTAAATCCCTTCCTAATCCTTGGTTTTAGTAAGATAAGAAAAAATCCCTCTCCAACAACTCCTAATTTATCCTCCTAATCTTTTTAGAACTTCGGAAGAGTCACCCCATTCAGCGTAAAAGTTCTGGCGCTTCTAAGTCGTCGCGTATCTAAAGGTGGAAGGGCGTGGAAAGAATAAAGAGTAGGAAAGGGTTACTGATGCAAATGTACAAAAGAGAAAGAATATATCAAAGTGGTTAGGATAATTTAGAAATAGTATAGGATTCCTGATGTAAAATTATCTTCTTTATTTTAGGGGTAGATTATTAGGAACTCTTGGAGATGGTCTTCTTTATTCCTTCCAATACTTTTTTAGGAGTTGTAAAACTATATGTTTTTAGGAGTAAAATTTAGGATATTTTTGGAGATGCTCTTAGTACCAAGTTAAAAAACAGCAAGTGATTTACTTGCATTAGCACATTAGTTAAGCTTTCTTTGCATTGTTTGTTTTTTTTCTTTCTTTCTTTCCGTGATGCTTTCATTTTGTTCTCAATTTTTTTTTTTCTTTCTCTCCCTATCTCCTACTCGCTCCTCCACTGACGCATGCATGCGTGCAGCTGACCAGTCAACGCGAGCTGCTTACGTGTGCATGCTTGTGGTCTTGTGGGAACCACCATGCATGCATGATGCATGTACATCGGCGGGCAACTGCCGTAGTACGCGCAACTTGGGACGACATGCATGGACGGTCAAATGGAGCCCAGTGAGATATTTTTTTTCCATTTGATTTGAATTGGCGACTTGGCGCTACAGTTTAAAAAATTCACCCCAACTGGAAGTTTACATAACCCATTGAAATTTCGTGAACCTTTGAATCCCTAGTGGGAACATCATTCCAACTTCCGTGCATGGTAAGGTCAAATGATGATCAAGTTTACTATGCAAGACGACGAATCTGAAAAGAAAATTCTTGACCACGGTTTGAATTAAGGAAAAAAGTCTGAACCAAAATCTGAACAAAAGAAGAAAGATATAGTCCCAAAGAAGTGAAGAATAAATGTTGAGAGATACATCTAAAAATATCCAAAGCAAAATAGGTGACGTCATGGCAATGGGCCCTAAGACCAGTGGCGGAGCGTGGGATAAAATCAAAGGTGAAGGTGGGAAACTATAGTAAAATTAGACTTTTTTTTTTTTATGTGGCAGCCCTTACTTTTCGGCTGTGTTTACTTCCTCACTTCTCTCTCCAAAATTCACTATTCACTTATCACATCAAATCTTTTTGCCTCATGTAGGGAGCACTAAATATATGTAAAAAAAAAACTAATTACATAGTTTTGATGTACACGACGAGAAGATTCTTTTTTTGAGCCTAGTTACGCCATGGTAAGATAATATTTACCACAAACAAACGAAACGTGCTACAGTAACTTTTTGATTCGGAACAGTGTGTTTTCAACCAACTAAACACACCCATTATCATTCGGCCGAAGCCTCGAACATAATTTGATCATACACGCAAGCCGGAGTTACATGCCACATCTCCGAGCGATGCGACACTGACATTTCTTCTTTTGCTAGAGAATGTGCTACCTTATTACAAAGTCTACTAACAAAAGAAAGCGTAAAGGACTGAAAAGCAAGGCTAAGTACAGCAATCTCCTGCAACGTTGAATCAATAATCGATCGTTGAGAATCTGTCTTGTTCCACAGTTGCACCAGCTGTAGGCAATCGATCTCCACTGCCACGTTTTGCACTCCTAATTGGCTGCAAAAAAAAAAAAAAAGGTTGATAGGATAGGAGAGCTTGGAGACTGATGGATAGGCTACAGGTATTGAAATTTGCTTTCAGAAGAGCTTCTCAAGAGAGATTGATGGGATAGGAGAGTTTGGAGATTTATGGATGGGTGCATGCACTAAAATTTCGTTTTAGATCAACTGATCAAAGGGGGCAAGAGTCCAATATCACCTCCCTCCATGAGGCTCCCGCCCCTGCCTAAGACCCACAAACCGTGCGCTTGTGCATGAACATGTGTGGCACCTCGTCGTACGTATCGCATAGCTTCATCTTCATTCATGATTTGTAGCTATAGAACCAATCCTTTGCCAGGCGGAATCTGCAGGCTTTGCAAAGAAGCGAGTGAAGCTTTGCAAGCTCGAGTGTAGCTTGTAGGTGAAGTCCGACCTTAAATTGGTGCTTTAGGTCTAGGTCTGAGTCGAGCATGTGTGCTAATCGTGCTTGGCCTTTTTATTAGCACACCATGTTTTTTGGGTTATTGGAGATGAGTTGTATTTTTCAATGTAGGTCGGGTAGTTTGAATTCTCATTGTAGGTCCGGTCGGGTCAGTTTAAGCTTATGGGACAATTTTTCACTTGCCACGTCACAAGATGGGGCCCACAAGCAGGGTGACAGTGTGGACGGCAGGGGAGCCAGGGAGGGCAGCTCGCACGGCACACCTATAAAGGCAGAGTCCAGCCCCACGGCTCCCTCTCCTCTCTGCTCTCGTCGTCTTCAGTTACTACTCCTGCTACTAGCAAGCAACCGCTCCGCAGCGGTTTCCCTCTCGCCGCCGCAGAGCGTCTCCTCCCTGCCGGTCTCTTGTCAAGGTGAGTACTACATGCTCCTGCACTGTCATCAGGTTCAGGTCCGTCCGTCCGTCCGTTTTTTCTTCCTTTCTTTCTCGGCGAACCCAGAGAAGCCATGGAGACAGAGGCAGCAGTCCCTGTTGCGCGCACTGCAGTTTCAGATGGTTTCTCTCTTCCATCCTCGGATTCCCCACACACAAAAATACTCTGCTTCGGCCGGTGAGCAGCATCATATCTCTCTAACTCTAACGACCTCTCTGCCTTGCTAATCAGCTTGGTTGGTTCTCCCCGGCCGTTTTCTTTCGATCCCTGTTCAGATACATGCTTCATTTCTGATGACGACTCTGCCTGTCGATTGTTGGCGCATGTGCACCGCCCGCTCTGCTCCTATTTTTCTCCCCATCTCTTCTCCACTTCCCTCCCTGTTGCGCCTAGTAGTTTACTAGTCTCCCAGTTCGGCAGGTCCATCTCCGTCCAGCTGCATCGCATCGCAGCCGCACTAGCCAGCCAGCAGCTTCCTCGCGTTCTTCAGTCTCATCCTCATCAATACCTTACATTACATTACAATACTTGAGATTCAGTAGCTATCTCCCTTTATGCATGCTGCTTTGCTGTTGTATTTGTATACTATATATATATATTCTTGTTCTGGCCGGTCTATCTGATCACATGACCTTTTTGACAGACAGGATCGGAAGACAGGAGAGAACAATTCAGATGGGAGCCATGAGGACAAGGAATCCGACAATGTCAAAGGTTGGTCGATCGGGAGGACGAACATTTCCTTCTTTCTAATAATCTGTATATAAACAAAGTCGGTCAGCAGGAAAGGAATGCCTTTTAACCGAGTCTCTTCTTGTTCTGTCGTGCAGTCATCGTCGTGGCCAAAGGCCAAGACGGTGGTGAAGAAATGGCTCAACCTCAAGGACTCAGAGTTGCACTCCGACTGCATCGGCAAGCTGTGGGGCCCAGTCTACTGAAAACCTCCTTTCATCCTCTCATCTCTAGGATGAGGGGTTTCGTTCAGGCTGTGTTTAGATCCCAAACTTCAAAATTACAAAACTGTCACATCAAATGTTGCGGCACATGTATGGAGGATTAAATATAGACGAAATAAAAAACTAATTGCAGACGGATTCTGTAATTTATTTTGTAATTAGTCCACGTTTAATACTTCAAATGTGTGCGGAATATCCGATGTGATACTTTACACCATCAAACACACCCTTAGTTTTCCTTTAACCTCCAATCTTTGACATCCTCTGCTCTAATGACAAGACTGCTATGTGCTTGCTTTCTTGACCAGATGCGAGCTTTGGAGGAGCGACGATGATGAGGAGGAAGAGCTGCTCCGACAGAGACGACCTGTCAGGTAGAGTACTAAACTGTACATTGCAACTTTTTCACCAAGCAAGCACAACACCCTTTCTCGCTGTGTTGAAAAAGCAACCGACTTTTCACCAAGCATCTGCATCCTTCTCTTCTCTGGCTGTGTTGAAAAACCAAAACCAAGCGATGAAAGAGAGAGACGACACAACACTGTTCTTGCAAGTACAGTCACCTTTACAGAGTACTAGCTGCTGCTATGCTTTTACAGTACAGTGGTTGCAATCTTTCTCTTTATTAGTAGTACCAAGAAAAATAGATACATGTTTTTTTTTTTTTTTTGAAAAAAATAAATTGTAACATCTATTCCTTCTTGTATGTATATGTATATACTATTTCCTGATGGCCTTGTTTTGTCTCCTGCCCATGCACGTCGACTGCTGCTGTACCTGAACTCCGATCCAGGTGGCTGGCTGGTGGAGCAGGAGAGCTGTGACGACGACCTGCGGCGACCGCCTCTTCCCCGCCCCGGTATGGCTCCGCGGCGGCGGCGAGCTCGACGTGGCGGCCTCCAAACCAACTCAGGTGAGCGAGCCTTCTGAGCTGGACGCTTCTCTCTGCGCCTTGGCTTGCGTCCGTCCTCCGCCATGGGAACCGTCGTTTTTTTAATCTGCAGCCGACCTCAGCTCAGCTTTTTATATATCATCACAAAGAATGTTCAGAGCATGCAGCATGGGGCAAACAAAAACCACATCCTTCTGCATGTTTTCCTTCTGTGGGTGTTATATGTTTGCTTGTTGAGGAGTTCTTGCTGTCATATCATGCATGTCGACAAGATCGACGCATCCAGCCGTGAGTCAACCGATCCAGCTCATGTTCGCAAGTCAAATCGTGCTGATGATTTCGTCGAGTTCGCTCGCCGGATGTCAATGTTATGTTTTCTGAACGAACAGTGGCTGATGGTGATGGGAATACTTTGGGACTGCCGACCTCTGCCTGTAGCCTGTGTCTTGCCTTCATTTTTTGCTGGTGGCCTGTCTGTCAGTCCTAGAGCCGGCGGTTACAGTGGTAGACGATTGTATAATCTCGTAGCTATGCCTAATGATGCTGCCAGCTAGAATAGAATAATTTTTAGATTACTTCAAGAGAAAGAACAATTCTTCTTAGAAACTAGACCGTCGTGAATAATCCAATCCTGTATGTGTTGTGTGATTGAAGGAATGGTCAGTGGCTGTAACTGCTTCATTGTTATTCATTCAGGATGTTCGTTGGGACATGGAACGTAGGAGGGCGAGCGCCGCACGCAGGGCTGGTTCTCTCGGACTGGCTCACCGACGACGGCCCTGATTCCTCCTCTCCTCACATCTACGTCCTCGGGTACGTATTATGTTGGCAGCGTATTCATCATCTCTGAAACTTGAGAAAGCAATTCATCATAGAAACTCTGAACACAGCATGGTTGCTAATACTTGCTACCGATCGATTACTGAACACTGACAGAGCCAGGCATGAATGGTTTAGCTCCCGTTTCAGACCTAATTCCTGCTTTGTCAGGAAGCTCCACTCCAATCCACTCTTTGGTAATCATGGAACCGGAGTGTCCTGACTCGCTCATAGGCCCTTTGTGTGGATTTCAGTGTAAAGTAGTGCACTAAACTAAACCGCACGCTGGCAGTGCCTGCAATTATGAGCAGTAGTAGTACGTCATTGTCATAGATTTCAACGTTGCGTTACTAGTTTCTGAAGCTAATCATGATGGTTACTCCGGCAGGCATTTGCCATTTTCCTTTTTCAGAAGCTATGAGTGCTGTAGGCTGTAGTACTCACTCACTCCTGGTACTGCACATAGATAGGACATGGTATTTTGCACTCAATTGGTTTTGGTTTCTTCTTTTCCTGCCAAGTGTCATACCTTACCTGGAGAGTAGTAGCATAAACAGAAGAAGGTTAGAAATTATGTTGTGTCACGGCAAGAGAAAGCTAATCATGATGATTTCAGTTGGTTTGACCTGTTTTGTTTTTACAGTCAAAGTCGTACCATGTCTGAAAACTGCAATGTTCCAAAAACTCCTGTTGGCCTGAATTCCGTTGGTTGATCATGCATGTCGGAAACACATGCAGGTTCCAGGAGATGGTGCCGCTGAACGCCGGCAACGTGCTCGGCGCCGAGGACAAGGCCCCGGCGCGCAAGTGGCTGGACCTCATTCGGCAAGCGCTGAACGGCCCTGCATCCGACGCCGCCGCCACCACCACCACCTGCTCGTCGGACATGCGCCTGGTCCAGAAAGCCAGCCGGGTGAGCTTCTCGGACCTGCTGGCGGCGGAGGACGACAGCCGCAGCAGGCCGAGCACGGAGTCGAGCAGCGAGGAGGAGCCGGCGGCCCGGCGGCGCGGCGGCGGGTACCGGCTGGCGGCCAGCAAGCAGATGGTGGGCATCTTGCTGTGCGTGTGGGTCCGCGCCGACCTCCTCCCCTGCGTCACCGGCGTCAGGGCGTCGTGCGTAGGCAGGGGCGTCATGGGCTACATGGGCAATAAAGGCTCCGTGTCCGTCAGTCTCTCCTTCCGCGGTGGCGCGTCGCTGTGCTTCGTGTGCACGCACCTCGCGTCCGGCGACAGGGACGGGGATGGCGCGCGGCGTAACGGCGACGTGGCTGAGATCGTGAGGCGGACGAGGTTCAGGGCGGCGTCGGAGTCGCCGGTGACCATCTTGGAGCACGAGTAAGTAGATAAAGCCATGGCCTAGGATTCCGGATGCATTCACGGACGTCGTCCACGTTCTCAGTCCATCACTGACCAAAGGGATATCGGAACGTGCATTGCGTGCAGCAAGGTGATATGGCTGGGCGACCTCAACTACCGGCTGCTGGCGGCGGCGGGCGGCGGAACGCAGGAGCTGGTGGAGCGGCACGAGTGGGCGGCGCTGCTGGAGCGGGACCAGCTGCGGGCGTTCCAGAAGGCCGGGCGCGTGTTCGCCGGGTGGGAGGAAGGCCCCATCGCGTTCCCGCCCACCTACAAGTTGGTGGCCGGCTCCGACGCCTACGCCATCGCCGACTCCTCCACCATCGCCGACGGCGGCGGCTCCCGGTCCCGGGACAGGAAGAAGAAGCGAACGCCGGCGTGGTACTCTACACGGACCGACGATCTTAGCTACTGAATTAATCAATGGCGGGCTTGGCTGATCGCATGCGTGCTGTTGTTGCATTGCAGGTGCGACCGCATCCTGTGGCGCGGCGAGGGGATTGAGCAGCGGTGGTACGCGCGCGGCGAGTCGCGATTCTCCGACCACCGCCCCGTCGCAGCGCTTTTTTTCGTTGGTGACAAGCCGGCGCCGGCGCACTCGTCCAGGTTCTGATGATGGGTGATGGCACGATATGGAGCTTGGGGTGCTCGCTCCGCCTCCGCCCGCGATGACACTGCCAAAGACGTATGCTATTTCTATCAGGAAGCTAATAAGGGAACTCAGGATTATGTCTTGCTTACATTTCACCCCCTAAGCCTCAAGTTCCTCGCCGATCTTGACGACGCTCAGCTTTACACTAGACGCAGTTCACAGAAGCGATCTAGCGAGAGTGGTTTCGTCATAATGTCGGCGATCTGCTCCTCAATGTCCATCTCCAACGCTTTACTTGGGTCATGGAAAACGGGATTCTTACTGAGGGCTATAGCCGATTGGCTATCCATCTTGAGCAGGAAAGCTGTGCGCTGCTCGCTTTTGCAGCTGCGCCAACCATACACCTTGACAGGTACTCAGCTTCGCAGGACGATGACCTTTTGCTTCTCAAGTCACGGGGCAGGAGCCAAGGAAAAACAGCACGCCCATAGTGCTCTTCCTCGTATCAATATCACCGCCCATGCTTGTAGTAGCAGCCGTAGTCGATCGTGCCCGCGTAGAATCCGCTTCACCGCGTTGAGGTGCTCGGTGGTGGGGTTCTCCATGAACCTGCTGACGTAGCCGGCGGCGAAAGCCATGCCCGGCCTAGTATGCACCAAGTACCGGAGGCAGACGACAAGACCTCGGTACGGTACTCAGTGGTGTCCACCGGCGCAGCTGTACTAGCTTCAGGCGAGGCTCCATAGGAGTATGGCACGGATTGCAGCTCGCCATACCCGCACCTTGCGCGCATATATACGCCGCCTGATCGAGACAGCTTGATGCCGTTGCCACCCTGACGCACCTCAATGCCACCCTGATCACTCATCTTGAACCTGGCGTTCATCTCTCGCCTGAACTTAGCGATCTCGATCGCTGGAGTCGTTCCCGGTGATCATGAGGTCGTCGACGTAGATGGTGCGGTACCTCGGCTCCAAGGATATTGTCGATGGTGCGGTACCTCGGCTCGAAGGTGGCGAGACGAACTCCGGCTGGACCAGTGGAGCCGATGCTTGTGCTGGAGGCATCTCTGTATAGTGGACGACATCACAGGTGTGCCAGCCACCGGAACGCCATGGCTTGCTGGTGTTGCTGGAGGCACACATGAGCCTGTACTGGTGTCAACGTCACCTTGCCCACTGCCCAGCTCCATCTCGTGGTACTCCACGATGAAGTATCTCCAGGTCCACGTCCTCGTCCTTCCAGCTCCAAGACTTGGGCTCGTCCAAGACCACATCCCTGGACACGACGGCACGACGCGTCGCTGGGTCGTAAAAACGCCACGCCTTGGCTCCTGGCTCGTAGCCGATGAAGACAACCGCGGTCGTCGAGCTGAATATGTTCTTCAGGTGCGGCTTCGTCGCCTTGACGTACGCCACACACCCGAACGTGCGCAGGAAGCTGACATCGGTCTCCGCTCGGACCAAGAGTTGGGGAAGACGGTGGCTCGGGCCATCGTTAGAGTACGTGTTTTGATGAAGGTTTAAGCATATTGGGCAAGGGTATGGATCATCACCTATGTTTTTTTTTTCATAATAATAGTACTACCGTAGGTAATATTTGCATCATCAAATGGCTTCACTGTTTATAATAGTTGATTTCATAACAATGGGTTTAAAGTTTAAACTTAACGCTACAATCCGTATTGATGGTCTGTCTCCCATTGTGGGAAGCCCTTTCAATATCAATCTTTGACAGAATAAATAAATGATGAATGGGTACTGATTCATTTGGTTTACATACACTTGATCTGAAATGCTGATTGTTTGATATCTTGTTGTCCTTGCACCCCATGGTATTGAGTAAAGCTATGATGTTTGACAACAGTGGCTCTTAGCTATTAGCTCAAAGGCTGATCTTTTTTTTTTTTTTTTTTTTTTGAAAGGACGGCAAAAGCTTTGCCGCGATTTCTATTAGACGAGAAAAAAGGAAAAGGCAAGTGCCAGCCCAGTTTTTTGACTAGAAACCGGACCAGAAAAACCATACAAGTGTGGAGGGTACCCTACTCCACCTGCACATCTAGGTACCAAAACAACTCGACTCGCGCACCCGAGGCGCCCACTCAACTCCACTTAGGGGAGACATACCCTCCACCTACCACTTGTTGCAACAATACAACTCGGATGGGAGAAAATAAACATGAAGTTCCGCTTGGTTGGATTGGGTCATCAACACGAGCCTCCATCCACAACGACTGGTCGGATTGGGACATCGACACACACAACACACAACACTAACTACACCACCACCACCTGGGAGAGGAGTCGAAAGCAGGCCGTCGGAGCCTGCGCCGTCGTTACCAACGCTGTGCCGTAGCCCGCTGCAAGCCCGAGCGACTACCAACACTCCTCCACCACGGGGACCATCGCCCCCGAGCCGCACACGCAAGATCGTCGATCCCCCTGCTCCAGCGGTGCATCAGCAGAACCCGTCGCGGCACCATTGAAAACCACTGAACCTGGCTACTCTGCGGGGGGGCCTCGCCTCATCCACCGCCTCACACTCCACCAAACCACTGCCCAGGACTCAGATAACTGAAACCGCACCGAAAGCACCACTTCCGCCCAGCCATCACCGAGATCACCACCACCATGCGCACCCGCTCAAGACCTCCAGCCCCCATGGGCCCTCTGCACCTCGCCGCCAAACACCAAGACCAAGGCGCACCTCCTATGCCGCCGCACCCGGGCCAACCAGACCACCTCCCACACTGCCACAAGCTGAGAAAAGTCTCGAGAAGCAGCGCCTCCAAGGAGGACGCGACGCCGAAGGCGCCGCCGTCGCTTGTCCAGCAAACTGGACCGGGTTTTCACCCCGAGACTCCGTGCTTCAGAAACGATGCCCCATAACGGTGTCCCCAACGGGAAGAACGACGCTCAGAGAGCGCCGCCACCATTACCACCGGCAAGAATGTCGGTGAAGGCTTTCGCCCGGATCGACACCGCCCCTTACACACGCTCACGGACAAAGCAGCGGCGACTCCCCCGCGCCTCCACAACCCCCAGCCTAGGAGATGGATCGGTACATCACTACAATGCCGCCACGGCACCGCGAGAACATATGCGACCACCCAGCCCGCCACCGAGGCGGCGCGCCAAACCGGAGCCGACGAGCAAGAAGAGGGGGAGCACCACCAACAAACCGCTGCACCAACGCCCGCACGCAGAAGACTGCAGACCACCTCCCGACCACCATGGCCGAGAACGGTCAGCCACTCAGGCGCCCCAACACAGGGCCTCCCGCGGCAAAGAGTCGCCGCATCCCGCACCTTGCAGGCTGCTGCCACCGTCGCCGCCGCCGTCCCCGCGTAGGCCACGCCGGCACGCCCCCGGCCCTTGTGCCACCGGCCGTCCGCCCGCAGCCACGCCGACCCACGAGCCACCGCTACTCCACCACCAACCTCGGGGACCTGCAGACCACCTCCGTCGGCTCACCGCAACTCCACCGCCACAGCAGCATCACCAGCCACCACCAACACGCCACCGTCTCACGCTACTCCACCACCACGCCGCCATGCAGCAGCACAAGCCACCCGGAGGGTGGTGCCACCCGCCGGCGACGCCCCTCGCCGGATCTAGCCCGGCCGGGCCCGGGATCCGCGCCCCGGAGGGCGAACAGCCGCCGGCCGCTGGTTTCCACGGAAGGCCCTTGCCATCGCCGTTGCGAGCCGGGGGCCTGCCGCGCGCCGAGCGCCGCGCCGCACGGGCAACCGCCCGCCCGCCCGCCCACGGAGCCGCCAACGCCGGATCGGCGCGGATGGCGGATCCGCGCCCGGCGACACCGAACCGCCGCCCGCCGCCCGGAAGGGAGCCGCCACGTCCACGGTGGAAACCGCCCTCCACCCCGTGGAACGGCCCTAGGGGATGGACACGGACAAGATCCCCGCCGCCGCCCTCCTTGGGAGCCGCCCGAGCTTCCGGTGGCTGCCTCTCCGTGGCGGCGAGGGGGGGGAGAGTGGCTGCCTCCGCCCAAGCTTCCGGTGGCTGCCTCCGCGGCGGCAAAGGCTGATCTGTCAAGTGGCAAGTGAAGTCTGTTGACGGTGCTGTACTGCTGTGTATCAGTCAAGGTAGACCTTTCCTAGTTGCCTGGATCATTGTGAAGAAAGAGGTGAGGTAATCAAAACTGTGTGTTCTGGAGGTGTTTGATGATTAGCAGGGTACTGGTATCGTCGCTTGAGCCATCTGGTATGACAAGTCATGCATATAATGATAATTTTGCCCTCTGAGCTTAGTCCAATCCGCGTTCTTTCCATCTGTGATCAGGTAGTATGTATACAAATACAAATACTCTCTTTTCTGGTGGTTATCTGGGCATATAACATTTTAACTCGCATAACTCTCGTGGATTGTGAAGTTGTAGTGTTTATGTGTCGACTGATAGCAGATGGGAATTGAGAACAAATTGTGTGTTTCTGCATAAATACTTAAAAGATTAGTGCGATTGTGGAACATGGCACATTGCGCCGATGGTTTGAAGATTGATTTTACAGGAGAGGGTTATTTTCTGGCTCGTCTCCTGGTCCTGTTAATAATACACAACAATGGATGGATATACACAACACATGTTTGTTTAGGTAGCATTTACTAGCTGAGTCGGAGACGGCAGCATTTTGTTGGCTGTCCAGAAGAGAACAGCAGTACAGACCGTCGGCGGCGGCATATTCTCGTGGTCGTGGCTGCCGCTGGACGCGCGGCGAAGTGGTAGACCAACCAACGCCGGCCTGACTGGACCACCTGTGGTGATTGTCGCCGGGCGCGGGACATGACGAGACGAGCAAATGCAATTGCTTGACGCAGACGAAACGGTCGGCACGGGCTGATGCAAAGTGGGCCGGCCCAGAGTCCACGCCACGGAAACGCATCAAACCGGACGGCCCACAGTGTGAAAGGAGGGCCGAAGAAGAGATGAAGGCCGGATTGGCCCACCTATGTGATTTCCCTCCTTTCCTCAAAGAATAATTTCCCTCCCGCGCGTGGGATTGATCCACATTCACTGTCGCCGTGGGGAAATTGCATTGAACAGAAGAACTGACGAGCTCACGAGCAAAACAAAGAAGAAAAAAAACGGCAACAATGGATTACTCAGTTGTTAGTTAATTAATACGTATATAGACAGATTTCTTTTCCAAGCAATTAAATACACAAAACCACCTGATTGACTAATCTCAAAAAAAAAAAAAAAAAAAAACCCACTGATTACATTTATTTATCTACTATCAATATGCACTCAAACTGATTCTTTGCATGCATGATCCTCCTGCAGAGAGCAGAGGACAGAGAGAGAACACATGCATGCATGCACGCGCATCTGATGCGACAGCAAGGAGATCGAACTCACCCAACTAATCCCGATCGCGTCCTTGTTGTTTCGCTGCCAAAAATTAAATATATCGTGTCTTGCTCCGATATGATCCCAGCATGGACGACAGGAGTGAGAGGGAGCATGCAACACTGAAAAAGCGCATGCAAATACGGCCAGCTACCAAGCAGAGACGACGGGAGTAGAGACGAGATATGTACGTACTCAATCTCACCAGGTGCTCCATGGTCGGCAATATAGAATGATTTGTTTTATGACTATTTTGAGTATATATTAATTTACGAGCTTAGTATAGCATTATGATAAAGTATCATTGTAATTTACACACGTACGTAGCAACACATATGTATCATAAATGAGTACGCACCCATATGCAAGGTGATTTATTGAAGATGTGACTATCTATATACCATAGAGTACATGTAGAAAAACAAAACTCACACAATTGTTATTTAGCACCGCCCGCGTGTGTCATGCAAAAATATTAACCTATCCTAGCCGATCATCGAGCCTTGCCTTCAGCTCGCAAGCAAGCGAACTGCGTAGATGTTTCTTCTTCCTCAATACAAAGCACAAGACATCCTATATACAAGAGGAAGTCGACATCACAAAAGTTGATTAGCATGTGAGGATATGAGCCCACCAGTGATTAGCACAAAGCTTATTATTAATCCTGGGTATATATCGCAATCAGCCAATCACTACTGCCTATGCCTTAGCTTGTTAGTGCTAATTGTTTGATTAGCAAACCACTCTCTGTTTGCTTCATGCTGATTAATTAACTTCTCTGCTGGTTTCTTGGAAGCCAACCACTCACCATCTCCCAAAAGATCGGACCACTTTTTCATCTGTGCTCCTATTGTATATTACACTGTACATGCACAAACTTGTCATGCATTGATTTGCCAAGGAATAGGATATATTTTAAGTACTACTCTGTTTCAAACTGTAATTCGTTTTGGCTTTTTTTAAAACATGACTTTTGCTTTTTGATGAATCAACATGACTTTTGCTTGCTCCTGCTAGCTAGATATACGCTAAGTCTAGGTATCTAGAAAACCAAAACTACTTTTTATAGCAGATAGAGTAGTTTCCCGGTGATTAATTTGGAACTCGTCTATTGTGTGTGTCTGTGCACTTCATCTATCCTCTGAATGATGTTGTTAGTGTCCCGATAATGAAAAAGGAAATGCAAAAGAGTGCCTGATTTCTTTTGGATGTAAAAGGGGTGTTGACATCTGATTAATGGTTATATATTAATATAAAAGAAGAGGACTTCACCAAGACTCAAAGTATTAACTTTTTTGCAGTAGTTCTCCCTTATATTAGTGGAGGCTCTGATTTAGTTTTCAGTGGTGGCAGCTATATATGTTTTCCACTCTGCACGCCATATGCATGTATATTTGCGAGCTAGTGCACATGATTAGAGGATGAACAGGGCAGTTCTAATTGTGCTCCACAGATTCATGTTTCACTTAACTACTCCAGCAACCTTTCTGTGTGCTTTCCTCTGAAAAGTTGCCGCCATTGTATATATTTAAGCTGCTGCTACATGCCTGTCATTTCAACGATGATTAGAGGACCGGGGACGAAGCCATCAACACCACTCATCAGAAAGGCGCCATCACATACATACAGATGCATATGCATAACATGGTGGACTTTGATCTGCTGATGGGTGCCTTTAGTTGCCTGGTTGTGCCATCAGTTGACAACTAATCGCCCATCTGAAAGCAGTCCTTGTACCCTAGCACTAGCAGATTAAGGCTGTCCTGGCCTCAAATACAAGCATCCGATCCCTTTTTCTCTCTCTCTCTCTCTCTTCTCTCTCTTTTTTGTTTGGCACTGCATCCTTCTTGTGGTGGCCAATAAAATGAACTTGCATGCTACATTTTCAGACAGGTGGTGCGTGCACTATTACATTATGCTTGCTTCCCCAGCACATTACTCTATCCCCTTGCTACATGTCATTAGCTACCCGGGGCACAGTGTAATAATGTGTTAGACAAGTCCAAATAGGGTACTAATAAAGCAGCAAACTAACAACAAGCTACACTAATTTGAAAGGCTAGCATGCATCCATATGCATGCATGGGTGCTTATACTCGATCCAGTGACCCTTCACCAGCACATAACAAGTGATTTGGTAATGTATGATAGCTAGCTAGCGTTCATTAGGGAGCGATAATGCTTATGAATTAGCCACCTAAGCTGTCTGTTAACCACGGTGCTGGCGCGTGTCCCCGGCCAAATCATTTTCTTAATCCCTAGCGGATCCCGACCCCATGGTGGGATCATGAGATCAGGCAAAGGTGATTAAATATTATCAGTGATGATGCCGCCAGTAGACGCAGTTAACATCATTCGTACACTTGATGTGTGCCTTTAGTTTCTTGTCTGTGTTTCTGTCATGTGTGATTTCATTGCTTTTGTTGACGATGATGTGAGTTTATATATGTTGGATCAACAATAAAAGGCGGTGGACCGCTGCGTGGTCGGTCCACTAACAGCAATATGCCAAGAAGCAACAGCCATAGTGCACAGAGGTTACTGTGTGCTAATGGTGTTGATGTGCACAATGCTCACATTTTCCTTGGGCAGGATCATCACTGGCTAGTAATTTATTAGTAGCTTCAGTGTTTATGCTTGCTTGTTGCTTCTAATACTGGTGTCCACTCAAAGATAGTATGATGGGTAGTGCTCACTTCAGTCACTCTATGTATTCTTTTCATATTTTTATATTTTGCAAAGCCTTTACTCATTGATAATTGACATTTCAAATGTCAGTATGGTACAATAATGATCTATTAATAGCTTCAATATTCTAGTCCTTGTGTTCACAAATGTATGGCATTTGAGAAAGCTTACAGTTTGATGCTGTTGTTGTTTCATTGTCAACGTGGAGAGAGAGAGCAACCCACACCTAGATTTTATAGATTCACCCAAAACGACCTATGGAGATTAAAGAGAAAGTGTAATGTTTATTAGCTTGCAATCCTTCATCCCCAGTTTTCAATTACTGTTAAAAAGAAGCTTTAAGAGGGAGAGGGGAAGAAATAAATAAAAGGTTAGGGGATATTCACACCCTGAATCTCAAAACTATGCATTGCCAAGTAAAAAAGCAACAGAACACAGTTTTAGGATACTCAAGTTTATGCGTCCGTACAGATGAAAACTTGAGTATCCCAAAACTGAGTATCCCAACACAAAAAACTTGATCTATATACTCAAGTTTTCTTTTGAAGGGGACTTCTGACCCGCCCGACTCCTGGAGCATGGGCCCCGCCTCGGCCAACCCCTCGAAGAGGACCGCCGTCTCGCCAAACTCCTGGGGGTGGGCCCCGCCTCATCCGACCCCTCGGAAAGGACCGTCGTCTCGCCCGGCTTCTGGGAGCCAGGCACCGCCACGTCCGACCCCTCGAAGGGGATCGTCATCTCGCCCGCCTGCCGGGAGCCGGGCCCTACCTCGGCCGACCCCTCGAAGGGGACTTCCATCCCGTTCAACTCTTGGAGCATGGGCCCCGCCTCAGGCCAACCCCACGAAGGGGATTTCCACCTCGCCCGATGACATTACGTAGGTCGGCCCTCGGGCGGAGGCGCAGGCCTAGCGGAAGGGACCCATGATGTCTTTGCAGCTCAGGGGAACGCCTTGACATGACATAACACTGTGACTGGTCATCCCTGGGACTTATCACTGCGTGGGGCAGGACAACACTATGTTGCCCCATCCCTATATGGCCTCATAAGGCCAGGCGCCGCCCTCGGGTGGATGATCACGCACACGCCTGGCTCCCCATAGAGGCAATCTCTGACCGAGCCGCCCTCGGACGAATGATTGCGCACGCGCCTGAAGCCGGTCGCTTACCATGCTGCCCCAACCCAATGATGCATTCTCCAGCAAGGGGCGAGATGGAACGCCGCGACCGGATGACAACGCAGGCATACGACGACAGCAACGGACAGGGACAAAACGACAAACCGCCTTCATCATCGCCTACAGGAGCGATGGAACTGCACGGGGAGGAGAAGAACGACGTGATCCTGGGAGCTCCTGCTCTCCCTTCTTTTTCTTCTTTTCCTCTTTGTCCTCCCTCTCTATCTCCCCCGCATGTAACCTGTCCTCCCCTTCTACTATAAAGGGGGAGGCAGGCTGCCCCATGCAGGGCACCGCAACATACAAACTAGTGCAATCGAACACACACTCAGAGACTTTGGAGCTCTCCCTCTCTCGACCGTCTGTACACCCTACTACAAACTAGTGCAATCTATGGGCAACCACTGCACGACTAGACGTAGGGACGTTCTGCCCGAACCAGTATACGTCCTTGTGTCACCTTTTGCACACCATCCGAGCTTAGACGTGCAAGCACTAGATTACTCGTTGGTGTTAGTTTGAAAGACCAACATAATTCATGTGGCAGGGCACTGGTGAAGGGTCGAGATGGTAGACTAGAGGTGGGTGAATAGTCCTTTCTAATCTAATTGCACCGGCTAATCAAAATTAATGCAGAATTAAAACTATTCACTTAGCCAAGACTTCACCCCTCTATCTATGACTCTATAGCATCTCTAAAAAGATCCTACACAAAGCAAATGAGGTGTTGAGCCTAGCTTGAGCTCCTAATTTATTCTGTTACAAGGTCACATAAACCTATGCACTAGTACTTTAAGCACGGGGAGCTCCTATAGAATTCTAATAAGCAAAAGCCGAGCATGTGGTGTATTTATAGCCCACAAATGAATAGAGTTGTTACCCCTTCACTGGGCAATGGTGGGGAGCACCGGATTCACCGGTCAGTTGCACCGGACGCAGCAGCCAGCGTCCGGTGCGCGTCCAATGCGCAAACTGTCGATTTTAGCCGTGGTTAGCGACCCACAGGACGCACACACCGGACGCACAGCAGTGCCCTCGCTGCTGTGTCCGTTGTGGCACCAGTAAGGTCCAGAGATGATTTTTCTCCACCGGATGCATTAGATGCATGGCCAGCCACCGGACGCATGCCCAGCGTCCGGTGCTGCCACCTCAGCAGCCCCGCGCTAGACACCAGATCAGGTGATGTCGACACGCTCACCGGACACGTCCGGTGCAGCGTCGGCGCCTGCATCCGGTGCGAGCTCCCCAGGAACGCCCACTGCCACACCACACTGGATGCACCAGACTCAGCGTCCGGTGTAGTTTTCGGTGCACCCCAGTGTTGTTTTCTCAACAAATCTCTTCACCCTTTTCAAATGTGCCAACACCACCAAATGTACCACTCCTTGTGCATGTGTGTTAGCATTTTCACAATCATTTTCAAAGGATTTTCTCTTGATCTCACCACGCCGCTCGATCCTAGCAACATCGCAATGTTAGATCGCTCAAGTGGCACAAGATGACCGATATGCAAATAAGTTTGCCCCTCTTGATAGTACGGCCATCTATCCTAAACCCGGTCATAAACTTCTCTACACACCTATGATCAGTGAAATGAAATGCCCTATGTTATACCTTTGCCTTGCGCATTTTCATTCCACTCCTTCTCCTCCAAGTGTCGATGCAACGCATGCATCAAAATGATTAAGAATGATATGATCCATTTCATATCATCACATGGCCCTGTTGGTACATCGATCTTGATCTCACTTCTCTTCACCGTTGCATCGGTCCATCGGTGCCAAGTCTTGCCCAAGCTTCACCGCATCGCGGTCCATCACTTCAAAGCCTCGACTAGCCCTTCACGCTTGCAACCACTCCATCAAGCCAACCCTCGTCTTGATCTTCTCCATCTTGGTCACATGACTCTATGCCATGTTTCATATGCAATAAGCTCCTTTATTGCATCATCACATATGAACTAATCTCCGTGTATTATCTCAATCACACATATTAGTTCACCTAATGTTATCACTCAATTACCAAAAACCAAACAAAGACCTTTCAACCTCCCTTTTTTTGGTAATTGATGACAACACTACAAAGATATGGAATTTTAAGATTTAATTCCAAGTTAGCACTTCATACAAGTATAAATTGCTAACTTGGTTTAGACTTTATGCTACTTATCCAACTCAATCTCAAGATTTAGATAAGCACCATAAAACCCGACATGGTAGTGATAACTCCCCCTACATGTGTGCCCAATTGATTTGAATTCAAGGTTTGCACACATGCATAAATATGAAAATTTTGGGAGGGATAGCACTACAAAGTGATGCTAAGGTATATAGGATAAACCTTTGAAGTGTGATACCAATCGGAGTTGCATGTTTGAAGTTCATCCTTAGCATCATCAATGTAACTAGACATAGATTAAAAAAAACTCAAGATACCACATGAGATCAACATTATAAGCATAATGGCTCTTGGTCCACATAAAAACAACTATGTCTAGCTACTACCTATGCATGCTAGTTATCATATCATCAATCAAGTTCTATAACTAGCATACACCACACAAGCATTGCATATTGAATTTTAAAACTTATGCAAATGCAAGCAAGCACATGAATATGCACAAATCAAATGTAATCAACCAAGTTCATGAGCTTGCTCCCCCTACTTGTGTGCTTCTCTTTGTCCAAGAATTTTGATCCTTCTCAATCTTGCTCCCCCTTGATCCTTCTCAATCTTGCTCCCTCTTGATCTATGTCCATTTCATCTCCCTTTATATCCTAAGAACATTTCATATCTTTGTCCAATTTCTCTCCCCATTTGTCATCAATAACCATAAAAGGTATGTGGCCCGACACCATATGAATGAAATCCTTGTGGCTTATACCATGAATGTATATATCTTTTGATGCAAAGAATTGGACTAGGGTAGATGATTCTTGAGTCTTCATTTTTTATGGACACCACCATATGTTGGAATGACACCACTTATAACTACCGCATGTGGAAGCATGAAGACCACCTTGAAATGCCACATGTAGGTCACTTGTAGGATCCTTGACCTTGATACCTTGTAGTGGGATTCCTCCCCTATGTCAAAGCATATGTCAATCCACTTGAATTTTTTTGTTGGTGAGGATAGCTTCTCTTGATTTGATCACTTAAAGTTGAGGATCACTTGTGGAACCACCATTGGATGTACTAGATGTCACTTGAATGAACATGAATACCACGTGAAGAAATACCACGTGTAGGTGAGGTCATACTCTAGCCATATCTTAAAACTTGCAATGTGGATGCCACTTGTTGGATTTGTCAATAACTCTTGAACTAGATTATTTTCATGAGCTTCTTTCTTGTTGACTTGAACTAAAATGATTTGCCTTAGCTTTCAAGTCTGGTTTGATCCAATGACAAGCTTTTTCACACCTCATGAAGTATAAGGGTTATCTTGCCAATGTTGTACTTGTCACTTGAGAACATTCCAAAATAGATCAAATACTTGGGATCACTAGCTCATGAACAAACTCATGTACATACCACTAGATCATTTAATCATTAGGGCAATAGTGGTAAGCTATGAATTTAAAACTTTCATTTGTCATGCATGATCCTATTAAGCATGTACTATATGCACTAACCGCATACTAGTAAGGAATAAAATGATCATGTACAATACAATAAGACCTTTCTTTGTCATGGAGTAGAGGATAGTCATTAGATTCCAATTTACCTCCCATAATAGCAATGTGAAATCTATTTAAGCTTGGTGAAGACCATAAATACCAATGTGTACTCCGGCAAGTATTCTAGATTGAACCATAATTTGATCCATTGATTGACTTAATTCTCACTAAAATTGACACCTTTTTGATGATTGTTGACAGAGGGGGAGAAATAAGTCCCAAAGATGGTTGGAAGGGGATCAATTAAAATTTGAGCACACAAATAAGGGAGCAAGCTCATGGACTATTTGTTGCATTTGTATGTACATGATCATGATGAAATATTGCATTGTAAAATTTAAATTCAGTATTCATGATTGTTTGGTGTATGCTAGAGATAGACCTTGAATGGTGAAATAAAATACTAGCATGCATAGTTTGTAGCTTGACATGATGTTTTATCAAGTGAATCAAGAGCCTTTTGCTTATAATGTTGATCTCATGAGGTATCTTGAGCTTTGATGGATGTCTAGTTACATTGGTGCTAAGGATGGTATATATTGACACTCCGATTGGTATCACGCTTCAAAGGTCCATACTATATACCTTAGCATCATTTTGGTAATAATATCTCTCCCAAAATTTTTATCTATACATATGTGATGAATTAATCCAAACTCTATGAAGTACATATGTAGGGGAGCTAATATTACCAAAATCGATCCTTGAAATGTTTGACCAACCTTTATTCGTGTCTAAAATGCTTTGGACAAGCAATTCAAGTTCACATTGAATTTATTTCATATCTTTGTGAAGGTTGTCATCAATTACCAAAAAGTGGTTAGATTGAAATTCCTTGTTTGGTTTTAGATAATTGATGACACCTAGTTGCTAATGGTTTGTCTAAGTGTGGTTAGATGAATTAGCAACATATGATGATGTGGAGCATTGATGATCATGGGATTGGACATGGTGGATATGGTGATATGATCAAGCTCATGGAGCAAAAAAGAGAAAAACAAAAGACCCAAGGAGATCAAGGCAAAGGTATACTTGATAGGGCTTTTGGTTTTGGTGATCAAGACACTATAGAGAGTGTGATCACATTTAGGATACATAGTTGTACTATGAAGAGGGAAAATCACGGCTAATCCGAGGTTGAAGTGCCACTAGGTCCATTCATCTTGAGCATATGCATTAGAATCTAGAGAACTAACTTTTAACCCCTTGCAAAATGCTTTGAAAATGCTAACACACGTGCACAATGGTGAGACACTTTGTGGTTGGCATGTTGGAAACAAGGGAGTTGAGAAAAGATGTGGAAAGAGCCGTTTCGAAGGCACCGGACGTCCAGTGCAAGCGTCGATGTCACCTATTCGGCGGCGGTGTGAGAAGTCGCACCGGACGCAGCCGTGCATCCGATGGACCATCAACTGACGCGTCTGATGTGAAATTTTTGCTTCTAGACTTCTGTGGAACCTCATTGGACGCTGGATGAAATTCCACCTGGCGTGTCCGATGCCAGCTTCAGGAGCGAGCTATGCTGAGCGGCGAGTCGACCGTTGGAGGCACCGGCGCGTCCGATGTGGTCATCTGACGCGTCCGGTGCAACATAACTGAGCACGTGAGTTCGAGTTAGCCGTTGGGATCCAGCGGTTGCCTTCAAACTCGGCTAACACGCGGCGGCCATCGGAGCACTGGACGCTGCGCATGCGTCCAGTGCGCCCGCAGGAATTGGGAAAAGGGGGCAACGGCTCTTTGAGCGTGTGCCTCCCTATTTAAGCGTGTTGGCCGGCTGTGGGGAGTCTCTCTTGGCCATTTGTTCATCTTGACATACTCTAGAGTTGAGCTAACTCCCCTCCACTCATCTCCTTGCATGCTTGCACATCTTGGGTGAGATTGAGTGAGATTCAAGTGCATTTGCTCGAGGGTTTGCATCTAGTGGCACTTGATCTTCGTGGTTGCTGCGGATTTCTTGTTACTCTTGGGAATTTGCCGATTCCCTAGACGGCTTGGAGCAGCGGCGGTGTTGAGCTCGAGTTAGTGATTGGTCGAGGCCACACCGGTGGATTTGTGAGGGGTTCTTGAGCCTTCCCCACGGGAGATCACAATTGGCTACTATAGTGAATTGCGCATGGCTTGTGTGATTCCCATTTTGTGTTGGTAGTGCGGCACCCGGCTGTTGGTTTGGCATCGAGAGAGCTAACTAGTGTGCACACCTCTAAGTGGGTGAATCACCACAACGAGGACTAGCTTACCGTCGAGTAAGTGAACCTCGGTAAAAATCATTGTGTCAATCTTCTTGTGGATTCTTGGTATTCATCTTGTGATTGATATTGTGTTTGATTGGTTCATCCACTTCTCTACACCGGCGATATAAAAGACTCATTCCTCTACTCTTGTATTTACATTGATATATCTGTCTATCTTATGTAGCTTGTACCTCTCTAGTTGCTTAGTGTGATCATTTAGGAGTAATTTAGCGACATAGCTTTGAGAGTGATCTAGAGACAATAGCAATATTAGAATTGCGGTATAGGTGGCTCGCATCTATTGTAGAGCTCCATAAAATTAAACCGCCATCTTATTGTCTAACCAAATTGTTTAAGTGTTGTTGTAGAAATTTTTCTAGGCTATTCACCCCCCCCTTCCCCCCTAGCCATTTAGGACCTTTCAACTGGTAGAGGCGTGTGGTGGCATGGATCTAGCCACCATTGTGAGGCTCACGCATGGATTGGAGGCACTAGTCATGGAGGAGAAGAGAGAGACGAAGGGGAGAAGATGGCCTACCATAGGAGAGTGGGAGGGAGGCGAGGCTCTGGCTGGCGAAGATCAGTGGGATAAGGCGGTGATGGAACTTGGAGAGAGAGAGGGGGAGTTGGATCTGAGAAAGAGAGAGCATGAATGCATAAGTGAGAGGGGGTTAGGGCGATGAGGTTATGATATATTGCTAGGGTTTGTGTTAATGGTTCTAAGCCTCTTTCACTCGCGAGCGGATACGTCTTAATAGGTCGCCTCTGTAAGTTGATTTTTTTCAGAGGTGGGCTTCTCCCATTGGCCCTAAGATTATTTATAGAGGCCATGGAAAAATGGCCACCTATTTAAATAAGATATAGTATGCCCAAAAAATATTTTGATAGTTATAATATTTAGTTTCAAAAATGAAATGAATATCATTATATCTAATAATTAGCCACATGTACGCCTCTTCCGTTTTATTTATGAGCTTTGCTAACTTCTTTTTGTCTTCTTCATGGGATAAATTAATTAATTAATTAATATATGCTCATAAGATGCTCACTAAATTTCTTTAGCCTCTTAATAGCTTGTCATCCAATTATCCAACACCAACATAGGGGAGGCATAAATGCCTTCCTCGGATTATGGTCATATATAACATCATTAGATTTATTTATGAAACATAATTTTGATATAAAAATATGATAAATCGGCTCACATTCTCTGGTAAAATTTTTGTATGCATAGAAAAAAACATAGTGTTTTATGAAACTATTATAACGACAAAAACCTTACTCCAGCCAGTTTCACATGCTCAACCTCGATATGGATATGTAAAGTTGTATTGATGGTCTTGAATAGATTATGTTTCAGTTTCGCCTTATTTTACTCCACTCCCTCCTCCACGCCCCGCACCCCAATAATTAGATTAAGCCAGCTTTTGGTGAATTAGAAGATCTCATGTAGTGCTTGCAATTCAGTATTACTACTTGCGCATGTTTACTACTACTAGATGATATCTTTATATATCTCGGCAGAGCAACACTTACATACACAACATGCGCATGTTCATGTGAAGAAGAGTTGAAGAAGACGACGACGACTATAACAAAAAAGAAATTAATAAGCAGATGCACGTCATCTCTGCACAATCTTATCATGATCATGAACCAAGTGTGAGTAAAGCAGGACACATACAGAATAATTCTTCCACAATCATTCTGACAGAATGAAAGGGCTTAAAATAACTAGCTAAATATCTTGATGACACTACAATAGTGAATAGTGGCCCCTCTCGCCCCGCGTCGTCCACACAGGCGACAAGGGCGGCCCCGACGCCCCACCCCTTCCCACCCGTATTCCCCACCTCGCCACCGCGCGCCGCGGAGCTGCCTACCGAAGGACTGCGCGGCTACTAGGAAGGCGGCGGCGGGGCGATTTTCCCCGGTTTCTAAGGCATCGAGGCCGATTTCGGGTAGCTGCGGCTTGGTACGGCGTGAGGAAGCTGCGCGCCAAGACGAGGAGGCCACTACGGCGGCGTCGCGAGTGGATCCGAGTGCTAGCGCCAAAGATCTAGTCGATCCGGGCCTTGGCGATGTTGTAGCTCCTCCGGGCGGTCCCCTCTCCACGAAGCCGTTCCGTGGGACACGACGAGAAGCTTGGAGGATGGTGGTGGTTTCCTTCGACGGACGGGCAGCGGATCTGGTGCCACCGGACCGGATCCAGCCATCCGGCGGCCAGATCCGGCGATGGCCGGCTAGCCCACGGAGGGGGAGGTGGTGCACGGCGGTGCACGGTCGTCGCTTCTTGCTGGGCATGGTTGGCTCCTAGGCGCGATGAGGACGATGCGGCATGGGGCGGTGGTGATGGGCAGGGGCGGCGTGACTTCAGGCTTCCTGCTTCGCTTGTACTGGATGTGGGCAAACACAGGGGAAAGCCACATCGTCCAAATGTGCAAATGTTGTGGCAGGAGCATCTGTCGGCAAGTCTACGGCGATGCCGTCGTGCGTCGTCTCCCTCCTTGGAGGCATTGTCATGGTGTTGTCCCACTCCAGCCATCTCGCAGAGGTGTGTCACCGTGCCGTGGTGGCATGGCCGACAACGGCTTGCTTGGGTGAGTGCCAGTGACCCCGTGGTGGAGTGGCTGGTGGTGTCCAAGCAGGGGCGCCAGTGGCGCCATGGTGGCGTGGCTGGAGGCACCCGACTACTTCTTGATCTGCGGGTGGTGGAGCTTGAAGACGCAGCGCGGAGCTCCTCCCACACGGTGCGAGGGGGCCATGGAGGTGGCGGTGTGGTGGCAACGAGGTGGTGATGTGCTGGCAGCTAGTGGGCAGCGCGGCGCGGCGATGACGGTGGAGTGGAGGCTCGTGTCGATGGCCCAATCCGACCGGGTGAGGAGAAGGCCAAGGTGTGAAGCTGTGTCTCTGGAAGCTTTATGTCCGTGCATGTGGTGCGGTTGAAATTCTGGTGGCGGCGAAACGAAGGCGAAGCTACTGGAGCGGCTCGATGGTACCAAGTCACCCCAGATGGCGAAGCAAACCTGGATCCTCGGAGAGTCTATCCGTGCACGTGGTGTGGTTGAAATTCTGGTGGCGGCGAAACGAAGGCGAAGCTACTGGAGCGGCTCGGTGGTACCAAGTCACCCCCGATGGCGAAGCAAACCTGGATCCTCGGAGAGTCTAGTGGCGGGAATGGCAAGACCCCCGTGTGCTTTAAGGTGGTGTGTCCGAGGAGTGTTGTGGCGGTGGATGTGGCGAGGCCCCCACGCGTTTGAGTTGCCTTGGAGGTCTAGGATCCGGTGCGGTGTTTCGTCGTTTGGTGTGTAAGGTGCAGTTCGTACTTGCCGGGAGGGGTCCCTGTATGGCGGCGGCCTCTTTGGTGTGGTGCGGTGGACTTCTTTTCTGACTTCTACCAACGCATGGCCGTGGTTGGGAGATCGACGGTCGTGTGTGCGTGACCTGAAGATGACGGCGGCTTACTAAGGGTGGCAGGCGACTTGGCGAAGTTCGTGCTTTTTTCTTGGCAGCTTGCAGCGGACTGCAGTGGGTTGCCTTGCACAACAAGGGTTAGTTCGGTGGGGGGGCAACGCGTCGATAGGCGGCGCAAGAGGAGGTGATGGCATGACAGCTACATGGCTTGCAGCGGATCATGGCGGTTAGCCCTGCAAGGCAGCGGTTGACTCACTGTGGTACATCATCGGTTAACGACGACGTAGGGAGTGACGTTGGTGTATCTTCATGTCGCTTTGTTGCCCTTTGTTGATGTTGCTTGTGGTGGCCAGCTATTTATTTCTTTTTTTTTAGTTTGGTTGTTCGGCTTGCGTTGTGATCTAATTCCAACGGGCCTTCGTTGCTTTCGATCGTTGCTATTGTTGTAGCTCTATTGTAATGCCCGGTCTGGGTTCGTCTTTTTTTTAATATAGTCGACAGCTCTCCTGTCTGATTCGTTTCAAAAAAAAATATATATATCTTGATGACACTATGGTTGACAGTCAGTTCTACTTGCGTGTATATTATACTTGCAGTTAGTTCATCACTACCAAGTCAGTAACCGCCGAGCATGCATGAGAGATATATATATCTTGAGCTAGCTGGCGTCAACTAATGTAAAATGCTAAAAAAGCGCAGCAAAGTGATCATCACTGGGGATAATAAGCTTTTGTTACTACTACTTGACGATCGAGCTAAAGATACTGATCATATTCTAATAACCATACATCTTGCTTGCATTGCCAGCCTGCTTGGGTCAAAATATCTCCAAACTGAGCGAGAAGTGTGGTTGATGATGATGACCTCACCCCGGGCGGCGTTAGTTTATTTTTACTGCAACAGCCAATATTTATCGATAGATATACATTGACCCACGTAATCATCGTAACTGTATATATTATTATACGCCTGGACGGTTGTCGCGGCGCTTGGTAAAATACGAGGATCAGTTTCATTATTATTAAGATCCTCTTTATTTTTTTTGTGTGTGTGTTTTTTATACAGAGTGTGCATGCCGCACACGAACCACAGCAACTTGGGCTCCGTAGGATGTGCTTACGAGAGGAGCACAAGATATCTTTATTTGACACGGTTTCAACGGCTTTAGCTTAATTGCTACAGTAGACAAAAACGTCAATATCACGGAGGTAATTCAAATCCTAGGTTGCACAAGAACAGGCCACTCACTGCGTAACTATCTACAGAAACATAGGTGCTGCAATATACGTGTTGCAGGCGAGTCTTGAGCAGTTTGTTTTCAGGGTCTTTTCTCGACCCTGCAATTCGAGAAAACTTCCTCCTTTTTCTTTTTGATAAAGGAAGGATTTTATTAATTCGGAATCGTACATCGAGTTGATATAATAATTATGAACCCGCTCCAGCCTCTGCATATACAAGCATACAACCTAAAAAAAACAAGAGCATGGTACACTAATATTGGGTCGAGCGTTTTTTAAATTCCACGAGAAGTTGATACCAATGAAGTAAAAAGAATAGCTTCAACGCTTCTAGTTCACTTGAGGAGAAGCGAGGGAAAAAAAAACTCATGTATACAATGATATAAATAGTGGTGGCCCAGGTAAAGCCGAAGCGCCTTTAAGTCTTTATCAAGGCCTGGCAAAAGAACCTAAGTGTGCATAGAGCAGCAGATCAATCTTCTCTTTGTTCTCTTACTAAGAAATATATACTACAAGCAGGAGTGATAATAATTTACTCATAACCATGTGATCGATCTTCTACTACGCCATCCTACGATATAAGGAATTCTTGTGTTGTACCTACTACCTACTTAATCAATTACTAGTACTTAGTACGTACGTAGTTATGACCTCAGCTAGCGATGATGATTATTGAGTGATTAGCTGTCGATGGGTGATTAGTACCAAGTTAAAAAAAGAACAAGTGATTTACTTGCATTAGCACATTAATTAAGCTTTCTTTGCATTGTTTGTTTTCTTTCTTTCCGTGGTACTTTCATTTGTTCTCAAAAAATTTTTTCCCCCTCTCCCTAGCTCCTACTCGCTCCTCCACTGACGCATGCATGCATTCGTGTGACCAGTCAACGCGAGCTGCTTACGTGTGCATGCTTGTACATCGGCTGGCAACTGTTGTAGTACGCGCAACTTGGGACGACATGCATGCCCGGTCAAATGGAGAGCCCAGTGAGATCTTTTTTCCCATTGATTTGAATTGGCGGCTTGGCGCTACAGTTTAAAATTTCACCCCAGCTGGAAGTTTACATAACCCATTGAAATTTCGTGGACCTTTGAATCCCTAGTGGGAACATCATTCCAACTTCCATGCATATGGTTCAAATGATGATCAAGTTTACTACGTAGGACGACGAATCTGAAAAGAAAATTTTTGACCACGGTTTGAGAATTAAGGGAAAAAAATCTGAACTAAAACTTTGGACAAACATAAATCTGGTAAATAAGACATCGTCTGAACAAAAGAAGAATTTCTCTACTTAATACAAAAGATATACAAAGCTTTTGCGTATTCGAGAAAAAAAAAAAAAAAAAAAGATATAGTCCCAAAGAAGTGAGGAAGAAATGTTGAGAGATACATCAAAAAATATCCAAACCAAAATAGGTGACGTGGCGGCGATGCCAGAGTATATAGACCTTGAAATGGGCCCTAAGACCAGTGGCGGAGCGTGAGATAAAATCAAAGGTGGGGGTGGGAACTATAGTAAAATTAGACTTTTTTTTTTTTTTATGCGACAGCCCTACTTTTCATTATCATTCAGACGAACATAATTTGATCACACACGCAAGCCAGAGTTACATGCCACATCTCCGAGCGGTGCGACACTGACATTTCTTTTGCTAGAGAATGTGCTACCTTATTACAAAGTCTAGTAACAAAAGAAAGCGTAAAGGGACTGAAAAAGCAAAGGCTAAGTTCAGCAATCTCCTGCAACGTGGAATCAATAATCGATCGTTGAGAATCTCTCTTGTTCCACAGTTGCACCAGCTGTAGGCAATCGGATCTCCACCGCCACGTTTTGCACTCCTAATTGTCTGGCAAAAAAAAGGTTGATAGGATAGGAGAGCTTGGAGACTGATGGAGAGGCACAGGTACTGAAATTTGCTTTCAGATGAGGAGCTTCTCAAGACAGACTGATGGGATAGGAGAGAGTTTGGAGATTTATGGATGGGTGCATGCACTAAAATTTCCTTTAGATCAAGTTGATCAAAGGGAGCAAGAGTCGAATATTATCACCTCCCTCCCTGCCTGCCTAAGACCCACAAACCGTGCACATCTCATCATTTATCGCTAGCGTGCGACAGAAAGTTCATTCACACACCGTGCGGTGTGCATGCGTTTTTGTGCATGAACATGTGTGGCACCTCGTCGTATCGCATAGCCCCATATCTTCAAGCATGATCCTGGAGCTGAATCTGCTTGATGTTGATTTGTTGTGAGAAAAAAAAAACAGTGCTGAATGGTTGGCTGATAAACGCTCACAATCGAGTGCAGTTTGTAAGTGAAAGTCTGACCTTAAATTGGTTGCTTTAGGTACATGTCTGAATCGAGCATGTATGCTAATCGTGCTTGGCCTTTTTATTAGCCAGCAGACCATATTTGTTTGGGTTATTTCAAATATATATAGATAGAGTCTTTGAATGAAACATAGATAGAGTCTTTGAATGAAACATAGTAGATGGGTTGTATTTTTCAGTGTGGGTCGGGTAGTTTCAATACTCGTATTGTAGGTCCGGTCGGATCAGTTTATTTTTCACTTACCACATCACAGTATGGGGCCCACAAGCAGCAGGGTGACCGTGTGGACTACGAGCGTGACCAACTGCCGGAGTTGGCTAAAAGAAAAAAAATGCCGGAGGTGCGCCCTCTTGGCAGGGCAGCTCGCAATCGCACGGCACACCTATAAAGGCAGCGTCCAGCCCCACGGTTCCACGCTTGGCTTGGCCCCCCTCCCTCCTCTCCTCGTCTTCAGTTACTACTCCTCCGGCTACTAGCAACCGCTCCGCAGCGGTTTCCGCCTTCATTCCCCTCTTCTCCCCCGTTTCCAGTCTCCATCTCCGCCGCCGCAGAGCGTCTCCCTCCCCGCCGGCGGGTCCGCACCATACAGATAAACAAACGGATTGTCGAGGTGAGTACATGCTCTTGCACTATCATCAGCTTCAGTCAGCTCCGTCCATTCTTTTTTTACTTCGTTTTTCTTGCCGATCGAATCCGGTCCGGCCATGGACATAGCACTTTCAGTTTCAGATGGTTTCTTTCTTCTGTTTCATCCTCGCAAAATTCCCCACAAGGCCAGTCGTGTTTCTCCGGCCGGTGAGCAGCATCCATCAGCACGCACGCTGCTGATCGAGCTCTGCCTTGGCTGATCAACTAGTGCCTTGGTTTGGTTGGTTCCGCCCGGCGGCCGTTTTCTTTCCATCCTCTTCTGTTCAGTTCATCAGATCCATGCTTCATTTCTGATGATGACAACGATGACTCTGTCTGCCCACTGTTAATTAATTCTTGCCAAACAGGTTGTTTGCCGCCGCATGTGCACCGTCCACTCTGCTCTTATTTTTTTTCTCCCCATCTCTTCTCCACTTCTCCTCCCTGTTGCGCGGCGCCTAGGCCTAGTAGTTTACTAGTCTCCCAGTTCGGCAGGTGTGTATCTCCGTCCAGCCGCATCGCAGCCTGCCAGCAGCCTCCTCGCGTTCTTCAGTCTCATCATCAATACCTTACATTACTTGAGATTCAGTAGCTATCTCCCGCTTTATGCCTGCTGTTTTTCTGTTGTATTGTATTTGTATACTATTTTCTTGTTCCGGCAGGTCTATCTGATCACATGACCTTTTTTTGACATACAGGATCGAAAAAGAGGAGGGAACAATTCAGCTGGAAGCCATGAGGACAAGGAAGAATAATCCGACAATGTCAAAGGTTGGTCGATCGGCATGACGAGCATTTCTCTGTTTGTAATAATCTTCTGTATAAATAAACCAAAGTCGTTCAGCAGGAAAGGGATGAATGCCTTTGAACTGAGTCTCTTCTTCTTCTTGATCTGTCGTGCAGTCGTCGTCGTGGCCAAAGGCCAAGACGGTGGTGAAGAAATGGCTCAACCTCAAGGACTCCGAGTTCCACTCCGACTGCATCGGTGAGCTGCTGTTGCACCAGTCTACCACCTCCTCCTTTCTTTGTTTCTTTCAGCTCTAGGATCTCATTTCAGTTTTCCATTTTTACCTCCAACCTTTGACATCCTCTGCTGTATGTGGTTGCTTTCTTTGACCAGATGCGAGGTTTGGAGGAGAGACGACGACGATGACGATGAGGAGGAGGAAGAGCTGCTCCGACAGAGACCACCTGTCAGGTAGAGTACATTGCAACTTTTTCAAGCACAACACAACACCCTTCCCTTTCTCGCTGTGTCTGTGTTGAAAAAGCAACCGACTTTTCACCAGCAAGCATCTGCATCCTTCTCTCGCTGTGTTTGAAAAACCAAGCGACGAAACAGAGAGACGACACAACACTGTTCTTGCAAGTACAAAGACCTTTACAGAGCACTACTTGTAGAGTACTATAGCTGCTGCAATGCTTTTACAGTACAGTAATTGCAGTCTTTCTCTTTATTAGTACCAAGAAAAATAGATACATGTTTTTTTTAAAAAAAATTGTAACAGATTGGTTTTTAACCATTCGATTCCTTCTTGTATATACTATTTTCTGATGTTTTGTAAAAAAAAAAATATTTCCTGATGGTTTTGTTTTGTCTCCTGCCCATGCACATCGACTGTTGCTGTACCTGAACTCCGATCGATCCAGGTGGCTGGCTGGTAGACCAGGAGAGCTGTGACGACGACCTGCGGCGACCGCCTCTTCCCGGCCCCCGGTATGGCTCCACGGCGGCGCCGAGCTCGACGTGGCGGCCTCCAAACCAACTCAGGTGAGCAAGCCTTCTGATCTGGACGCTTCTCTCTGCGCCTTGGCTTGCGTACGTCCTCGGCCATTGGAACCACCGTTCGTTTTTATATCTGCAAGCCGACTTCAGTTTTTTATATCACAAAGTTGAGAGCTCGCAGCATGGGGCAAACAAAACCCACATCCTTCTGCATGTTTTCCTTCTGTGTGGGTGTTATATGTTTGCTTGTTGAGTTCTTGCTGTCATATCAAATCATGTCGACAAGATCGACGCATCCAGCCGTGAGTCAACCGATCCGGCCAGCTCATGAGTTCGCAAGTCAAATCGTGCTGATGAGTTCAAACGGATTTCGTCGAGTCGACGGTTCTGAATGTACTGGGTGATGCTATGTTTTCTGAACATGGCTGGCTGATGGGAATACTTTGGGACTGCCGACCTCTGCCTCAAGAGGCTGCTAGTCTCCTAGTCCTAGAACCGGCGGTTGCAGTCGTAGGGATTGTATAATCTCGTAGCTATAAATAATGATGCTGCTACCTAGTATTAGAATAGCTATTAGGTTACTTCAAGAGAAAGAGTGTTTTTTCAGAAACTAAACTAAACCTTAACTAATCCAATACTGTATGTTTTGTAATACAAAGGGTAGATGAAGCCATTAAAGAAAGAATGGTCGGTAACTGTATTTTTTCCTTGTGTTGTTCATTCAGGATGTTTGTTGGGACATGGAACGTAGGAGGGCGAGCGCCACACGGAGGGCTGGATCTCTCGGACTGGCTCACCGACGACGGCCCTGATTCCTCTTCTCCTCACATCTACGTCCTCGGGTACGTTTCTGTATTAGTATTATCTTCAGTTCTTGTGAACAAGAACAAGTCTTCATCATCTCTGAAGCTACTTGCATTGCTACCAATTACTGAACACTGACAGAGCCAGGAATGAATGGTTTAGCTCCCGTTTCAGAGCTAATTCCTGCTTTGTCAGGAACCTCCACTCTAATCCACTCTTGGTAATCATGAAACCAGAGTGTCCTGACCTGACTCGCTCATAGCCATAGGAGTTGGCAGCCCTAGCTTTGTGTGGATTTCAGTGTAAACTAGTGCACTAAACCGCACGCTGGCACTGCCTGCAATTATGAGTAGTAGTAGTAGTACGTCATGTTCATGGATTTCAGTGTTGCAAATTAGTACTAATTTCTGAAGCTAATCATGATGATTACTCCGGCATTTCCTAATTTTCCCTTTCAGAAGCTATGAGTGCTGTAGGATTTCAGTGTTGCATTAGTTTCTGATGAATCCAAGCTAATCATGATGATTACTCCGACATACTCACTCCTAGTAGTACACAACGGACATGGTAATTTGGTACTACTCAATTGTTCCTTTTTACCTGCCAAGTATCATCATACCTTACCTGGAGAGTAACATAAACAGAAAGGTTAAGAATTATGTTGTGTCACAACAAGCAGAAGTAACCATGGATGATCTAGTTGGTTTGACCTGTTTTACAGAATGTTTTTTACAGTCAAAATCCTATGATGTCTCTGCAAACTGCATGTATCCAAACCTCCTGTTGGCCTGAATGAATTCCGTTGGTTAATCATGCATGTCGGAAACACAGGTTCCAGGAGATCGTGCCGCTGAACGCCGGCAACGTGCTCGGCGCCGAGGACAAGGCACCGGCGCACAAGTGGCTGGACCTCATCCGGCGAGCTCTGAACGGCCCTGCATCCGACGCCGCCGCCGCCACCACCTCCTCATCGTCGTCGTCGTCGTCGTCGAGCAGCAGAAGCCACAGGTCTCCCTCTGACACGCACCTGCTCCAGAAAGGCAGCCGGGTGAGCTTCTCGGACCTACTGGCCGCGGAGGACGACAGCCGCAGCAGGCCAAGCACAGCATCATCAGAGCCGGACGAAGACGACGACGACGACGACGCCGGCAGCTAGCCGTCGACGTCATCGTCGGCACCGGAGTCGAGCAGCGAGGAGGAGCCAGCGGCCCGGCGACACCGTGGCGAACGACACTACCGGTACCGGCTTGCAGCCAGCAAGCAGATGGTGGGGATCTTGCTGTGCGTGTGGGTCCGCGCCGACGTCCTCCCCTGCGTCGCCGGCGTCCGGGCGTCGTGCGTCGGCAGGGGCGTCATGGGCTACATGGGCAACAAGGGCTCCGTGTCCGTCAGTCTCTCGCTCCGCGGCGGCGCGTCGTTGTGCTTCGTGTGCACGCACCTCGCGTCCGGCGACAGGGACGGCGACGGCGCTCGGCGGAACGGCGACGTGGCCGAGATCCTGAGGCGGACCAGGTTCGCGCGGCGGAACTCGACGTCGCCGTTCAGGGCGGCGGAGTCGCCGGTGACCATCTTGGAGCACGAGTAAGTAGCTAAAGCTAGGCCTAGCCATCCCGAATCTCCCGATGCACTACTCACGGACGTCGTCCACGCGCGCGCCATTACTGACCAAAAGGAACGTGCGTGCAGCAAGGTGATATGGCTGGGCGACCTCAACTACCGGCTACTGGCGAACGGCAGCGGCGGCGGCGGCGGAACGCGGGAGCTGGTGGAGCGGCACGAGTGGGCGGCGCTGCTGGAGCGGGACCAGCTGCGGGCGGAGCAGAAGGCCGGGCGCGTGTTCGCCGGGTGGGAGGAAGGCCGCATCGCGTTCCCGCCCACGTACAAGTTCGTGGCCGGCTCCGACGCCTACGCCATGTTGAACATCGCCGACTCCTCCACCGCCGCTTTCGCCGACGGCGATGGCGGCTCCCGGTCCCGGGAAAGGAAGAAGAAGCGCACGCCAGCATGGTAAGTAGTAAAATCATTACTCCGACGATCCTACTCAAAACTACATAATTTCGCCGCCGGCATCTACTGACATGAATGAATGGTGGTTTTGTTGAAATGGCTGGCCGCAGGTGCGACCGCATCCTGTGGCGCGGCGAAGGGATTGAGCAGCGGTGGTACGCGCGCGGCGAGTCGCGATTCTCCGACCACCGCCCCGTCGCCGCGCTCTTCTCCGCGCGCCTCGACGGCGACAAGCCGGCGCCGGCGCACTCGTCCAGGTTCTGACGACGACACGTGATGAGGCTTTGGGTGCTTTCCGCTTCGCGAAGACATGACACTGGCACCTGGTAATTCGAGATGGTCATGGATGTCATGGCGATCGAGGATAGAGGGTGGATGCATGGCGCGTGCCGGCGTGCATGCCATGCGCCGGCGCCGACGACGATGGACGGAGGCGAGACCGCGGTTCGAGGTCCCCGAAAGGATAAAGCACGCACGCATGCATGCATGCAGATGCAGGCATGCCATGCCCGTGCGTGCTGACATGCAACTACTAGATAGCTGCCCTTGGGCGACGCATCTGTCGTTGGGCTTTGCATTGCATTGGGCAGCCGGCAGGGACAGGGCGACAGGGCGGCACGCCGGCCGGTGAGGCTGGCAGGGCAGACGACGGCGACATTATTCTCCTTGGGAACGCCGAACGCGCAATGCAAGCGCAAGCTTTTCAGCTTCATTCAGGTTCGGGAACAACAAAACAATGTGGGTAGGCCTGCATCTTCATGTTGGAGATGGCGATCATTGAATTAATTTTATCCTCCTCGACCGCCTCCGTCCTCTGGCAGGATGCAGAAATTCGAAGGATTTGTCGAGCTCAAACGATTTGTCTGTTTGGAACTTGGGTGATTTGACCCCCTTTGAGAACTCAAGCGATTTGAGGGAACAAATCACACAAATGTACTAGTACAAAACAAAAGCTGAGTGATTTTGGACCTTTTGTCACACGTGTAGCTGAAAGAGACAAATCACACAAAAAATAAATGCAAACAAAATTCAAGTGAAAGATAAGACGATATCACACTCCCAAATAAAACCCTTAATTCACATAATGAACAAATAAAAAAAAAAAAAGGGGAAAAAAAGTAAAATAAAAAATTATCTATGAATTGAACAAATTCAAACAATTGTGAAGCTATTTGGAAAAAATCAAACAAACTGAAAAACAAATAAATGCAGTTTGCGAAGCTGTTTGAAAAAAAATATTTAGGAAACAACTGCTTCAAATCAAATTAAAATAAAAATCAAAACATGTAAAGTTGGGCCTGTTTGAAGCTGAGAGGACGATCGGGCCCTGTGCATAGCATTGCAGGCTTGCCTTTGACTGTCGCATTTCCAGACCGATCCATTCCAATCCGGCCCATTGGTTCTTGGGTCGAACTGGTCATGCTGGATTGACTTGACTTGAGTTGACTAGGAATAAAAAAAATCGGAATTCCATCCTATTAAGGATTAATCTATAAAGTACACACGATATATATATATATATATATATATATATATATATATATATATATATATATAATAGGACAAATTATAGTTTAGATTAGATCGATGTTTAGGGTGCTGACGATGCCAGCGCTCTCTGTACGTGGAAAGAGGCAAACTTGTGTGTGCTTCTAGAGAGGAAGGACGACTAGTAGCGGTGCATAGTATACCCGGCCTAACGGGGAAAAGAAGAGTTGTACACGTAGAAAACAGTTATAGTACTAGTGATGCAGTCAGCTGGCAAGAACCATTCCGTTGCACTGGATCCCTCGTCACCAGGGAAGCCAAGGGTGATGCTGATCCACGCATGGGCCGGCCTGTCGATGATCTATCGAGTCCATCAGCATTGATGGATGGATCGATCTGTCCCCGATTGACGTGCGAGTGCGACCGACACGACTGACTAAACACACCGGCCATCAAAATAGTCAAAGCTTAGATACTGTACTTGTCTTGTGTTGCCTTTGCCGTGTCTTGATATTTTTTTTTCGTGTCATGATATCTGACACCAAAAGTAAGCATGCATATATTTCTTTTTGGGGTGTTTAGTTGGTGCAATATTTTGAGTTTGGCTACTGTAGCATTTTATTTTTATATATATACTACCTCGTTTCCGATTTATAAGTCGTTCCGCCAACTCACAACACCAAGCCAAAACGACTTAAAAAAAGAAATGGAGGTAGTATTTAATAATTATTGTCCCACCATAAATTAAATATATTCAAATGATGTCTCACACTTTTCACCTAAACTGTGTAATTAGTTTTTTTATTTTTCTACATTCTATGTTCATTTATACGTTAAAAAATTTGATGTGATAGACATTATATCATTTTTTTTAGGTTTACTTTTTAGAACTAAACACACCCAGTTTGTACGCGTTTTTCCCCTCGAATTAGTTAAAGATGTCTTGACTTGCTTGTCCGTGACAGCCGGACCTAATGAAGAGGGAAGATGGAATACTTTTCTTGTGTTGTTGTTGGGTTTGCCTTGTCTTGTGTCGTCATGGCACTTCACTGACCGACTGACTTGGCAACGGAACAAGATGCGGTGGGATATTTTGAGCATATGCTTAAGGCTAGTGGCACACCAATATGTGTAGCACACACGACGACTGACTTAATTACTCCAGTTTAGAGCATGCACGATCTTAGGATGCTGACAGCTCATCCCTCTTTCCTACCTCTCTCAACTTTCCCTCACTCCGTGTATCTCTTCTCTACTACTAAAAAAAGAACCAAATGTCATCGTTTATTTGCCTCCTTTGATTCACCCTGACCAAACACACCTGGCATCTCTAGGTAACCGCTCCCTACCATGCTACACCCACTTCTCTGCACCCGGCTCCCATTGATTCACCCATCCTTCACCACCCCGACTCCGTAACCATCTCCTCCCGCACAACCACCGCCGCCCAGCTCCCCGCACAAGTGTTTTTTTCTTTCTTATTTAAAAAAACACGACCTGGGTACAACCCACCTGTGTTTTCATTAAGAGGAAAGTCACAACTTTCGGCCGCGGAAGAACCCCGCAAAGCAAGGGGCGGACGTGTTGCTAGCCGGTGGTAAAGAAAAGGATTCTGCGTCCTAGGAGCAGTAGTGATTCCCTAGCTATACGAGGAGCTTGCCCCAAAAGGGCAGTGGCAAAGCTAATGCGCTTGCTATATAGATACTTGTACGTGTCGTTGCAAATATGGTAACATTTTAAATGATATTGGGGTTTTTTTTTCAAAAACGTGCTTTGCACGTAAATAATAATAATATGGGGGTTTCCATTCTTTTGCACTCACAAGGGCCACAACCCATAACCTAGCTTTGCCATTGTGTGCCCCGGACGGCCTCACCGTGAAGACAAACGAACACGTAAAGAAAATAATAACATACAACTATTTATGTTCGTGCGACCTAGTAGTAGTAGCAAGTAGGATTGGCTGTCGGAGAGGTCAAAGTCTGTTGGGAACGCTGGAGACGCGTGCCAACCACGCAGAGAGAGCGCTACAAGCCATCACCGACTCTTCCTTTCTGGCCCGGCTGGGCGAGGGAGCAGGCACGAGCGCCGTGGCGCTTCCAAATCATAAGCTACACTGGTGTGTGAACCGATTAATCGTTAGCGGGACGCAGTAGTAGCTCAGAAGGCCTTGGACAATTAATGGAACCATTTTTTTTTTTTTTCTTTTAGCAACAGAATTGATCGTAGTCCCAACTCCAATTATTTGAGATCGATGCAGCAATTGAAGACATCAGCCAATTCGCAGACAAATACTACAAAACACACATGGCCGCGTACGACAACGTTTGCTGTTCTCCGATTCATTGTGGATTGTAGTTTTGTGAAACCATCCCAGGTAGCCAGGCTCTTTGTCACCACGCAGCATTGCATTGATTCCCCAACCGACGGGACGTAGGTGACCGACAGATGGAGTACCTCTCTTTGTTTGGGGAAAAATAAGCCGCTTGGATTTAGGGCCTTCTTTAGATGGCTAAAATTTCTAACCTTTTTCTCACTTTCTCTCCATCACATCACATTAAATACACTAAAAGACATATGTTTGGAGTATTAAATATAGGTAAAAAAAATAACTAATTACACAGTTTAGATGTACATTGCGAGAGACGATTCTTTTGAGCCTAGTTACTCCATGGTAGGATGATATTTACCACTAACAAACGAAACGTCTTCTGATTAATGCGATGTGACATTCGGTTATAATTTTTAGCCATCTAAACAAGGCCTTATTGTGGAAGAAAATCTCTCTCTTGTTTTGTCCAAACAAGATTGTGAAAGACAAGTTATGGTACCGGATTTGTACGTACTTGTTGGTCTTTCTTTTTATAAGGGAAAAAAAATTACGTATGGTGACATATTTGGTTAATATTCTGCGTGGTCCTTTAATCTCTCTCTCTCTCGATCGAGAGAATTTCTTTTTAAAAAAAAAAATATATGCACAATAGCGTGAGCAAAGTGTCATGAACAAAGTCACACTAGCTAGGAAAAAGATGTGGCGAGCTTTACATTTACAAAAAAGAAAAGTGTGCACAAAATGGCAGTGCAGTTGTGCATCCATTATTATCTGTGATTTTTTTGCGGTGCTTGAGTTCCTCCCGTTGAAAATCTTTTTGCCGGTTCCTACACCTAATTATAGTAATTCAGGGTAGATTAGTACTTTCCTAATCACAGCTCCTAATCACAGCTTCTAATCACGCGTTGGCCAGCGCCACCGAGTAGACGACGATCACGCCGGCCGCCGAGAGCGCGAGCACCGCCCTGCTCCTGCTGCCGCTATTGGGGCTGGGACCGAGGTGGCACGGGAACCATGGGGATGAGCGCCGCCGACGCCCAGCAGGTGCAGCGCCTCGGCGGCATTGAACGCCCGAGCAGCACGGCGTAACACGGCAGCATTAGCGAGCAGCAGCGCGAGGCAGTTGACGAGCTGCGTCCGTGCCATCGCTGGGTACGACGACCGGAAGACGGGCGGCGAAAGGATGTTCGCTTCTCCTTCCGGCGGCGCTGCTGCCGAGGTGCGGCACCGGGTAGCAAAGCAGCAGTGCACGCCCAGGCCTTGGCGAGGAGCAGGAAGGAGAGCGAAGGGCATGGCGGCGGTGGAAACGCCAAGCAGCGCTGGTTTGGGAGAGACGGTGGCTGAGGAGGAACAGCAGCCGCGACGCCGGCGGAACCCCGCGGCGACGGCGCGCGGCGTCGAAGGGCGAGAGGGCGGGATGGGGGCGGACGACCACGACGGTGGTGAAGTGCGGCGGCGGCGTTTTCCGTGAGAAGCTGCTCCTCGTTAAATTAAAAAGACCATTATACCCTTCAATATTTATTATAATTCAGTTTCTATGCCATAGTTGCTACCCGCCACTAGGTTCCTCCTATTTGGTTCCTCTACCTTTTGACCATTGGATCAGACCAAATGGAGGGTCCATATTAATTCCAAGCGTGGTATAAAAGCTGTATTTGTGATTTTTTATTACTCCTACCTAATACTAGAATCACGTAGTCGTTGTACATATGTGAGTGCTACGTATTAGGATCTAGATGGAGCCGTATGTCATGATGTCAAAGGAGACGAAGACTTTTTTTTTTGCTGTACAGTACTAGCTTGCTGGTTCAATTAACAACTTTGCCGTGTTTTCAATTGATGACTAATTAACCGACTGACTGACTGACCAGGCAATGGATCGAAGCAAGAAGATGCGGTGGGATATTGCTGGCATATGCTAAATACCCACTGGCGCAGATCCAGCAAATATTTATTAGTACTACGTACGACGATTGACTTGAGTTCAGAGCAGACGAGATCTCCTTAACTAGTAGTTGGAGAAAAGAGCAAAGGGAGAAAAAAAAAAGATAACACTAGTACGTATAGTTTTATTTTCTGAGAAAAAAATTGTGAGGATTGTCTTTATTTATAGGGTGTAGTCTATACCGGCCTATAGTCAACCGTCATGAATTTACAATACGTGTCTACGCACAAACATTTAACTGCGTAACAGAGTTGTATAAGTTTTACAAAAATTTATGTGGTTGTTTTTTCCCCAAAAACAGATCCTCACGTGAATTCATATGGCTACCGCAAAGTATACATAAATCCCATATTTTAATCACTCAGTAATTAGGATCTATATGGTTTACTAGTTGGTGAAACTAATTGTAAGGACTAGAATTTAGTTTACTATTTGGGTACATATGGGCCATTACAGTATTATTTTAATCTTTTTTCGAATTCATTATTATCATTATTATTATTCTTATTTGCTCTCTTTGCTCAGCTAGTAAACTAGGCTTTACCGCTTTAGTTGGAGTTTTGAATAAAACTATATTCCAATATTAGTTGATGCAATATGTTTTTAGTATATTCCTTCCTAATTAAATTTTTGAAGTACTCTCTCTGTTCCAAAACTCTTGCAATTCCCGCTTCCCCGAGAATAATGTACCGATAATTATATATTAAAATATATAAATATTTATACTAAGTAATTAGTATCATCGGAAAGATCTTTAAGTCTAGTTTTTAATAAATTTATTTAGAGATATAAATGTTGCGCGTATTAAGTTGATGGCACGTTTTCCTACACTTGCAAGAGTTTTGAAACGGAGGGAGTAGTATCCGAGGTCAACGTCCGAGTAGGCGGGAATGGAGGACTGAAACGCGTGCCCGCCACGCAGGGAATGGATCCATTCTCTTGACTTGCAGCAGTAACTGGAAAATAAAAAAATTGAAATACTAGTACAATTGGTCGTATGCGGGAGGTAAGCTATGACGAGTAGGAAGGAAGCATCTATGATCCATCTACAGGCTGCGTGCGTTTGTCCATTGATCCTTGTTGCTTGTGCGTTTACACTTTACACACACGGCTCACACCGTGGAAGCAAAAGCAAACGACGGGAGGATGAAGTGGAGGCGGTCGTCGGCGGCGCTGCCCTTATCAGCAGGGTGAAGGTGAATTGGCGATCCACGCCAGCCTGGTCGCGCCGGCCGGCCTCCACCGGCTACGGCCTCTGTGTGTCGTGCGTGCGGCTCACCAACGGCCGCGTCCCACCACCACCACCGCCACCGACGTGCGACCGACACCACACACCACCACGCTTTCTTTGGGTCGCTTGCAACTGGTCGCCCGTCGCCGCCGCCACCGCCGCCGCCGCCGCGACGGGGCGCAGCTGCACCGTTCCTCTCTCTCCCTATCGTTTGCTGTTGACGCGCCCCGCTCTCCTGCCTCTTGCTTTTATTGTGGTCATCATATAATAATTAAAAAATCGACGAAAAGGTGAAAAAAAAAATTGGTGCACAGGAAACGCATCACTTGTTGTTCGATCGGTTGCGCTGTAGCTGCTCTGCTGCTGGTGGCGCACAGCACAGCAGCCTGACCGTGCCACCGACGGGGGGGCAGGGCAGGCGTCGCGTCGCTTGTACGCCAGCCAAGCGTGAAGCATCCAATCCGCACCGCACCGCACCACCGCACCAAAGAATCGGATTCCGCCTCCGCCAACCCCGCACACGCATATTCCTCCTGCGCGGAGGCAGCAATTTATTTATTTATTTATTTATTTAATTCATTGTTTTATATAAAACAAGAAAAGAAAATCACACACCGACACCAGGCCACCCGTCTGATGGCATGCATGGCATCCAACGCACCGCACGGCGAGCAGGATGAGAAAGCGGACCCCCACCAGCCGCTCGGTAGATTAGAGTAGACTGCGCCACCGCCACGTGGAGTGGATAAACAAGCCGCGCGTCTCCGTTCCGTTCCGCCGGCCGGCAGGCGCACCATTCCATCCAGGGCACGCTTGCAATTACGGGAAAACATCATGGGTGTCGTAGGGGACTTCTTCCACCTTTGACTCACTGACTCCTGGACCAGACCAGGCCGAAGATAAGCTGCTTCTCCTTAACTTATTATTCATTTATTAATTGCAGTACAAAATTGATAATGCAAGCAAGCGTGGCTTTAAACGCGGAAAAGCGAGTGGGGGTGGGCCCCACCGAACCCACCACCCACGGATCCAGGAGGAAGCGGGAAGTGGACTTCTGCTGCTTCGGTTCCCTTCCACCGTGGCAGCAGCAGCGGGGCACCACCCTCTCTTCTCTCTCTCTGTCGGTCCTCGTCCGCCGCGCCCTCCTCCCTTCCGTCCTCTGCTCCGCCGCTCGCTCGCTTTAAAACCAGACCGCGCGGCTCCGCCCCACTCCATCCATCCCAACTCCGTTCGCTTGCCTTGCCTTGCCTTCTAGGGTTTCCTTCCTTCCCCGTCTCCGCCTCCTCAGATTTGGATCTGAGCCGCCGCCCGCCGCCGACCGACTCAGGTGCGTGTTTACCTCGTCTTCCCTCTTCTTCAGTTCATTCATTCATTCATTCCAGTTCCTGCCGCCTCGCCGGTCCGCCGGTCCGGTCCCCAACCAGCTTGCTGCGTCTGCTACGGGTGCTAGATCGATCCCCCGTGTCGTTCCGCTTCGCCTCTCCAATTAGGCTCTCGCTCCCCCCGCTTCCTTCCTCGGGAACTGGGGATGGATGGGAAAGCTCTGCTCCGCCAGCTCGCGCCGCCGCCGCTTCCGGTTCACAGCTGCGGTGGCTGGTTTTCATTTCCCTTGCATAGTTCCATTCCTTCATCCATCCCTTGTTGTCGCCAGCAACCACGAGGAGGGTTCGCTTCCTCTTCGCCGATCAGAAGGAAGCTTGTCCGTCCGACCTTGTTACGTTGTCACCCAATTTGGTGTTCAGTTTTTCGGGCGGATTTCCCTCCAAACTCAAACTTGTTCTTGCATCTCGCAAGTCATTCGGATCGCGTTTCTCTGCATCAACTGACCACGCTCGCTGCTCTGATTGCTTTGCCGTGTCCTGACGCCATGTCAACAATACGTGTATGCGAGCGATTCAATCATTCAAAGTTTCAAACCATGTTTAACGCCTGCCAGCCTGCCTTGCCCACTAATTTCCTCAACGCATTCATACCGTAAACGTACTCCTCCCCCACCCCGATTTGTTTCAGTTTTAATTAATTGCCACAATTCTACACGCAATAGACGAGACGGAGCTCCTTCACCGCCCTCAGGCAGGCGGCTATTGATTACATCATGGTTAGTCAGTCCTCTGCAGTAGGCACGATGAGTCCTCTGCAATAACAATAAGCACCACTAGTCCTCTGCAATTGCCACTTGCATCTGCTAACCATCTTCCTGTACTTGCATCTATTGATAGGCTGCGAGTACACGTCATGCACTTTACTGCAACGCTCGCTGCCCATCAGTACTGTTGCTAGTCCAGGAAACGCGTCATGTACAATGGATCCGTTTTTATGTGCAACGTTCATGCTTCTGCATGCATTGCAGGCTCCCTTGTTAGCTCGCATCATGCTTTTCAATTTGCTGGTGGTTGGTTCGTGAATGATCATTGTTTTGGTGATCATACGTTTTGCGTGCTCGTGTTATAATTAATATGCAAAGGAACAAAACATGGGTTATATATTGCATAATATCTAAGGCGTTACTAGCTAGAGTGGTGAGGATGGTGACTTTGTCTGTCTATATTTCGCCTTTATTATTGTACTACTTGTTATTAGTTAAACCAGACAAGATAGATAGTGCCATCCATCCAATCTGATAAAGTAGCCTAGTAAGTAGTAACCCTGTTATCTTCATTTTGCCCTGCCTTCTTTCTCAAAACTATTACCTTCCGTTTAGTTTCAAGATTGCTCCTGACCTGTGAAGGTGTGACCCACCTCCTATTAGGTAGCCTAATGATGTCGTTTTCGTTTGGGATATATTAGTAACAAAGCAAGGAACACTGATCAAAGCTTCCAAGTGTAGTCAGTGTTGGACCCTGTCTTCAGCATGGACCGGTGTTACCACGCACGGTCAATGTTGGACTCTGTCATGAGTGCAATGTTTTGCTCTTCCTTCTCCTGGAAGACCAAATCAAATCCAACTTAACGGGAGACTGTGTATTGTAATCCTTGCCAGGTTGTCGTGATGGCGCCCGCTGTGGAAGCCGTGAAGGAGACAGGCTCGTTCCAAAAGGTTCCTGCCTTGAACGAAAGGATACTGTCGTCCATGTCCAGGAGATCTATTGCTGCACACCCTTGGCATGATCTGGAGATAGGTATTGTACACACTTGTCTTGACAAATGGCCAACCATCCATCAATTTCTGCTATTTGCAATCAGAACTTACGTTCTTCATCTTGAATTCATGCAGGTCCTGGTGCTCCAACCATATTCAACTGTGTAAGGCCACACTATCATGCTTCAACTGATTGACCTTTCTTCTTTTTACTTGAGATCATTGTATAATTCTTGGGATATGGTCATGTTAATGGAATAATGCTTTTTCTTTCCCTGGTTTTTTATTTAAAACAAAAAACTCTCCATGGACTCTCAACAAATGCCTATGAACTGTTTGCGTCATCCATATTCCTGTGCCACCTGGCACTTTCTGATGCATGCTCAAATGTTTAAGAAAGACTCATAGAAGTGACTCCTACTCCTATGTCAGGTCATTGAGATACCCAGGGGGGCAGCAAGGTTAAATATGAACTTGACAAGAAAACTGGACTGATAAAGGTAAAGCAATGCCGATTACCCCAGAGTCTTATCTTATTGCAAAGCCATATTTCTTGCCAGTTCTAACATTTCCTGTTTTCCATTTCAATGTGTGTGCATCGTGCAGGTGGACCGTGTCCTGTATTCATCAGTTGTTTACCCTCACAACTATGGATTCATTCCTCGCACACTTTGTGAAGACAGTGATCCTTTGATGTACTGGTTATAATGCAGGTATGGTTTTTTTCCTATATTTCATTATATGGATCTCAAAATGTTATATTTGTAGTGTTCAGAGCAGTATTAGGTAACTGATTTGCCAGTCTTACCATTTTCCATTTCTGCCTATAGTTGAAAACATGTCCATAATCTGTTTCTTCTATGCATGCAGGAGCCAGTTATCCCAGGCTGTTTCCTACGTGCAAAGGCCATTGGCGTTATGCCTATGATTGATCAAGGAGAGGCAGATGACAAGATCATTGCAGTGTGCGCTGATGATCCTGAGTACAAGCATTACAGCGATATCAAGGACCTCCCACCTCACCGCTTGGCTGAAATCAGGCGCTTCTTCGAGGACTGTATCCTTTTATAATTCATCAGTATTTAGTCCTGCTGGCTTAGAGTCTAATACTGCATAAAGTGATTAATGTTTTCATTCTCCTTAATAGATTCATCTAACTTATAAACAAGATACTACTTTGCAAAATTCCCCAAACTTGACATGGCATCGGCCTCTGTCAGTTTTAGAAGAAAAATACTTGTCATGTGCTAACTATCTTAAGATGATGCAATGTTAGCATGCTTACCTCCTGTCCTATTAGATTGAATGGTTTCTTTAACCGGGACATTCAGACAAGAAGAATGAGAATAAGGAGGTTGCTGTGAACGACTTTCTGCCTGCAAGTGAGGCTTATGAAGTCATACAGCACTCCATGTAAGTTGATTGATTGCAGCTCTTCTGTCCTGATCAAACGCGTAGCAGTGATTTGTTTAAGACATGTCCTCCTATCGACCATCAAGCTAACCACCCAGCATTGTGATGTTCTTATACAGGGATCTGTATGCTACCTACATTGTCGAGGGCCTGAGGAGGTAGGATGCTGGTGGCCGGCCGGAAGGTGGAGGATGTTGACGAAAACTGGGAGACCGTTTACCACATGGAACGAGTATTGTTATTTTGTATGGTGTCGTGTATACTGCTAGTAGTAAAACCCTCAAATCAAAAACCGAAATCCTCTGGGGATCGGTAGTAGCTGAAGCTAGTAACACAAGATTGGCTAAATATTCTTTTCTGGCCTGAGTGCCAATATATGTTTGACATGCTGTACTTCATTGGTATCGTAATATTCATTCCCTTTTTGTGATGTGTGTAATCCATCGATGGTGATTTAATTTGTTCTTCGCTGTATCACTTGAAATTCAGTGGCAATGTACCTCTGTACAAATTAGGCGTGAACGTTTTCTTTTTGTTACTCTGTTATTTTGGGAAACGAACGCGCCCTGAACAGTGTTTAGATCAAAAGCAGATTACACAGAATTAGTCTTGTCCCTTCCACAGCCTGTTCCACACACAGACCGGCTTGAAACCATTGGTCGAATTTTGTTCACAATTCCGCCAACAGCAAATTGGTTGCATATCTAAACTCGCAACTGAATCAACTGGACACAGGAGCACCAATCTGAGGAATTACACATGTTGAACTTCGAAAATTTGTCTTGAGTGGACATCCACTTCAAACTCGGATTCAAAGTTGAATTCCTCGTTTCAGCCAGGTCAATACGGCATCACGGCAGACATCAAAATTGGTTGCATATCTGAACCCTCAACTGAATCAACTGGACATAGGCGCACAAATCTGAGCAAATCCACATGTAGAACTACGAAAATTTGTCCTGAATCGACGTCCACTTCAAACTCGGATTCAAAGTTTAGACTTCTCATTTCAGCGACGTCGATACGGCATCACGGCAGACATCAAATTTAAAATAAAAACAGCACGAATCTTAGGTCTGAATGTACCTGCCGATCTACCAATTTTGTCAGAAATGTACTCAACCATCGGAACTTCGTTTGGTCATGCTACAAAGAATCATCATAGATACATGAATGCAAGCCAATTTGGAATCAGAGACAACATTAGGAAAAAAAAATAGATCACATTAAAGAAAGCATGGCACTTCCTATTAAATCTTAGGTAAAATAAAGATTCTATCACAAAAAAACCACCAGGGCTAGACTTAGATCGACCAAGGAAAAACTAAATGAGGCGACGCATCACTACTCCGTCCACGACGGCTCCTCAGTCCACTGAGATGAGGATAAACTATTGAAAAGAGACGACGAGGCAGGCCCTACTTCTCGCTCGAGCGACTCGGCAGCGGCCTTCTCGGGCCGCGTCACGGCCACGGAGGGTTGAGAGACTCGGCAGCGGCCTTCTCGGGCCGCGTCACGGCCACGGGAGGGTCGTTCTCAACCCTCTTGAGGTCTTGTTAGGCAAGAGGCCCTCGTGGATGTGTGGGAGCACGCCGCCATGCGCGATGGTGACGCCCGCCAGCAGCTTGTTAAGCTCCTCGTCGTTGCGGATGGCGAGGAGGAGGTGGCGTGGGATGATGCGGCTCTTCTTGTTGTCCTGGGCGGCGTTGCCGGCCAGCTCCAGGAACTCGGCGGTGAGGTACTCGAGGACGGCGGCGAGGTAGACGGCCGCGCCGTAGGCCACGCGCTCGGCGTACCGCCCGTTCCTCAGGTACCGCTTGACGCGGCCCACGGGGAACTGCAGCCCGGCCCTAGCGGATCCCGACCCCTTCTTCCTGTCGCCGCCGCCCACCGGCCGCCACGCCGCCCCTTCTTCCTGTCGCCGCCGCCCACCGGCCGCCCCGCCGCCCCCCTTCTTCGCCGCCTTCTTGGCACCGCCGCCCTCCATCTCTCGAGTTGATGGAAATGGGATTTGCACTTGCACGGAGTGGTGGTGATGATCTGGTTTGGGGAGGAAGCCGGCGAGGGAGATTGTGTTTTGGAATTTGGAGAAGTTGGGCGCGGGTTTTATAGCGGCCGGTGTGTGGTCGATGCGGTTCCTCCGTTCAAGTCGCGCTTGGCGCATCGTCAAGCAAGCGCGGGGGATTTGAATTTGATTTTGAATTTGAATTTTTATCCAAGTTGTAGTTTACAGCCCGCCGTAGGCCAATCGATGTGCGATTCGTCAGGCCGCCATGTTGATCGCCGCGGCGTTGATCGCGGATCATCCTCCACCCCACCCAGGACTGCCGCCAGGATGTCAGCCGCTAGCTACCTCACGATCTCAGCGCCGGCTCAATCGGAGGCCTGGCCGATGCGGTGCCTCCGTTCAAGTCGCGGGCTTCGCGCATTTGGCGCACGGCAAAGCGCGGGTGATTTAATTTCAAAGAAAAAAAGAAACGCGGGGGTTTGAATTTTAATTTTATCCAAGTATTTTATATATCTTTTCGTTTTTTTACTGTACTATATGTATATGTTCATATACTCGTATTTAGCTTTGCCCCTTCTTGTATGTTGTACGGCATTTCTTTCTTTTTCTCCAAAACCATCGAACAAATTCTTCTAGTCTCTCATCGAGTAGATTTATGAATGTGTATTCATATTCTAACTGTTTGTTACGTATTCAAACTATAATATAGAAATAGTGCAATCTAGATAGTTTTGTTTAACATTCCGTGTGTTTATAATATATACAAATACTGACTTTTTTAAAAAAATCTTAAACGTATGTTGCATGTTAACGTTAGTTCAATCTTAAATCAAATGTCTACTCTTCAGTCTTCTTGTATTGTTTCCAAAACCATTACTTTAAAACTTTTGCAACAAACCGCTTGTCATTAAGTTGACCAAGTTAACAATATGACAATGGTATAGGGACCATAATCTGTGGGTCATTGCCGGATATGTTCTTAGCAAAACTGTAGTGCACATTATAGATAGAAATCTTGCATATGTGTTGTTTAATAATTTTTTAGAAAGCGCAAGCCAGCCCTCGTAGGCTCATGGTCCCTTCACTTGTGTGTGTGTGTTTTTTTTTTGAAAGCGACCATAAGTCGTTCTTCATTACGAGAAGTGGGAGAAATCCAAATAAATTACAAGCCTCGCCCACACACCCATGGTGAGGTGCCAACTTCACTTCTGTCAATTTACATTTGAACCGCAACAACAGCTAGCGGCGACAACGTTGCAGTCGGAGGAAGTAATTTAGTAGTTTTATGATGCCTAAAGTGATGGAGGAAGAGCAAGGGAGAGGTGGCCATGGAGGAATAGGGAAGAAGACGTTTTTTTTTTTTTTTTTTTTTTTTTTTTTTTTTTTTTTTTTTTTTTGAGAAGGCACCAAAAGAAGAACTTTGAAAAGCAGGTAGTAGTGAACAAGGTGAAGAAGGATAGGTCCTTCATCCTTTTCCTTGTTGAAAACAACCAATCAAGGATTCTCATTTTAGTGCCTCGTCCTAAATTCATTCATATATTTAAACAAGACATACGTTAGTAGTCAAACATATTCATTTTAGTGAGATCTAAGCCACCAATCTACTTGCCCTCATCTCTTGCGGCTCATAAGCAACATCGTTGTCCCGCCGCAGTAGTTAAACTCTTCAATTTTGACGCCTAGGGGCCACTATCAAAGTGCAGATAGTGCTCGCATCGGGTCAAAATACCACTCGCACCAGGTTTAACATCGATAGATAATAAAACTAGCTTATAAATACACAAGTTTAGATTATATCTTACCTCCATACTGAATTGGTTACATAATTACCTAGCTAATGATGGTTTGGATCAGCCTCGCCTATCATATCTTCATCAAGAGCGTCATATGAACCTGAACATACATACAAATTAGCAATGTAATCCATTGAACTTAGAAGTGTGAATGAAAAAAATGGATTGATTTTGGTCACTAATTAAATCATCAGAAATTATTAATTAATTATTTTGGGGGTGAGCCAAAAAGCAAAGTTGTAGATCTTAAAATTTTGAACAACTTTCATGTTGGAAGATTTGCAAGTTTCTTAAAAAATTTAAAAGTAATTTGAAATATTTGAAAAAAAGGGAAGGCTGTTCAGGACCCCGGTGAGCTGCCTGCTTAATTTGCTTGCCGATGCGTGCTGCCTGCTTCACCACTGCCGCCCTTCTCGCTAATTCCGTGCGTGGGCACGCAGCTGCTCCACCGGCCACGTTGCAAACAGGATCTGGATGCCTTGATGTCGAGTAGAAGAGGGAGAGCAGAGGCAAAACAAGGAGCTGTGTGCAGGGGGGCGGGTCGCTGCTCGCCGAGGTAGCCGCTGGCCGGCGGGCAGAGGCGCAGCTACGCAGAGGAACAGAGCTGATGATGGGGCAAGCGCAGCACGGTGGTGTGGCGCCTAGGGTTGGCGGAAGTCACAATCACAGACTCGCGTTGCGTTGCGGCGCGGTGCTCGCGAAATCGCGAAGATTGCTGCTGGCGTTACCTCTTCCCTTCTCTCTCCTAGGTTAGGATTCCAACAAATTTGGCCTAATGCTTAGAGCCAGCCTAAAAAGCTACTTGTACTATAACAATTTTTTTGGGACACGCGGGCCATGGCCCCAGTGGCCCCAGGCCCATATTCGCCCCTGGTGCTGCCTTGCTAAAGGTAGTTTCATCTATACCTACTAATAAAGAGAGAAAATTTCCGTCGTCCATCCAAAAATTTCGCCCAGCTCTTGTCAGGCTCACCCCGCCGATCTCTTTCCAAGTCCCACGTATATACGTTCAAATTGGCGAGTTCGTGTTGACCACGAATGTGCCGCCCGGACGGTCGCTGCAAATTATATACGCCTGGCCTCTTCAGCCATCACCGATAAGGTTACCAAGTGTCCAATTAATACACAATGACCCTATCCATTGCAAGTTAGAATCGGAATCGAAAAACAAAAACATCTCAGAACAGGAAAAATCCCACGGGCGTCTAGGTAGCCTAACCACTGCGGCCGTAATCTATGCAAAGTTAGAATTGGCCGAATCTTTTCCTTGACCGGCGGCTTGTTTAGACAAACCTTGGCCGAATCGACAAGCACTTCTTTTTAGTGCGCATGCTCTAGCCCGTTCGACACCAAGACCTTGGCCAGATATATATAAGTTTTTCACACGTAATTTTCTCTGTGTATGAAAAATATGCAACAAAAAATTGTAACAATAAAACATAAAATAAGTTTCTATAAATTCTATCATGATAAGCCCATGTAGTCACTCAACAGGCCGAAAAGGCCATAAAGGACATTTCTATTTCCAAGACTCTAACAAAACAAGCAAAAAAAATTAAGTCTCAGATAGATTTATTTCCGGTGCTTATAATTTGTTAAGTCTCGAAACTTCATTCTACATAACGAAAAAATGCGCCTAGGCGTTACCGCGAAAACAATCTGTTATTTTATTTACAGCGTAGTTGAGTTTGTTTTTCAGCCACCCGATCTTGTTCTCTCTCTCTATCCTCTTTGCAGGGACGCCGTTCGATGGCATCCAAGGACTTCTTGCGCGTCTTCAACACATAGCTAGCTATGTGGCCCAATGCGGATGCACGGCTTAGTCTTGTTTTCAAGACTCGAGACAAATACACAAACAATTAAGTCTCGGATAGATTTAGATTTACTTTTTTTTGAATTTTGTTTTTGAAATTTGATTTAGATTTACTTTCAGTGCTTACAATTTGTTATTTTATTTAAGAACTTATAATAAGTAATATTGTTTATCTACAAATTTAAGACCATGAAATAAATTGTGTCTCTCGTGTTTCCGCTGCAACGCACGGGCGTTTTTCCTAGTATATAAATAAAGATCATCTATTTGTGTATTATAATTGATGATGTATGATGTTACGTGCAACTTGCACATTACTAACATTTTGTTTTTTTTTTTTTTTTCGATCTTCTAGAAAACACATTCTTTATTAATGAATGAATTGTTATTTGGATTGTTGATTTGTTGTACTCGCAGCTTGTTGCATGGTCTTGTTGCCCACCAACCGACGGGACCGATCGGTGCACGCTAGACAAGACAGACATCTAGAAGCTTCCACCAGCTAGGCCCGTTTAAGACAGCCCAGATAAAACAAGGGTCCATTAAGACAGAGGTGAAGCGTCATTTCCGGAGAACAAAGCAAACGCCCCTCAAAGCCCATAGCAGCCCTCGTGTCACCTTATCCACACGGCCTCCTATATAAACAGACTCACCGCAAAGGACTCTGTCGCTGCTGGAGAAAATCACTCTTCTTCTTCTGTAAAAAGAAAAAGGAATCCCTCCAACGCGGAAGCGAAGAGATTCGTCGCCTCAGTCAGTCGCCTCCCCTGCTCAGATCCGCATCCGCGGCGGGAGGAGCCTCGCCGGCGGCCGTCTCGCGCCGCGCCCCCGCGGCGGCGCAGATCCAGGATGCCTTCGCGCGTGCCGGGCTGCTCCTGCTCGCCCGTACGCCGCCTCCCCCACGACGACGCGCTCTCGTCCCCTCCACCTGCGCGCACCGCCTCAAACCTTGGTCTTGGCGTCCCCAATCCCCCACCTCGTCCTAACCCTTTGCCTCCCCCTCCCCTGATCTACCTGTCTCTACCCTTCCCTCCTCCCTTCTACTTCTCCCTGTTGCTGCTCCCGCTGCGCTTCAATCCTTGCTCGCGCCTGTCATTTCGACTTGTCTGCCGTGTTTAGTACTGTCTTCTGCTGGATCGAGTTGGTTTTGATCGGTTGTTCGCTTTCTAGGCCGGATCTACACTGCTACGGGTCAGGTAGCATCCTGGATCGCCAGCCTGTTATACTCTTATTATGGTTTAATGTATATGTAGTAAATATAGTAGTATTAGCCTACCACAAGCTTCGTTCTTGCGATTTAGGAGTTAGGCTCGGCTTATACTATGCTTGAAGTTCACGTTTACGAATGCAACTTTGATACTTAGCATTAGCATCTAAATCTGGATGTATGTGGTATTTCTATGACGAGGAATAACAATTACATCTGCTCTTCTACATGTTTTTGTAGCATCGGCAGCGCAGCGTGGTTGGACGTTTGCAGTGTTGCTTGGTGTATCACTCTGCAAGTGCTAAGCTAGTCACTTTATGGACGGTGGTTCCTGTGGACTCGAGGGAGCGCCAGTAGTGACAGCTGGCGGTAACCCTAGCAGCGCCGGTATTCCGCTTCTGCCAGAGAAGCACGGTGCCTCGTTTGATGAAACCTGTGGGGCTGCGGGGGGCAGTACTGGTCCTGAAGGAGCGCCAGTAGTGACATCTGCCGATAACACTCCGGCCCATGCTGCTATTTCACTTCTCTGCGATTCAGTTGATGAGACCTGTGAAGCCGCGGTGGGCGCTACTGCTCAGTTGGAGGATCAGATATGTACGGGTTTCTCCAAGGCGATCAGCTTGGACGTGAAGAAAGGCCTTCAGAAGTGTGCGACGTTCCCACTCTCAATTGGTCAGGCTCAGCAGGAGGATGGTTCATGCTGCCATTCGCATGATGGGCTCACGGGTGCTCCTGCTTACGAGCGCTCTGTGTCCTTGCCTGTGAGTACTTCATGTTAAATTGCTTTTCCATTTGTCGAAACGATTGCTATTGTACTTAAGTTCTATTACTAAGTCGTACCTGCTCTATATGTATTTGAAGGCATATCTTGGTTGTGACAATATGATCAAAGTTTGAGAACCTTCACAACAGACCGGATAACTGGATTCCAACTAGGTTTTTAGTGTTCACTAGCAGCCTTACGTAATCAAATTTGGTTTATATTGGCTTCCAAGTTGTTGCTATGATCCATTCATGCTCATACAAAATTAGCAACCACCTTTTGAAGTGCAATTATAATTTGAACTAATTTAAGTACATCTTGGTTTTATTCTGTGTTAACTACGTGTTTGGTGGCTAAAGCTCAAGACAATCTCACCACATTTGCATTTCTTTTTTTATTTTTTTTTTTTTAAATGGAGCTAAATTGTAACTGTTTCAAGGTATATGTCACCTGGCATTCCTTGTGCAAATGTAATTAATTGTTTCTTCTTGCTTTGTCTATAATTGGGTAGCCTGCATGTGAATTGAAGGCTTAGCCGTTTTGTTTGAACCACTCCTGTAACGGGTAACCGAAGAAATGTTTAAATGCAGGGTGATAAATACAGTTTATGTAACGGTACTGAAACATGTTTAAATGCAGGGTGATAACAGTTTATGTAATGGTACTACTGAAACTGTATTACCGGTTAAAGTGCCCTGGTGTACCTCTTTACTGATCTGCTATCCATGCATGCTGGACAAACGCTGGCAATTTGGCAGCACAAACAGCTAATAGCGCCTTTTTTTTCATTCACGTGAACCAACCAGCTTACTGTCCTTGACATGTTGGACATTCACTATTTGCTCTGTTAAGTTCTATTGCTAAGTTGTGTAGTTGAATGGGGCCTTTTGGTTGTGACCATTATATGATGTTGACTTTCTTAATCTGAGAACAAGCTGGACTTCAACTAGAGTTTTATAGTGTTAGCTAGCTGCTTTAGGTAATCAAATTTGATTTAGTCTGTAGCCATGATTCACTCATGCTTGTACAAATTAGCAGCACCCTTTCTGAATGCAATGATACTTTGGACTAATTTAAAGATACATGGTTTTATTATTTGTTAACTCTGTGTTTAGGGGAGCTGAAGATACGCAGGGCTAGCAGCTGGCCATATCAGCAAGTGGCAGCCATGCCATGCCAGAGCATCCCAATGCACCTTTTTCCTTTATTGATTGCCTTTTTTCTTTATTAAGAAAAACCAGAGTTTGTAATTGTTTGAAGTTGCTTGTCAGCTGGCATTCCCAGTGAATGTTATTATGGCTTCTTATTGTTATAGTCTTGTAATTGGTAACTGAAGAAAGGTATAACAAGCCAGGCATAAATACATCTGTTCTAAATCTATTGATCTTCTTGTTTACGTAACGGTACTGTGAAAATGTATTTACTGCTTAAAAGTTTATTGGTATGCTTTTTGTGTTGAATATTGATCTGCTATCCATGCATGCTAGACAGTACCTGGCAATTTAGCAGCAAAAACAACTAAAGGCTCATTTTTCATTGATGTGAACCAACTGTTTCATGCTCCTTGATGTGTTGGACATTCACTACTTGCTCTCTGGAGCTTTGTTTAATAATTGACGAGACATTAAGGCTTTTGTGGTCTTTTATTTATGTTGCCTAACAGAATTATTGACCGCCCTCTTCATTTTAATGTGTCAGCAGCCAACTTTGAAGCTCATCCCTGCTATGAAAGGAGGCCGTGAAAAGAATGGAATAGCATCACCAACAGAAAATCGCCATGTCAAATGGGCTCCTGATGTGTATGACTCCCCTGTGACATCGGTATGCCATTCAGTGACGAACAGTTATCAGCGTCGGTCAAAATACCGCAAGAAGAAGGAGAACAAACAGAAGAAGAAACAGAAGGGGAAGTCAAAGAAGAACCAACAAAGTTCTACCCAGAATTTATCTGCACCACAGGTTCCTGATCTCGGTATGTGTGTTAAGCGTTTTTTTTTTACAGCTATTTTGTCTCTATGAGTCATGCACATCTGTATGTGATATTCTATTGATTTACACATTGAACTTGTCAGGTTGAAAGGTGTTGGCACCACTGGTGGCCAGTCTTCAGTAGACGATCTCAACAAACATGAGGCCGGGATCATGGATTACAGCATGGCCAGTCAGGAAGCCAAATGTGGAAGCAGCTTCCTGCGTGAGTCTGTTGCTAAGATGCATTTCTCAATTGCTGAAGCTTCCTGAGGGGCATGGCGAGTCTGTTGCTAAAATGCGTTTCTCAATTGCTGAAGCTTCCTGAGAGACGCCCGGTTTCTGCAGACACACCCTCAGTTCTGTAAATATGATGGATGTATATAAATAAATCCAGCATGCTGTTTGTGTTGTTGCCGTGTGCGTTTTAGGTGTTTGAGAGCTTGGCCTAGTGATTTGGAGGAATAATTTTTGAACAGACTGTTATGTATGTTTTGGACGACAGACATCGATCTTCAATCTATGGCTTTGTAGTTGTTGCCTAATATTAACCATGATTTGTTGTGATTGTAGTTGTATAGCCGTGGATGGTTATGGATACTCACATACTATTTGATTAGATAATATGATGTCCGGTATTGCTGGTGAGTGTCTGAATCAAGTCTCAGAGATACGGTGTACCCTCCCAGTTTTCATCTCTATCAGTTAAGCATTGGCCTTGAGTCTTATGAGAACTGATGGATGTTATGTTACGCTGCAAGATATCTGTGTAAAGAAGTCTTGTTCAAACTTCAGCCTCAGCATCCTTCATCCAGGTTTTGAGAAAGCACAAGGCAAACAGTATCATAGGGCATTGGAATTCCATCATCAGAAAGTTACTGGTCATGGCAAGCATGACCAAGATATTTCGATGAACACGCATGCGGAAGGTTCATTGTAGTGGCCTTTACATTAGTCATCTGAACTGATGATGATCATGCTCAGGCAGCGGCAGTTCATTCTCAGTTTGCACGGCCCTGGATCACGTCAAGGCCAACTTCAGCGGAATCGGTGGCCTGGAGCTCCACCTGGATGCCGTCCAGCTCCCTCTTGAACCTCTCCTTGGAGCTGGCGTAGATCATCTTGCTCCTCACGCGTGCCGTGTCAGGAGACCTACACACACACAAACACACATTGCAATTTCAGCCATGAATGCCAAGCACATCACAAAGCAAGCCTGGACAGACAGCAATGAGGAATGACACATACCAGGCAATGAAGAAGATCTTGCTCTTCTGGCAGTTCTCCTCGGTGACGAAGTCATAGTCGAAGATGGCATACCTGCACTCATTGGCAGGGGAGGGTGGCAGCAAAGTCGTCATAGTTGAGCACAGGCTCGCCCACCTTCTCCACCACCACCATCTTCTTCTTCTCGTCGATCTTGTAGATGATGAAGCGGTGTGTCCTCTTGGCCTTGAGCTCCAGGAACCGGCGCTTGCAGTCATCGTCCACGGCCATCCCTGACGCCGCGTTCGCCTGCAGGGAAAGAAAAAGGAAACAAAAACAAGATTCAGAGTCACTGTAAACCAAGACGGATTAGTTGCTCGCTTGTTGCAGAGCAGCATCTAGAATTGCAGAGTAAACAATGATCGCTTGCTATTTTTTGCCGTTGCAGACTCTATCTGGCTTTCTCTTTGATTAGTCGTGTGTGATACAGTTGTAAAAGACTACAAGTAGTTCCATAAGCTCGTTGGGACCATCAGACCAGACCAGACCAGACCAGGGGGATGGTGCAGCAGAAACAGAACTGCTGCAGTTTCAGAGGGACATGAGACCTTCCTCCGTGTCAACTGATTAGTTGGTTGGGTTGCCTGGCTGGCTGTACCTCTCATTTGAGCTCAACACAACTAATGCAATACAAAAGACTGGCAGGAAAACGGCTGCTGAACAAACTGAATTCCTGTGATAGCCGATAAGGTGTAGTACTCAGCGGATCTGGTTGACTGACTGAATGTCAGCTGGCAGAATGTGGACACGTCCACCACACCATATAATGATCGGTGTGTGTTGACACCGGTCGGCATGAAACAATTATCATGACTGTGAAGACTGAAGAGCAACAAAACCGGATCGGTAAACAATGTGATGAACTGGCATTTCCTCTTGGGTTGGGTAGTGGGTACATGCCATGCTCTTGGGACATGTCTTTGATGAGCATGCAAGACTGCATATATAAACTCTAGGAGCATTGACAAGCTCATAGTCATAGGATGCATCTCGCTTGTATATAAACTGTAAAAGAAAACAACAAAGCTATTGCTACTGCACCTGATGATCTGGTGTGATCACCAGAAGTGTGAATCAGCTAGCTCTTGGATATGCATACTTAACTTTGTGTGTGGTGTAAATGAAAAGAGAAAAATGTTGCTGTACTAGTTAATATAAGCTGACGAAATCCGATGCTGATGGATTAGTAGCGAGTACTGTAGGTGCCATCACGGTACCACTTGCTTATCTATGCTCAATTGTGACTCTAAATCGAGGGTAAATTAAACAAACTTAAGTAAAAAAGATCTAACAAACTAACGGGCAATGTGCTGTGCCGTGACTGAAGGAGATTTTAAGAATTCGATCGCACGCAGCAGTGATTCCGTGGATCGGACAAACGAAGATGCAGATCGCATAGCCGATGAACTAACAAGAGTACAGAGCAGCGAGGTGATGGAGGGGCCGTGCGTGCTTACCATCTGCACGGGCAGGACAGGGCTCGCAGCGGGGGAGAGACGGGATCGGCCGCGGGCGAGGCAGGATCCTCCTCGGCGCTGCCTGCTTGGGTGGCTGGTGGTGGCGAAGCAATGGAGGTGGTGGTATTTGTGTGGGAGAGTCGCGTGGGATGGACGCGCCGCCCGCCCTTTCGCGGCATCTTTTTTCGTCGGGGGCTAGGGGCGGCGGGGCAGGCACCGACGAGGGACCCACTCGTCAGCTACCTACCTGTCCATGCACCAGCCGCTTGCGGCCCACAGGAAGATGCCTCTGACTGCCCTACTACTGTACTTCTACCACCCGTGCGCGCGGTGGGCCCACTGGGATCACATCACGTCATGTCTTGTACTCCGCGGCCCAAGAGCAGAGAAGGATGGTGATAGTGGTTTATGGGCCTTTGGGCCCAACCACTTGATTACAGTAGGAAGACTCGTTGGGCCGGACCCTCGTCTTCGTAATCGCTGGGCGTGGAGGAGGAGGGAGTGTGGCCCGTATAAGTGGCAGTAAGATGGACTCGGGCCAAGATGCGAGTGCGCGACGTTGGCCCAACAAGCAGGGCACCTAGGATAATGGGCACATTTGGGCCATAGGACATTTTGGATTTTTGCCTGACATATGGGCTGCTGTCAGCTATAGCTATTCAGTGGCCGATGATATGTGGCGAGATACTAGTTTAGCAATTCTATAAATAATAATAATTCTATAATAACAATAATACAACATCCAGATCTACAATCATGTATTAAAACGTACTAGTAAACATGCACGTGTGTAGAAGATAATATATGTTTCTTTTTTTTTTTTTATTTTCAAACTGGTTTGCCCTTTTCTTATCGTCCTAGTGTTTTTTATATTCACGACATCTAGAATAGATAATTCATAAAATTAAATAAATCATAAAACTGAAAAGTAAATCAAATAATGGACTCTAGAAATAAAAAACTGAAAAAAATAAAATAAGAAAATTGAAAAACCTGGAGGGCAGTACTTCGATAGATAGATTAATAAATGAATACTGCAAATCTCACAAGTGCAATTGTTTGAAATAGCAATGCTTCTGTACCCATTATCGATTTAGACAGGCTAGCATATGAAAGGAATTAGTATCAACACGTATAGTAATAAAAAACGCCCGCTCCTCGAAGTCGCTCCCTAGGGGAGCAGCTCGGGGGCTTCTTCACCGCCGCCCCATTCCCCATTCTCGCCCGCCGCCGGCCGCCGCCTCCTTCCGCCGGCAGCCGGCGGCCACTGGAGGCCCCAACAAGGAACCTCCCCGCGCTTCTTTCCGCTAGCCCCCCGTGGAGCTCCCCCACCTCCACCTCCCACTTCCACCATCACCGGCTCCGGCGGGTCGGCGGCCGGCAGTGGCGCCCTCGATCCGCCCCTCCCTCGCCAGACTGGGCCTCGCTGCCGGATCTACCGCCCCCGTGGTCGGAGGCGCCGCGACGGCACTAGAGCGTAGTTTGGTCGGGCGTCAGCGATCCCGACGGTCTGTGCCGGGCGACGCATTTCCTCTCCCGCCCGGGCCTGCAGGCGGGCGGGGCCCCTCCCCACCAGCCCCGGCGCAGGGTGGAAGGACAGCCCGGGTTTTGGCGGCGCGAATCCCGCTCAGATAGCCGGGCGCGCCTACTTCCTCCCCGCCCCATCGTTTCGCGCTACAAGTGCCCGCTGTAGGTATCGGTTTCTTCGCCGCCATTGCCTTTCCCACCGGGCAACCCCGAAGTTGGTGGGTGGAAGGTCGGGCCTCGCTCGTCACACCGTGTTGGTTGCCGCTAGAGCCCCCGCAGGCCATGATGCGGGCAGCGGTGGCCGCCCCTCCTCCGGGCTGGGTAGGTGACGGCCATGGCTGCCCGACCCTTAGGGCTTGGTCGGGCCGGGACGGGCGGCGGTGATTTTGCGCCGGGCGCCCTCGCCTCGCTGCCGGGTGGTGATGGTGGATCGCCAGCTAATAACTAAGAGCCGCGACGACGGGCGCGCGGGTGAAAACCCTTTCTCCCCAGCGTGCGCTTTGGGCCGACGATGGTGGCGCTCGCGTCATTCCCTTCTTGAAGGTGTCGTTTTCTTCGCGGTCGCCGCGCGCCGCCGAGGCTCGGGAACAAAAGTTCTAGCCGGTTCTCATCGAGTTGGCGCCGCGGCGCTATTCCCTTCCCTCAAGGCCGCCGAATCCACTGATCTCCCCAAGGTCGCCTTGCAGTTCCACCCCTAACTTCATCGCCGCCCCGTCCCCGCCGCCGCCGCTGCCTTGGATCGTGGCCGCAGGTTGACACTACCGCCGTTGCCGCCGTCATTTGGCCGAGGGCCACCGATGTTGAGTTCGGCGACCGAAGTTTCTCCACCGCTATCCCCGTAGCGCCTCCTTGTTCTCGTGGTTGTTGCAGCCGCCTAACGCAGTCCCCCGCCCGCCACGCTTGGAAGGTGACGCCATCGCGGGCCGCCGCTGTCGCTGGATGTGGCCACCGACATTGCGCCAGCCGAGCCGCCTCGGGGGTTGACACCATTGCTTCATCGCCGCCGCGTTTTGGCCGTGGCCACACCGATTTAACACTCTTGATCCACCTTGGGTAGTCTCGTGCCGTGTGTGACGCCCCGATGCTCCAATGCTTGGGTGCCGGGGCGACCCGGACTTCCACTCTATTCAGTTATGCCTCCCCGAGCTTCTCGCCTAGCGATCGATGTTGCATGTTGTTCTAGCGGTGGTGTTGTGTGGTTTGGCGGGGTGCTACTTCTTGCTTTCGCAATTGTTGCCTTTTGTGACCACCGTCTCGCGTGGTTGTGTTGTGTTGTGTTTGTTGTGTGGTGTTGTATTGTGTTGTTCGGCCGGTCTTGGCCTTTTCTCTTAATGAAAATGACACGTGAAGTCGTGTTTGAGAAAAAAAAAAAAAAAGACAGGCTAGCATATATTGACATCGGTCTGATCACTCACATTACCGCACTTGCAGTGGTCACTGCAGTGTACCCATTCATCTCTCCTTCATACAAGTTGACAGTGATCTGCTCACTCACATTGCCACAATTGCAGTAATAATCGAAGGTTCCATTCCAACCATACTCACAACGCTGTGAGCTGTTGGAGCCTTGGAGGGCATAATTTTAGATCTCTTATCTGCATAAGCGTTTAAAAGATTCAGTATATTTTTCGTGAAAAATACAAAAGAAATCAAAGGGAGCACCAATTTGTAAAGTAAGCCTGTGGTTCATGTCAAGCTCAACTGAGAAGGATTTCAAGATGGTGATTCAGTTAGCTTTGCTGTTGTTGAATTGCTGGGGTACCAGAAATGAACTCTATTCTTTTCACCTTGATGATATACTTCTTATTTTCACACAAGCAATATGCTAGATAGTAGTTAAGTGGTAGGCGACGCCCCCCGTCAGCAATGGAGACGTCTTCAAGATTTACCGGCTCGGTTCTTTAAAGGTGCTCATAAAGGTAGGTTTTTTGCGTACCTATGTTCATAGGGGTGAGTGTGCGTGCATATTGAGCGTCTATGTTGTGCTGTGTAATCTAAAAAAAAAATACTCTAAATAATTAAATAATAAACTCGTTAAATGAAAACAGTGCAGCTCACGAGGACTACACCTCTGATGTCTTTCATGTTTTTTTTTGTCCCGGTCCATGTTTTCTGTACTGGTTCCGGCCGGGCCCCTTTCAGGGCTCCTCACACATTGCCAACCTGACAACCTCTCATTGCTAACCAGTAACCACGTACAACCACATAATTGGTTTTTAGAGTTGCTTTTTATTTGCTTCTCTTTCCCTCTCTACTAGAAACGGTTGGCAAGACGTGCATGTGGCTTTAGAAATTAGAGCTATTTCTAGCCATATTGGGATCGTCTCAAGACAATATTATATTAAAGATGTTTTTCTTAAAGTGATGACCCTAAAAAAATAGTTGCCATGTTGTAAAATTAATATTTTTTTTTCATATGAAGTCAAATAAAAAGTAACTTTATATCATAATTATAGAGCTTCATGGGATCTAAAGTTTTTTATTGATAACTTTTAAATCTGGAAAAGCTTTTAAAATTTTGTTCTTCTAATTTTTCCAATAACCTCAAATGGAGACATACTACTTTTTATATATGCAACAAATATTTGCTATAATTTCTCGTATTCTCACTTAGATCTGAGCAATTCGAGTCAGGGCCTAGTCCGAGCCTCGACGGGGTTTGGCCTTTTTTACGAATGTTACATTGGGACGGGGGCACGGGCATAGATCCTACAACCTAGTAATTTTTTTTTGGCCCAAGCCCGGTCTAAAATATTGTTATTAGCTATTTTACACTATAAAAATTTGACAAAATAATGAAATAAGACCATGCATTGTTGTGTGTTAAAAGATATTATGGACTTCATAAATAAGAAACTGAAAAATAAAATAGGAAAAATGAAAAAAGAAAACTGGATACCTTTTCTTTCAAGCACAGCGCAAACATTCATGTGATTTATCCACGTGAGTACTTCAATAGATTAATAAATGAACTGGAAAAAAAATAGTAACAATAGCAAATAAAGCTACATATACATAACTGGAAAATACTGCAAATCTCACAAGTGCAATTGTTTGAAATAGCAATGCTTCTGTATCCATTATCCATTAGACAGGCAAGCATATATTGACATTGGTCTGATCTTTCACATTACCACACTTGCAGTGGTCGTGTACCCATTCATCTCTCCTTCATACAAGTTGGTCTGATCACTCGCATTGCCACACTTGTAGTAATAATTGAAGATTCCACTCCAACCATACTCAGAACGCTGTGAGCTGTTGGAGGGCATAATTTTAGATCTCTTATCTGCATACGCGTTTAAAAGATTCAGTACATTTTTCGTGAAAATAAAAAACAATAATAGAATCAAAGGGAGCACCAATTTGTAATGTAAGCCTGTGGTTCATGTCGAGATGGAGGTACTAGACAAGATGAAGACATTTTATATCATTTTTAAGGACCAAAATCTCGGATGAAAGAGTTATTCCATCATCTGAAACTTAATGTTTCCATCCATTGTTTTGTAGATTTAAGTATAAAATCAAATATATTATCTATAAGTTAGTTTTTATTATCTATACAGTATTAAACCTAGTGTGAAAGGTATTTTGATCTGGTCCGTGAAATATATATGCTTTTCTAGTGGCCCTAGGCGTAAAAATTGATGAGCTCCACCACTGCCAACTGAGAAGGATTCCAAGATGTTGATTCAATTAACTTCTAATTTTTATTGATAACTTTTAATCTGAAGAAACCTTTTCAAATATTTGCTATAGCTTCTCATATTCTCACTTAGATCTGAGCAATTCGAGTAAGGCCTAGTTCGAGCTTGACGGGTTTGGCCTGCCCACGAATATTACATTGGACAGGGCCTGGGCATAGATCCTGCAACCTAGGTTTTTTTTTTTTGGCCCAAGCCCGGTCTGAAATGTTGTTTTTAGCTATTTTACACTATAAAATATGCGGACGAACCCAAAAAATAAGGTCCTATTTGTCCAATGGGAGGATGGTTATGGGCGATTTTTTTCGCCCCAAAGTAACCAGGCTTTTCTTTTTCAGCCGCCCCGCAAAATGCCCATGTCTATTCTCACTTGGGGTGTATGTTGCATTTTATTGATCTGGATTGGTTATTAATTACAGTCATCTCGATCCATGCGTGCGCTGTGCGGTGTTTGTTAACTCATGAGGGCGTCCTGAACAATAGAGCCATCTACTAGCTTATATGAGCCATTGCCACTTCATCATGTAAACTCCACATACAAATGATATCTTATTCTACATCTTCTCTTGCTTCTCTCTCAGTCTTTATGAGCAGGCCCACAAACTACCCCATTTTCTGAGTGAGATACGTGTTAAGATAAAAGATAGTATCCTCTGTTTTCCATCTTCTCTCTTTCACATAAGAAAAATGCTGACATGGATTGCTATGAGCTGACTGAGTTGTCATTCCTGGGGACGCCCTTGACAGCTAGGCGTTCTCCTTGGATCTTGTTTTGGAAGGTCAACTAAGTGCACCATTTGCGCATGTGAAGATGTGATCTGTCCTGACAGTTGAAGATCGCAAGAACCTGGCGTAATCTTGTGGATATTACTACATTATAGTTAAGGTGTTCCATGCTCCCATGTGCCAAAGCATGCACCGAACTTCAAAGATTTTCTTTGATTTATTAAAGTATCCGTCTATATATGCTTGTGCCCAGTGGAAAGGAGATGGGAAATTCTGCATGCTATAGCTATATATATACTCCTAGCTCCAAAGTGGCATAGAAATATTAAAAATATAAAAACCAGCTGATTTTGTAAGTTCACTGAAAGCTAGATTCACTAGCGGTCTTCAACACAAACCGGCATTGCATTGCGAGTTTCACTGCTACTCTGTACGTTGCCCTCTCTCTATGTACTGAGGAACTCCTACACATAGAGTGACATCCTCATCAACACAAACACACACCCTGCTGGCCGGTAGCAACTCGATGCCGGTAAAGTTTCAAGGATCAGAACTACCACTATATATTTCCACCATGCTCCGATCGACCATTAATTTCTAACTAGGCTCAGCATGCTGATCGAGTTCGCATCCATGCAATCTGCCGTTGAAGATTAGCAGGATATGTTATTCTAATCGATCTAGAGGGTGGCCATATTAAGAATGCATTCATTCCACGCTTCAGGGAGAGAGAGAGAGAGAGCATCTAATCTCCCGGCCGACCTCGCATGCGCGCACTTCTTCCAAGCAAGTCCCAAGTCAGCTCCAGCTAGCCCTCCAGCTTGCTAGCAGGGTCTATAAAAAGGGAGGCTGCCATGCACCACCACCACCACCACCACCGCCACCACACCACAACCCAGAACGACGAAGCTCCCCGAAGCTAGCAACAATGGCGAGACCCAGTGCAGCTGCCGGCTTACTGGCTTGCGCTGTCCTGCTCTTGTTCATCGGCCAAAACAGCGCGACCTTCGTGTTCCCATTCGAGCACTTGTTAGGCTACGTGCCGCCGATAGTGAGGATCTATAGCGAGCAGGCCCACAAACTACCTCATTTTCTAAGCGAGATAGGTGTTAAGATAAGAGATAGTATCCTCTGTTTTCCATATTCTCTCTTTCACATAAGAAAAATCCTGACATGGATTGCTATGAGCTGACTGAGTTGTCATTGTTGGGGACGCCCTGACAGCTAGGCGTTCTCCTTGGATCTTGTTTGGCAAGGTCAACTAAGTGCACCATTTGCGCATGTGAAGATGTGATCAGTCCTGACAGTTGAAGATCGCAAGAACCTGGCGTAATCTTGTGGATATTACTACATTATAGTTAAGCTGTTCCATGCTCCCATGTGCCAAAGCATGCACCTTTAGAACTTCAAAGATTTTCTTTGATTTATTAAAGTATCCATCTATATATGCTTGTGCCCAGTGGAAAGGAGATGGGAAATTCTGCGCTGCTATAGAGAATATAGAGCTATATATGTACTCCTAGCTCCAAAGTGGCATAGAAATATTAAAAATATAAAAGCTAACTGATTTTGTAACTTTACTGAAAGCTAGATTCACGAGCGCTCTTCAACACAAACCGGCATTGCATTGCGTTGAACTGCGAGTTTCACTGCCTAGCTGTTTTTTTTTCATAGTACCAACGGAGACAGGGAGACTCTCTGTACGTTGCCCTCTCTCTGTGTACTGAGGAACTCCTACACATAGAGTGACATCCTCATCAACACAAACACACCCTGCTGGCCGGTAGCAACTCGATGCCGGTAAAGTTTCAAGGATCAGAAGTTCAGAACTACCACTATATATTTCCACCATGTTCCGATCGACCATGCGAATCTGCGATCTGCTGGTTTAATTTCTAACTAGGCTCAGCAAGCTGATCGATCGAGTTCGCATCCATGCAAGATGCCGTTGAAGATCAGCAGGATATGATATTCTAATCGATCTGGAGGGTGGCTAATTAAGAGAACGATTAAGAATGCATTTCATTCCACGCTTCAGGGAGAGTGAAAGAGCATCTAATCTCCCGGCCGGCCTCGCATGCACTTGGATCTCCCAAGCAAGTCCCAAGTCAGCTCCAGCTAGCCCTCCAGCTAGCTCTCAGGGTGTATAAAAGGGAGGCTACCATGCCCATTGTACAGCACCAGCACCACCACCCAGAACGACGAAGCTTAGCATCAGCAATGGCGAGACCCAGTGCAGCTACCGGCTTACTGGCTTTCGCTGTCCTGCTCTTGTTCGCCGGCCAAAGCAGCGCGAGCTTCGTTTTCCCATTCGAGCACTTGTTAGGCTACGTCCCGCCGGTAGTGAGGATCTACAGTAAGGAGAACCCCAGTCTGAACATGGCCGTTTGCAACGGCGAAGTTGTCTTGGTCACAGCCACCGCCGGCGACGACGACACAGCCACACAGGTATATATGTATATGTATATTCTAGGGCTATACTGCTGCTGACAACTCTCCGATTGACGAATCGATGCGTACCTTAATTGTATGCATTTGTCACGCCCTACACATGAACACTGCTTGACACACTGCTGCATGCTTGCTCATATGTATAGCTATGGTGGAAGATCCCTCCTCTGCCGAGCCTTCTAGATGGAGAGGGCGACAAGTACTGGCTGGTGAACGTCGCTACGAAACAGGCCATGACGAGCCCAACAGGAAGCGGTCAGGTATTTGGCATGCATGCATATATCCTTTAACAACTTGTACAGTACTAATGTTTATGGAGTATGTATAATTTGTGCTGATTAGTAATATATATAATTAGATTGATGACTGATGGCCAATACAAATATATATGTTGAACCTGCAGGTGGTACAACTGGAGGAATTCAACCAGTGGAATGGCGCGCAGCTGTGGGTGCCGAGCCCAGCCCGTCCTGAGGACAACAGTTTCTACCAGATCAAACCATCCACAAATGATGACCTAGCCCTCAACGGTCTTTACGGCGGCGTACACGTCGGCACAGAGATCGGCATCTACGCTTCATCGCCAGTCACTTCCAACACCTTATGGCACACAACCAATGTCTTCCCCTGCCCGTTCCATTGTAAGTATATGTATATATATAGCATAAATATGCATGTTTATTATCTCGCTCTCGCTCGATATCAGATTTGTAAATCTATCCATCTCATGGGTTTTCTCCTTTTTTTTTACTCGCAGGAGTCCTTGAACATCAAAGGGCCATCGCTGTGTGCATGCATGTTGCTGCATGATCAAGAATAAAGACGCTTCCATCTTTACATGTTTATTTTCGACCACACGCTACAATAAATACGCCTATGATATGATCAGATCAAATGTCTTCCGTATGCTGTGTGTCTTTCTATTTTATTTTCTCACCAAAGATTTTTTTTTATGCACTTTACAAGGATTTCATGTAACGTACTGCCTGATTGGCTAATTAATTAGCACGCAAGCACACTATGCTCAACCTTTTTTGTTTTATACTAGCATGGTTCTGTCATCTCGCTGTTCCATGCATTTCCAACTATAGTTAGCTAGAAATGAAAAGTGTGCTTCTTCCATCCGCACCTGACACCCTACACACTCCAGTCACCATACTAACATCAGTGTCCTAATATAAACTCATTGAACTTTTCCCTACCTCACTTAAAAGGCTAATGGCTTTGTTTGGGGCCATTTTTTTAATGAACTGGAGGGGCCAGGGCCCCTACAGGAATTTATTAAAATGAGCTTAAAGAAAGGTACAAATGAACACAGTCCTAATCAAAGAAAACTAAGAGACAAAGAAAGAAACAAAGAAAAATGAAACAAGATCTCAGGTCTAAATCATTCCTAAGGATTGTATCCATTGATCAAAGATGACGGATGCTTCAGCTCATTAAAGAATTTCCTTCTGCAATCATGTAAGGCGATCGAGCTGGTTGGCGTTGAAGATCACTTCATTTCGAGCAGTCCAAATTGTCCAACACAAGAGAATGAGTGCCTCCATGAAGAATTGGGATTGGGGCTATAATCTCATAGCATTGAGGTTATCATGAACCCCACCATTTGTGGCTGCCAAGCTGATGATCCCCAACACGCGCGTACAGTTCTGCAAAAATGCAGTGGAAGAAAAGATGTTCCACTGTTTCCTCAACACTTTGTTGCATAAAGCGCAATTGTAGCTTTGGAGCTCCATGTGCTTCCTTCTCAGGATGTTTCTTGTGCTTAATCCGTCCTTGATAAGAAGCCATGCAAAAACCTTGTGTTTAGGTTGGCAATAGCTTTCCCAAATCTATCTAAGGGCCGGGTCTCTTGGGTTATATGACCAATTAAACTTCTATACATTCTTGAGGTGGAAAATTGAGTAATTCCCCAAAATAGGCCTAGGCATCATTTTCATTATTCAGGTGTGTATCCTGCATTACCTATTTAGTGGCTTGCATTTGACTAAAAGGCTCTTGAGACAAGGGTAGTAGAATAATTCTGAAGCATCTTGTAGCTAAAATGCATTATGGACTGAGATCAACTTGTTTTTAGCAAACCTTTGGGGCCAACCAATCAATCAATATAATTCCAGGTTGGGGATCCTCTCCCTCTCGCTGACTTATACAAAATGGCTTTGATAGAGTAGAGAGTAGTTAAAAGCTTAGATTTTTGGGAAACGATTGGATTATGCAACCAAGTGGGGTTAAGGTCCAAGATTTAAGAGTATGATCGACGAGAGTATAACATAAAAAATATGTTAAGTCCCCGGTTGCGGACATGACTGTCTGGTTCAACCCCGACTAAATCTCCAAATTAGTCGGGCTTGATGGATACACATGTCATGTAAGCTCGTGCATACACTCTAGACCATTTATAGATGGCTTGGCGGGCCTCTAAGGACAAGCTTCTGAGAAGGACTTTGCAGTCAAGAGACAATGCCAGGTCGCCTTGTCTCTGTCCGAGCTTGTCTCTTGCTGGGGAGCTCGACCAAAGGCGCAAGGATTCCTGGGCCCGACCGAGGAGAGCCGTGCCGAACCAAGTCCTCCACAATTGTCCCTAATTTGAGTCTATACTTTTTCTAACGGTACACTGTCTGTTTTCACACACATAGAAGAATTTGAGTATCCAGTAGTGTATAGTTCTTCATATATTTTTTTTATTTTTGAGCAAAGTATAGTTCTTCATATGGATCTAACTGTTTTAGTATATATGAGGTCATCCACGATAGGAAATGATTGTGTCGGTATATTTCCTGGCCCATAATCGTGACGTGCTCGTACCGACACTGCGGGTCTCACGAGTGTGCCACGCTAAGGTAGTGCTCTTTACTCTTTAGGACCGTGTCTAGGGCCACCCATTGGGCCGGCCCATCAGAACATATTTCATGTACTACCACGCACGTAATCTCCATGCGCACATACATTGTTTGCTGGGAGAGGTAACTCCAGGTAAAGTTTATTTCAACGATCAGAACTTACGGACTACTATCTAGCACAGAACGACCATATATATGAGAATCTGCAGGCCACGTGAAATCTGCTATCTGCCGCACTGCTGGTAATTTCTAGGGCCAGCAATGCATGCATCCATGCAATTAATACCGTTGAAGATTAGCAGGATATATATTTTTAAGAATTCAGTTCCATTCCACGCTTCAGGAGTACGGATCATCTTATCTATCGTAGTTACTTAACCTAATCTCTTCCGCGGTTCCGCCTTTGCCGCGCGCGCGGACGTCTCGCTTGCATACGTAGCCTGCAGCTGGCTCATCATCCGGAATCCCCGGCCATGCAGCTAGAGCCCCCCTAACACGTACAGCGTGTATAAAAGGGGAGGCTGCCATGGCCATTCCACAGAGCACCACCACCACCCAGAAGAAGAAGCTCCCAATTAGCCAGGCAGCAGCAATGGCGAGACCCACTGCAGCAGCTGCTGGCGGCTTACTGGCTTGCGCCGTCCTGCTGTTGTTGTTCGCCGGCCAAAGCGCAGCATACTTTTTCCCATTCACAAGCACCTTTCCTGGCATCTTTCCTGCAACTTACGTGGCACCGCCGCCGGTGAGGATCTACAGCAAGCATAACACTGGGCTGAACATGGCCGTTCGCTACGGCAAAGTCGTCCTCGTCACAGCCACCTACGACTACCTGGACACATCACAGGTATACATTAAGGCTACCTGCTTGTCAGTTGTACTACCCCTACGTAGGTGTACACACTGCACACATTTATACAGCTGGTTGAGGATACTGATGCTGCATATATGCTCGTATGTATAGCTATGGTGGAACATCTCCCCTCCGCCGAGCCTTTTTGACGGAGAGGGCCTCAAGTACTGGCTGGTGAACGTCGCTACGGGACATGCCATGACCAGCCCACCAGTAAACGGTCCAATGCAGGTACTATACACGCGTATATATACAGATACATACTGTATTACACATATATATAGAGAGAGTATAGTCTGTATGTTGAGTGATATATACTAATTGACTTCTCTGCCGGCCCAATGCAATGCAGGTAACTCTGGAGAAATTCAACCCGTATAATGGCTTGCAGCTGTGGGTGCCGAGCCCACCCCGTCTTCAGGACGCCGGCTTCTACCAGATAAAACCATACACACAGGGTTCAAAGGCCCTCAACGGCTTGTATGGCATAAGCGAGGGGACGCAAATCGGCATATATTCTGACAAACCAGTAACTCCCAATGCCTTATGGGTCACAAGCACCGCCTTCCCCTTGCCGTTCTAGGTGACTGAGCATAGCCATGTACGTACCTTTTAATTGCTATTATTATATTATATTGAAAGAGCTATAGAGCTGTGGTTGATCCATCTCCCTTAATTTTGCTGTTATACGCAGGAAGGACTCGCTGAACATCAAGGGCCAGGGGCACTATCTCGCCGTGTTTGTTGCTGCGTGCATGATCAAGAATAAAGACACCTCTTTTCATTTTTTTTTTTCAAAATGTGCTGCTTCCTTGTGTTCATCTCACACATGTTTTCACTAGAATAAACACGCCAATTGTGTCTTCTCTTGTTTTTCCTTTTTCTTCTCAAGGATTTCATGTAACTCTCTAAGACTCTAAGGAAATTCAAGGTTAGGCAATCAGGTGGTTAAGGTCCAACATTTTTTTAAGAGTATGATGACCATTCGTTAGCACACACGTTGCTAGCTAAAGATCGATGAACATACTAAACCCTAATACATTTCATAAACCTCTGTGGCACAACAAAAGGTTTGAGTCTGCACCAAGAACCATAGCTAAAGTACGTAAACATTTTTTTTAGATAATGGATTAAAAAACCCGGCCTCTACATCCGGGATGTACACGACCAAAAAAATACAAAAAGAGACAGAAAAAACAACAAGAGAAAAGCCATAGTCTTATAAATCGACCAGGACAATACAACAAACTAAATGCTTCGACCCTCTATTTGATTAAGGAGAGGGCGTCCATGGCTTGCCCTTGACGCCGTAGCTGGGCCCCAATTGCCGTAGTGCAGGGCGTGGCTAGGAGGTGTGCTTGTGTTGATGCCTTCAAGAAGGTAAATGACGTCCACAGATGCCACCATCAACGAAAGAGGAGGAAGTTACAGCGACGCCTCCAAGGGGGAAAATGACGTCGATTGCGTCATCGCCGCCGGCCCAGCATCGCCAGGCAGGGTTTTCACCCGTATTCCAAGATCCTGCAAAGCACATCCAAGCCGAACCTTCACATGACGAGATGCCGGAGATAATCGACATGGTCTTCACCCGATGGAGCGAGGTAGAAAAGAAAGAAAGAGACGTGTCAACTAGATCACTAAAATTTTCTAACCTACGGATCTAACTTGGGTCGATGGGAATGGATGTGCCCGATCTTCCGCTAGGTGGAGGTAACTCTCAATTGGTGAAAACTTGACACACACGATCCGACTTTTCGATCCAAAGACCCAAATCATGCAATAGCAACACCATACCTTCTCTAGTTACCTACCATGCACTACTCGATTGACCTCACAAAGGAGTAAATCCCTTGATGTGAATCAAGAATACAAGAGATAATAAGAAGGAACACAACTACATTTACCGAAACGATTAAATTTCACAAGTTGCAACCTCCTGGTTCTTACTTGGTCGGGGTTGGATATAAACATCGTTGCATTGTCATCTCGAAGGATACCTTCTTGCACATTTGTCCCCCTGTTATGTTTAATTAGTCCCACTTCGGTAATTGATGTTGGAGGAGCACAACATATAAGGCGGAGGTAACCTTGACCTATTAGACTAGTTTTTTTTTTTTTTTTTTTTTGGGTTGAGTTAGGTTCAAATGCCGTGACATGTCGTGGGCTTCAGTGGACCTAGGCCCTGCCCGAATTCACCGCGCACTCTAACATCCCCTTTCTTCGGAGATCTTCGTTGGGGTCCCGTCAACCAAGTTCATCTTCGATTTGAGGTACCTCGTTGTCGCCTAAATTCCTCACACTTAGCTTCTATCTGATTGAGCTGTGCTAGGAGCCAATCCCGTTGTTGTTGTTGTCCATCCCACCATGGCTACGAGCATTGAGGTCCTACTGGTTTTTCTTTTGAGTTCGATGTGGCCAAGGCTAGCTGCGCTGAAGATCGATCTCAACGTGACATGGACTCACAAACATGTTTATGAACAATCATCAAATGCTCTTTGTAAATTTTGCAGCAGTTCTATGTATTGGATGATTGCACAAGTCCGTGACGAAATCTGCGGCAGATGCCCGTGCTCATGAGGACAGTCTAATTTGTAGTTTCCACTATATTTTTGTCATCGTGGCAGCTTGTTGTAGGGTTGATTTAGGGCCTGTTTGAATACATGAGCTAATTGTTAACTAGCTATAAAATTGCTAAAATTAGCTCTAGTAATGGCTATTAAGTTGCCTAATTCTTTAGCCAACTCTTCAACCAGTTATTAACCAAATAGCTAGCCAAAATCATAACTAATTTGGTCAAATTTTCAGTACATCCGAACTAGTAACTAGCCATGTATATCAAACATGCCTTTAATTTGAAAAATGAAGGTCAACTAATTGTACCAATTATATGTGGACACGCGATCAGTCCTGATAGTTAATTAAAGATCTAATGGACCTGATCGTTCCATGCAATACCGTTGAAGATCACCAGGATATTTTATTCCTAGTCTCTCTATACATGTGGTGGCCAAGAGCCCAAGATCATCGAGCTAGCTAGAGCACCTCTCTATATATCCAGAAGCCACGCAAATGTCCCAATGCAAACTATCTCGCTCAGCTAGCAATGGCAAGATCCACTGCTGCTGCCGGCTTAGCCACCTGCACCGCCGTCGTGCTCTTGTTTGCAGGCCAAAGCGTAGCCACCATCTTTTTTCCATTCGGAGCCTTCTTTCCTGTAGGTTATGTGCCACCGATAGTGAGGATATTCATCAGTGACAAGGTCTCGCTGAACGTTGCCGTTCGCAACGGTGCAGTTGTCCTCGCCAGAGCCATCTACGACCACGGGGACAACACACAAGTAAGGCCGCTAGCTCTCACAGCTCTCGATCGATCATTGTATGCATTCATCTAGCTGTACATTTGTATGCAGAGGCCGGATGTTATTATCCATTATCTAAAAAAAAAAAAAAAGCTGTACATTTGTCACTCCCCACACACAGCACACGCATTGTATATATCTTGATTTATATTATACTAGCAAAAATGCCCGTCGCGTTGTTACGGGTTATTTTAATTTTTTTTAAAAATCAATGATCATGTTTTGTGTTTCAACATTCTTTAACCAAACTTGATATCATGCACATTCTAACGCATTAACATGAGAGGGTCATAGATTGATTATTATGTCATGTTTCTTTGTTGATCTTGAAGTTATATAAAATTTTTGCTCACATTGCTTAATCTCGAGAAAAGGTGCTAGCACCAGGGATTGAACTCGGTGGGTAGGCCTCATTGGACCGTCCTATCATTGGATATTTGGACTACAAGCCAATTTGTATGTACACACTATATATGTTTCGTAGGAGCTATATAAATAATACGTATGTTTCCTAGGAGCTACATAAACATACGCATTCCACGTTTCCACACAAACTCTACGTCGTCGATCGTTCAAAGATGTATGGATGGAAATAATGTACATAGCGGTGCGTTTGTACGTGATGATGGAAAATTAATGAAAATTGTCACACCGCTGATTATGTTGTGCACACGTATGTAGGTACACGCACGAGAGCGTGGCACACGTACCGATGGTTCCGTATGACGACCTCCAATCCTTCCCCACCACCATCGTCTCGTCTGCATACGCGCGCGTGCATGGGCGTCGTCGATCGCATTGATGCCCTAATTTAACACGTTAGATTTTTTTTTTTTTTTTTTTTTGAGAATAATTTAACACGTTAGATGGTGCCTGCCGACGTGCCTGCCCACAACAAAAGTATGTGTGCTTCATTTGGGCCGTGTGTTTCTTAAAACAATCTGGGCCATCTTTGCTATGGTGTCACTTAGCTTTTTTAAAGCCCATGGCAGAATCCCAGCAGGCCAGTACCACCATGTATGTTGTGGCCCAAAAGGGTGGGCAGACGGAAAACGGGGAGTCTTGAGTCGTATATTGCCGTTGCCGATCAGGACATATACGGCAGATAGAAAAGGCCGGCAGAAAAAAAAAAAGTGAAGCCATGGTAGACCCAAAAAGAGGTGGTCAAGAAATTTCCTCTCTTTATTAGTAGGTATAGATAGATATAGATATATGGTTTGTTTGCTGCATGCTCGTACGACAGATATGGTGGAAATCCCACCTCTACCGAGCCTTATAGATGGAGAGGGCGATAAGTACTGGCTGGTGAACGTGGCCACGAGACAGGCCATGACGAGCCCAACAGGAAACGGTCAGCAGGTGCAGCTGGCGGAATACAACCCTTACAATGGCGCACAGCTGTGGGTGCCGAGCCCACCACGTCCTCAGGACGCCGGCTTCTACCAGATAAAACCAAACATAGGCGATGATTCGGCCCTTGCCGGACTGGACGGCGACGTACATGAAGGCATGGAAATTGGGATCAATTCTTCAACACCAGTGACTTCCAACAACTTGTGGCTCACACTCAATGTCTTCCCCTACCCGTCTTAATTCTAATTGCCGTGATAGCCGCGTACGTACCTATGCACCATGTTTGGTATAATCTCCGCCTCTCTACAATTTGTAGGGTCCATCTCATGGGATTTATTTCTCTTTTGCTTTTATCCGCAGGAAAGACTCTGAACATCAAGGCGATTGTCGTGCGCTGTGACTGTTGCTGCACGATCAAGAATAAAGACACCTCCTTTTCATAATATGATCGATGCTTCCTAGCTTGTCTATCTTTACTTGTTTCCTCCATATAGAATAATAAATAAAAACACACGTGCCTATTTTTTAGAAAACACAAAAGAGTTAATTGTGCTTCATTGTATTAGAGAAGAACACACGCGCCTATGATATATAGGATAAGAGGATGTATTCCCTATGCTATGCCTTTTTTTATTTCTTTATTCCTTTCAATGATTTCACGTAACTGTTTGATTCACAAGCGAGCATATGTTGACATCGATTCAAATCATATCCCGAAAGGGACCGCTGAGGACACACGGTCTAGATACGCAACAGAGTTAGGTCTAAATAGCGTGGCCAGTGGCGGATCCAGAAAAGGACTGCGGCCCAGGCTAATTAACTAATACGGAGTATAAAGTAGAACATATCATACGCCACTAACCGTGTGGTTACAGAGAGATGGCTCGGCCTTCATGGTTAATTGCGCGCGATCTTGGACTTTGGATGTCGCAGTGAGAGAGGCTTTGGACAACATAGGTTGTGGAAGAGCTTAAGGTAAAGGACAAAAAGTAATCGAGGGGTTAGATCGCCCTAAGGCCGTGCATAACCTAGATACTTAGCAGATCTAGGTCTAAGCAGCGAGATTGACAGCGGCTGACGATGCCGATTTGATGGCTCCCACATAAGCTCTTGGAGCTGGATGGACGACACCAAATGCCCCAACAGCTAGAGCACTTATGCATCCAAAATAAAGAAGTCAGAGCACTACTTTTTCACATCACTGGGCTTCGGCTCCACTTGAAGAGTTAACCGGGAACAGCCCTACCAATCTCCCTCAATCCGACCCTACCACATTCTGGCTTGAGATTTATAATGATCCATAAAATTTATATTTGACCGTCAAGCGCGCGTTATGAGTGACTACGCTAGAGAAACGAGGATAGTTAACAGTAACAACATCTAACTGTTGCGGCCACTAGGAAGCATTGTGTTGATGATGCAAAATACTCTCTCCTGGCAGGCAAAAATTAAAGATTTATAGATAGTATAGAGATTTAATAAACGGGATGAGCACGAGCTCACACCAATGAAGGAAGGACACAAGCAAACCTATACATATCCAGCTGGTCGCTTTTGTGGTTGACAAGCCAACTAATGCTGATTCGTTGTAGAAAAAACAGTATACCATATGGTTGAAATAATAAAAGAAAGTCACTCTGTGTATGAAATTTCAATTGCAATACTATTGCAGTTTATAACTAGATCATAATACTAATTATTAAAAGCATTGTAGATAGCTGTAATAACTCGAAACTACTAAGTACTAGTATTATTAATTTATTGGACGACGATCGACGACGCTAGTGATGACATTGCATGGATCCGTGTGAGTGCTGGGACTAGTCCTTCGAATATGATGGTACTATATGTTGTAGAAGTAGATGCGAGTCGGATCCGCGACGGGCTGGTCTTCCCACGACGGCTCAGGGATTGCTGTAGCAGGGAGGCCCGTATCGCATAAGGAAAGCGATGACATCTGGATGCAAGTGCCGTCATCGTCCTCTTCCTCATCGTCGTCGTCGTCATCGCCATTGCCATTGCCATCGCCCTCGTCATCCTCCTCGTCGTCCTCGCCATTGCCATCCTCCTCCTCATCATCCTTGTCATCCTCTTCCTCGTCCTCCTCCTCCTCGTCGCTGTCCTCCTCCTCCTCGTCGTCATGCTCATCCTCAATGGTGGCTCGCAGCCCCTCCTCCTCCTCATCATCCTCATCCACAATGCTAACAATGGTGAATCGAAACCCCACCTTGTTGTAGAGATGCGTCCACGATCTGGTCTACGCTGCAGCTGTTGACGTGTTGCACTTGTTAGGTTGATCTCAAAGGGGCCTAGCCCAACGGCTGGCCCAATCCCCTTGGTCAGCCCTGATCGGGGGCATCTAACCCTAATAGTTAGTGAGCCCCCGTCGCACTGCGCTAATAAATAGAGGTGGGGGACCGGCGGCACAAGACACGAGAGTTAATGCGAGTTTCACCGCCGCCACTTCCCCTCACCGTCACTCCCAGTTACTCCACCGATCGGAGAGCGTAGCCAGCGGCGGGAAGTACCACTACCGCCGTCACCGAAGGGAAGACCGCGACGGGATGAACGCTTCCACCGACGGTTACATTCTTTCACCTTTTACTATTGGTACTAGATTAAGTAGCTGTAATTTAGGTTAATTACTCTTGTTATTATTGTTACTTCTTATTCCCTAATCCGATTTACCGCTAGAAAGATCCTCTAATCCTATCAATGGTATCGGCCGATCTAGTGAGTACATCGGGGTTTGGGAAAGAAATTTACAAGAACCGCAAGTCAGTAACCTAGCGCCGAGAAATCAACCGATCCGTTCGGGAATTGAAATCACAAGAAAAGGGAAGGCCCAATTGGATTTTCCAGCCCTAGCGGAGAAAGAAGAATGAGTAAGATCCACCGATTCATTTCGGGAAAGAAACAGCAAGTGAACCAAAATCACAGAACGAGGGTAGAAACATGACTCATTTGGGATCGAATTCTAACCCTAGCAAGTCCCCACCGCCAAAGACAGGGTGCTTGTGCACCGCCGCTGCAAAATCCAGCCGCCATGCGGTCGGCCCAACAGCCCATAGGGCATCGCCGCGACGCAAGCCTCGACGGGCGACGCGCCAGCCACGGGCGAAGCGCGCCACCAATGAGGAGTATCACGGCGGCGCCACCTTCTCCGACGAGCTGCAGAGGGCGGACGGTTGCCTTTTTCCGCTATGAGTAACAAAGAAGCAAGAAATTGAGAAAGAGAAACAGAAAAGAGAAGAGCCGAGGAGCCGCAGTTGTCGAGCCATGGCCGGATGACTTGCTCGCTGTAGCCACCGGCCGCCATGGCAGCCGACGATGGCCGCCCCATCGCGGGCACCGAGCGGCGGCCGAGAGAAGGAAAGCAAAGAAGAGAAACGAAAGGAGACCCGGGAGACGCCGAGTATACTTTGGGCGGCGCTCTCGCCGGCGTCGGTGATCGGGCGGGATGCTCGCCGCGCCGCGATCGCGCAACGCGTCCGTCGTGGCCGGCATATTTCTCGCACCGCAGCGGCGGTATGAGAGAAGACTAGGAAGGACTGAAGCTAGGTTTTGGGAGCTGGCTTAGCGCCGGTTTTGCTCCACCGCAGAGGACGGACAACCGTCCGATTCCAACGAACGGCTCGGGATCGAACCGCACTGCTAGTTGGGCCTGGCGGTGTCTTAAGCCCAGGGGCGAGAGGCGGATCGCGTCCGTGGGCCGCATTCGCCTGCGGGCTGAAACGCTTGGCGCGCGCCCGTGTAAGCAAGCGAATTGTTTTCCATTTTCCGGACAAATAAAAAAATGTACCGGACTGGGCCGCCCCACGACGTTTTGGGCTGGCTTGCTGGGCCGCTCAGCCGCGACGCAAAAAGGAGGCCACAGGCCGCGTGCAGGCCTTGGGCCGAAAGGAACAATACAAGCTGAGTTTAAAGTTTGGTTATTTTTCGTAGTTTAGCGATTTTTGTACAGTTTAAATGTTTGTCTCTATTCAAATTTGAACCAACGAGATAATTTGTTTAGAGAGGAAGTTTAGCAAGTAATGCTTCTGAAATAGCAAGTTTTTTTTCATGTTTTTCGCCGCGCTAGTACTTATAGTTTATTCTCTTATTAAATTGAACCAACGAGATATTTAATTTGAGAAGCCGAGATTTAAAGCTCAAGAAATTTAAGCACAAGAAATTTTGTGATGTTGCTATTTTTGACCAACGTTAATAATAGAAATATTACAATTTTGAGATTAGCACATAGTAAGTTGTTTTAAATTTTTCGCTGCGCAAGATACTCCAAAGATTCTCTTATTAAATTGAACCAACGAGATATTTAATTTGAGAAGCCGTAGATTATAAGCACAAGGAATTTTTGTAATGTTGTTATTTTTTGACGAACGTCAATGATAGCAATATTGCAATTTGATTGAGAAGCTAAGATTTTCAAGCACAAGTAATTTTGTAATGTTGCTATTTTTGACCAACGTCAATAATAGCAATATTGCAATTGAATGTTTGCAAGTTTCAAGATTGAAGCAAGTTATTTGTATATCTTGATTTTGACCAACGTTAAATTAAGATATGCAATTATTTCTAGTAAGAATATTGATGTTCTGATATTTTTTTCAGATCTCAAAGCAAAGATCTAGAAACTCACATCCATAAAGTATCATGGAGGGGTGTGAGAGATCATATCTTGAGCATGAGCACTATGGCAGCCGAGTTACCACTACCGGATGGTTTTCTCATCCACTTGGCCCTAAAGTCACTTCCTAAAGAGTTTGCCATTTTTGTTGTTAATTACAACATACAGCTAGACAAGTGGGATTTAGAAAAGGTCATTGCCATGTGCGAGCAAGAAGAAGAAAGGTGAAGAATTCAAAGAAGATAAGAAAGACAGATTAAGGTGGCCAAGCTCAAGTCCAAGCTATAGCAAATTTATCTCTAGTCTTAGCTAGTGGTTTTCACATTTCAGCTTATATGATGTCGTTTTGTTTCCTAAGCTAGAAGTTTGATTTAGTTTTGAAGCATGTGAATTGCCACTTTTGCTAAAGATTATTATAAGCTACAGTTTAAATTCTAGTTATTTTGTACCAACGTGTAAATAATTAGAAAGCAAGAAAAGAAAGAGATTTGAATGAGAATGCATTATTTGTTAATGCAAGCAAGAAAAGAAAAAGGATTGATTCCTCATCGAAATTATGGTATTGTTGTCAAGACCATATTTCGAGGGGAGAAAAGAACGCTTACGCTAACAATCAATCCTCCCACCACAAGAAAGGAGAGCTAAAGCGCCAGAATACTAGAATTGATTCATATGTGGACCTTTTCTAGTAACATTTGTGAATGGTTTTTTGATTCCTTCATGACATTCACAGATGGGTACTCTCGTTATGGATAAATCTATCCAAATCAAAGAACGCTCGAAGCGTTAGATAAACTTAAGATATTCAAAGCTAAGTTGATCGAAAGATCAAGGTAGTAAGATCAGGATGATGGGGGAGTATTGTCGGCATACCCCTTATGGATAGTTTTCTAGACCTATTTGCAAGGTACCTTTACGGAACCCGGCATAGTTGCGCGATTCTCCACGCCGGGGAGCCTCGTGAGAATGAATAGCGTAAAGGCATAAGGCAAGATGAGCTACTCTACGTTGCCGGTTAACTTGTGGATAGAGGCGTTAAAAACCACTGTTCACATACTTAACTGTGCGATAAGCAAGTTGGTGCGTCAAACACCACATGAGTTGAGAACAGACAAAGAACCCTTACTCCATTATATGTGAGTTTTGGGGACCCCGACAGAGACGAAAAGTATTTAACCCAAATAAAGAAAAGCTAGATCCAAAGATAGTAAGCTCGCCATTTCATTGGCTATCCAAAGAAATCAAAGGGATATCATTCTTGTTATCCGCACAAGAGCACCTAGTTTGTAGAATCAAGACATGATAGTTTTCTAAAGCAACAAATGATCGTGGGGAGCACAAAGCGCGTGAGAAAGTAACCTTGAGGAGAAGCGGCATTCGTGCCTACTCCGATGGTGCAAGAGCCGTATTTTATGCTACGCTGTTGTTGGATCCACATCACAAGACATCGCGGGTTGCAAAGACTGGCCGACCGCTTCGCCTATTGGCAATAGCGACCGCACTGAACCCGTCCCCGGGGAGCCGAGTGAAGCCGTTGTCGCGACAAGAGCAGCAAGTAGCCTCAAAATGAACAGCCCTAAGTGGACAAATTGCTAGTTGTAAGGCCTTTCTCGCGTGCACCGCAAAGAGCTAGAAAATCTTCCATTTCAGATGACCGCATTGTCTATGAATGCGAAGAGGTTTAGATAGAGGGTGATCCTAGTTCATTTGAAGAAGCCATGAGAAGCGCCTAAAGCATCTAAGTGGCATAAAGCCATGGAAGATGAATTGAGATTCATGAGCACTAGTAAAGTTTGAGAACTGAAAGAAATTCCTCCGGGAGCCAAAACAAGATTACAAATGGGTCTACATGGTGAAATGTGACTCCAAAGGGAATGTAGAAAGGTTTAAGGCGTGACTTGTGGCAAAGGGGTTTACCCAAAGAGAAGAGAGCAAGGAGGATTTTTAGGATCACAATGACCCTAAGAGCACGCTTTGTTCAAGAATTGCATCAAATGGATGTAAAGACAAGATTCCTAAATGGAGAGTTAGAAGAAAACAATACATGACACGATCGAAAGGTTTTGTTGTGTAAGATAAAGAAAGTATGAGATGTCGCCTAAAAGAAATATGTCTACGGACTAAAGCAAGCATCTAGACAATGGAATTTAAAGTTTGATCGATGATCAAAAGTTTTGGGTTTTAAAGACAAGTTGAGGATAATAGCATGTATGCAAAGCTTAAGAATGGGAAATACATTTTCCTAATACTGTATGTGGATGACATTCTACTAGCAAGTAGTGATGTTGCTCTACTGCAGGAAAGCAAAAGGGTATTATATATCCTGAAGTTCAGATAGAAAAGATATTGGTGAAGCCTATTTTGTTTTGAGCATAGAAACTCACCGAGATAGAAGTAAAGGGGTATTGGGTTTTGTCCCAAAAGCCATATATATAGAAAGTTTTGAAGAAATTCAATATGCATAAGTATAATTTTTCACCTGCTCCTATTGTCAAAAGTGACAAATATGGGGGCATCAATGCCCCCAAGAATGAGTTTGAATGCGATCGCATGAAAGCAGTTCCATACAGCTTAGCTATCAAAAGTTTACAAGATAAGTAAGTGTGCACACCCACCGGACTTAGTTTTTGTAACCGAGCCGCTTAGCGTATATATATCAAAGTAATCCTAGTATGGAACACCAAGTCTAGTAAAGAAAGTCTTGAAATATTATGCAAGGTATGAAAGGCTCATGAAGATCCGACGCCTACTGGATGGTAGGATATTCGGATTTTGAGTACGCGAGAAATGAAAGAAAGTTCAAGTCGTGGTACCCATATATTCGCGCAAGGAGCCATAAAAGTGAGTTGAGACAGTGAATTGGCTTAAGAAATTTATACCCACTTTTAAAGGTGGTTGATAGCATCAATAAACCACTAAAGTTGTATTATGACAACAAGCTAGCAAAGTAATATATCTTCACAACAATAAGTCAAGCAAGGCCACCAAGAATATTGACATAAAGTTTTGTTGTAAAAGATAAAATCCAGGATCACATCATTAGTTTTGAAGAACATAAGCACAAAAAGATGCTAGCGGATCCAATTACAAAAGGCTTACCACCCAACATGTTCGAGAGAACATGTAACCGTATGGGTTTAAGGGAAAGCCTATGATTCCCGGATAGCAAGGGGCCCAAGGCGCAGAATTCATCTCTAAACAGTAAAAGGTGCTTGTAGTCGCCGAGTCCAACGGTTATGATGCGGACGACGAAGCATGCTCAATGCATCATTTTGTAAAGGGGTGGGTTAACGGCGTAAGACGATAGATGAGATCAAGGGGGAGAATGTTAGGTTGATCTCAAAGGGGCCCCGCCCCCCAACGGCTGGCCCAATCCTCTTGATCAGCCCCCGATGGGGGCATCTAACCCTAATGGTTAGTGGGCCCTCATCACATCGCGCTAATAAATAGAGGTGGGGGACCGGCGGTACAAAGGTAATGAAGTAACACGAAGTTAGACAGCCGCCACTTCCCTCACCGTCACTCCCGTTACTCCACCGACGTGGAGAGCGCAGCCAGCGGCGGAATGTAAGATGAAATTTTGGCATTATTTTAATGTCAATTAAGCTTTGAATAAAATAATTTGGCTAAACAAGTATTTTATATGTGGCTTAATATTTTAAAGCCCATACAAAATTAGTTACTATTCGAAGTGGCTATATATTTTTTGCCCATGATTATTATGAGGCATATACACCTACAAACAAGGCCTCATATTTTGCTGGCTAAATAGAACACGTACGTTCATAAATTGGGCCACCTAGCTAGTGTGCATGTATGGCCGGGCGAGAGATCTTGCCGGGTATATTCTAGAAGGCTTGAGATTTGAGGATAGCAAATATATACATATACATGTGTGTATATGTTGTATACATTTGAAAAGAGATACGGTACGTATCGAGATATGAGCCTAGATTTCAGGAATGCTACTTGAAGTAATCCATGAGCATCACGAAGGCTCTCGGTTGTAATCTTGGAGAATGTCTTGCCGACATGTATATTCTAGAAGCCAAGATTTAATGAGTAACAAATATATATGTATATATGCAAAAGAGGCACGTATCCATATGGGCCTATATTCCAGGAATGCTATATTTGAAGTAGTCCATGTGCATTACGATAGCTTGCCGCAGAGATACTAAACGTGTTCAAGTGCTTTCGGCTAAAGATCCTGGAGTATATCTTGCTGGCTCAAATACGGATATATACCGGGGTATATACCATTCGTTGGGATCGTTATCTACTACTTTTGCTTGGCCAAGGGGTTGACGTCTGGTCTTGACCCCTATATATAGCTGGGCATTCTAAGGTCATGGGGAGGTGCACATTACGCCCCGCGATGGCGGCATATTGATCAGATCATCATGCAAGGGCATGCATAAGCCAAAGCCCTGCAATATAGCAGCCCTCTCGCCGGAACCCACACGCCAACGCCTGCAATATAGCAGCCCTCTCGCCGGAACCCACACGCCAACGCCTGCCGTGCAGTAGGCCATCGCCGGCAGCTTCGCACCGTCGTGTATTCCGGCACCATCAGCAATCATCTTCACCGTCGACGAGATGCCCACACCCCACACCTATGGTGAGATTATTTATTATATTTATATATTTAGATCTAGATGTCGTTTGTTTCCTGCATGGTGTGTAGGTACAGATGCATGCTTTGGTCGTCCAAAGCAACGACGAGATGCAGGCTCCATGCACGGCCGGCAGCCAAGCAAGCCGGCCGGTGGTCATCTTTAAGTTGATGATCTTCTAGCCATGATGACCTTGGCCCATAAATCCATCTACGGCGGTTGTTCACGACGGCCCCAACGCCGACTCCGGCAGGAAGCATGGCAGGCGAGCGTTCGGAGCACGTGCTTAGCAGCAGCCCGGCCAGTGGTATCCCAGCGAGCATCTTTAACTCCAGCTCGGCGCAAGCAGGCCCGATGAGCATCAAGCATTCAAGCGACAGCACCCCCAGAACAAGCGTGTCGTCCACCTCATCAGCGTGCATCCCAGCATCCCGACGAGAGCACCGCGGCAGTAATTGCAGCAAGATCAGCACAAGCACGGCATGGTGGCAGATCGGTTTCATAAGCAAGACGTGACATTTATAGCATCCCGGCGGCGATTATCATCATCGTCAACGACCCGGCAGCCGGCGGCACGAACGTGAAGATGAGGGGCTGGTAGATGAACGTGGTGCCATAGCTGCCACGACAGTACAATTCAAGATAAGCAAACATCATCAGTTTATTCTGGTGGCCCACGATTCAACGTGTAAGACATCATCAATGCCATCATCGTGAGTTGAACAAGCAAAATTAAAGTGAAGATCTACACGGGCAGGAAGCCAGCAAGCATAGCGGCATTCTTCCTCGGGCGTGGCAGGAAGCAACGGCAGCCCTCATCATGGTCAAGCAGCAGCCCGACGACATGTTAGCCAGCAAGGGCAGAACATCAGCAAGCAATGGCAGCCCGGCGGCACCCTATAAGATGAGCCTGTCCATCTCGGCATCCATGGCGGCCTGGCAACGACACGACTGTGACGAGCGTGGCACCAATGAGCAACGGCCCTACGACCCAGCGCAAGCCCAGCAGCAACTTCGTCATTCGAAGACGCGTACGCAATCTTCACAGGACGGACTACATTGGCCGGCGTGTGGCAATTCTTCGATGAGCAAGCGTGGCATCCCCACAATCTTCTTCATGTGGCCCAATACGGCCAACGTGTCCGGTGGCAACAAGCATGGCAGCTCAGAGGCGGCCTCGACGGCCCTACAGTTTTGACGAGCCCATCGGCGATCCAGGCTCGAGGCAGTCTCAGCTCGTGGCATATGCATGCCAACGTCAAGTCATCAAGCAAATACGAAGGCCAAGCATAGCGTTGTATGCATGCCTATGTTTACTAGCCAATTCATGTTCCACTTGAATGAATAAAGTCAAGTTCGTCCATCGATGCTTCGCCCCAAAATTGGTGGCGCAACACATGACCTGTATAATGCATGATGCAATTCATGGCTCAATAATAATATATTTCGTGGCGCAATGCACGACCAAGTTATTAGATCAATATCGTGGCACAATGCACGATTCACTCAGGGCTTAGCATAAATTTTGCCCGTGAGTTTTACCAACACAACTTCCTATAGGCTTGGCGAGAGCTAGCGCCCGAGTATACGCATTCAAATATTTACATTGACGCTGAGCATACGCGTCTCGAAGTTTCACATGGAGGAATCTCCCAAGTATTTTATGAGCACAAGTCTCACATTCACATACCATTTTTCCGCACCGTCAAGGCCGGTGATCCATATGAAGTCATCCTTCTTCCCCTGACCAACGAGGCTGGGACGTTTCCTTTTCCGCGACCGACGAGGCCGGAAACACTTGTTCGCGACCGACGAGGCCGAACATCTTGACTTCATTATGGGATCCGCATGGCGAGGCCGGATACCCTTTGCTAGAGACCGACGAGGCTCTAGCACCATTTTCATTTTACTTGTGCTTTTGCATATACTTTGGAGACAACTCTGCATATATTTGGAGACGACAATGACGACCATCGGCATAGCTTAATCGGAGGTATTCTGCAGTCCAACACCGCGGATGTAATTAACTGGAGGCCTTTAGAGGCCCCGGGAACCAGAGACTACACAATCCTCTGATTGTCAGATGGAGCTCGGCGCAAAATATATATATGTGGGAGATTGTACTTTGTAATTCTATGATGAATAATAAAGTGATATTTCCCTGAACTTTTGTTATTTGTGTTTATTGCACATTTATTTTATTTTGTATACGAATGTATACGGGCACGCCGCGCTTATTTTAGTACTAGGTACTACGATCCGTAAAACACGTAGAGATCCCGCCTTAGTGATTTTTTTCGGCGAAACAAATTGGCACGCCCGGTGGGACATGGTTCTCCTCCCATCTTTGCTATGCTCGATGGTCATTTAAAAGTCGTCTACTGAGATCTCCACAACTGTGTCATGTGCTGCTGAAAATTTTAAGAGGGAAGCTAACCGTGGGGCATCCTTCTTAATGCTTGCCCTTGTTGATAGCCCTAGATCGTCTCTCGCACGAGGGACTTGGGGACGTTGCTGCACGTACTAGCATTCACTCGTGGCAATACAATTTATGCCAAACAACTAAGTGCAAAAAAAGCTTACATATGTGATTATTATATATGTGCTCTTCCACGATAGAGAACATGACTCAGCGTCAAAGATTTTTTCTTCATGGATTTCATCAAGAAGCCCAAGTCAACAATATTGACAATCGAAGAAGTCGGGCCACACCTAATTATTGCTCACCCAAAACAGGAGAGTCATCCTAACAGAAAAGCTACGTCCATGATTCATGAGGAGATCAGGAAGCCCTATTGGCATCACTTGCATGAGAAGCTCTCCTCTCGTGGCCCTACAAAGCAAGTCACATGCAAAAAAAAAAAAAAAAAAAAAAAAAAAAAAGTTGGCATGCATGATAACCCCAATTTTGAGATGCCTCTTCTCTCAATGCTGGTGATAAGTGTATGTGCTTCAATGCTAAGTGTAATACTACAACTTGCTAGAGCCGTTTACAAGATGTCAAGCATAAAGAAATGGGAGTAATTGTAGCCCCAAAGTTTAAGTCAAATAGCAAAAGTGTTTTTGGAGCAACTTGGCCCCGATAATGACAATATGGGGCGAAATAGTGCATACATTATATTCTTTTCAGGCAAGAGGAGTAGCAACTGCAAAACTTGCACTTGTCATTGCCCTAATCAATTGTGGGCTATGTGAAGGGGTCAGCCAAAAACGATCTCAAAGAAGTACTCCGCATTCTTACCAATGACATGACAAGGTCCAAGTTGGCGGTGCATGCATCCCATGTTTGTACCGTAGTCCAAAGGTGACAAAATGTCTTTCTCAAATACAAGCAATTCTCCTCATGGGGCTAATTCTACCCAAAGCATTGGAGCAACCATCTAAAGAACACAACAAAGAAGCAACACATCACCTTCAAACTTTGTCCCATCTACTACACCTAAGGGCATGAGGGATGATGTAACCATGATACCCGAAGAATGTGAAGAACCACATGCTAACAAGCAAACTACATACATGACTCGGTGAAGTGGCATGGACGCGACCGAGCCACTTAAATTTTGCTAGAATTTCTCATCTAAAGCTAGGGGCAAGTCGCCCTGTACCCATAGCTGGGGGCTAGTTGCCCTGTATCCATAGCTGGGGGCATCTCCAAGGCAGCCCTCAAAAGATGATGAAGTTGGGTTGTTGATCTCCTTTAAAGTTGAGGGCAACCACCTGATGATTGCCTCAAGCTAGCCCTATACAAGCCCTACAACTGGGGGCTTCTCCATGGAAGGAGTAAAAAGATAATGAACTGCAATACATTGAAGGTTCTCATTTGAACGACAAACGCACATCGAGCATCATATTCACAAGGAGCGGCTAGGCATGCATCTTCGCTTCTTCGTTCATCCACATCTATAGGACGAGCATGATGACTGCCCACAAGAATGTAAGGCGGCGTGTTTCTTCGTCTGTATATAGAAGTGTTTGTTGGCGCTAACCAACCGATATCGGCCCCAACATGTTCATGAAGCAACCCATGAAATGAGGCCAACATGCCTAGCCTAGAGGGCATACACATGCGTGACACCTTAGTTTGATCTATGCTAGCAAGGTAAAGACAACCCCTCCATCCATGCATGATACCCAGAAGGTGCTGGAACTAGACGACAGCAATGCTTTGCGCCCACCATCCAAGTCCAAAAGATCCAAATGGATTATTACAAACAAAGCTGGTTCGTGCATGTGTCAAGGCATGCATGCATGTACGTGCTACTACTAGCAAAAGCTTAAAAAAGAATAAGAAGCAAGCTAATCAGAGCCAACACTAGAGCCTGACAAACAAGTGCGGAGCTTATTAGAGGCTGGCTGCTACGCACGCTGAAAGCCCGAAACTAATGCCCTTGCACGTGCACGAGGGGTGTCTCGTCTATAACAAGCAAGCAAGTAGGGCACTACTCGTACATGCATGCTATAACATGCATATACATGTTCCTCTGGCACTAGTCCAAGTAAGAAACGCCCTACTGCATCCATACACGAGTGCGCAAGCGGAAATGATTGAAGAAGCTAGCATGCTAGAGGTGAACGAGCAGCGTGTCCATGGTGACGCCTTTCCAAGCTATAGAGGTGAACGAGAAGCGTGTCCATGGTGACGCCTTTCCAAGGACGTCTAGCGGTCACAACTACGTCCATGGCTGCATAATGCACTCTTTTGTTACGTGGAGTACAAACCAGTCGCGTCTTAAAATTGCATGCTGAGAAGCAAGGACAAGGACAAGGATGCATGCCTGCCTGAAGCGTTTCTTCATGAGTTCATGTCCGTCCGTGTCAACGTCAAGCCATATCGCGGCTCACACCTCCATGCTTGGGCAGGTCTATCGTACTACCCATCCATCTGGTCTCTACGAGACGACCATGACGAGGAACATGTTCATGCTCTACTCCCACGCCCCCAGCATAGGCCGCAAGGTTCCCCGACATCGCCAAGCGGTCACCATCACCAAAAACGATGCCGAAGTCCACAACAAGCTGACGAACAGGCTCATCATGCCGAGGGCAGCGTCGTACTACCGTGATCCCATGACATGTATAGTCTTTTGATGTCGCTTGTCCTACATCAACAACGCAGGGCATCACGACACCTCCCCGGTCCGACCGATGCCCAATATTGGTGTTCGGGCATTGATGTGTCGCCTTCCTATGCTAACACCAAGGACAGCACCGCCATTGCAATCTTGGAGCAACATCTGTGCTCTAATCGCAAGATGTCGTCGGTTTTCCGGCATCACCTCCTACTACTTTAGCAATCGAGGAAACAACATAGCTCTCTGGTGATCACCTATAAGATGTTGATGTCCTTCTTGTGTCACCTTCGACAGCAACCACACCGGGGGCGGCATCACAGTTTCCTTCCCCCATGCCCAATGACGTCGAAATTCTTCCAGCGATGTGTTCAACATGAACAACACTGAGGCTAGTGTTATACACACTGCGGTCTGCTCGACACTGATGTTTTTTGGTGCTACATTCTACACCAACGCAGGGGGCAACCAACCAAAGTGCTCGTATACAAGCTCAGCAAATAGGGATGCCTCATGGCAACACCAAAGAAATGATGAAGTATAGTTGTATTAAGCTAGGGCGGCCACACAAAAGCACCCTAGAGAAGTACAAGAGCTATGGTAATCTCGCTCCAAGGAGTAAAAAAAAGCTTGGCCGCTTAACGCCGCCCTCAAATTTGTTAACATATTACTCCATGCAACATCGTCCTTAGCAGAGATATGAAGTATTTAAATGCATCCTCCCAGCAAAGGGAGTTCATTTTATTGAACCCTAGATATTAAAAATGGGAGTCTCCTATGAGCTGTTGTTCCTTTGTCAAATGCACCTATGGAGCAAACAAACACATTTGTGGATATGGAACCTCATCCGTGCCACAATAATTCCTCTTTTCTTGAAGCTGGCGGTAGAACTTCTTCAACCCCAACCAATTCAAAGTCATATTTACAAAATCACACAAATGGTCCTTCTTATAAAGGGACCCTCATTCTTATTTGTTTAAGTCAAGCTCCCTAAGCTAGACCAAAGTCTCTTGTATTCTTTGTGGATGACTTGCCCCCTACCCAATAAGTGGGCAATAAAGCTAAAAAAACCCACACAAGCTGATGGAAGAGTAAAGAAGATCGTCGCCAAGTTTGAAGATGATGAAGACTCTTCTTTTGTCCATGCATATGGCGATGGTAGTACTACATGGGGAAGTATTGAGTGCAGCCCCTACATACACCACACCACTAAGTTGGTTCAAATGAACTTTGGGAGCGCTAAAAATCCATGACCAACCTTCATGAGCGTATCCCTCATGTCTTAAGAATGTGAAGACTAGCTGCTACATCGAGCTTGCTTGCCATCGGGACTACCTACAATAAACCTACCCGAAGCCATATTCAATGACTATAAAGACATTTTGTCATCATAATCTACATCAACACCGGGGACAGCGCCATACCTCCCCGCTCCTTGAAGATGTCGATGTTCTTCCGGCATCACCTTCTACATCAACATTGTTGGGTAGCACCATTTCCCAATCCATATGGTGTCAATGGTTTTCTAGCATCGTCCCCTACAAACACTGGGGGCATCACAATACCTTTCTAGTCTCCAATGATGTTGATGGTCTTCCGACATCAGCTTTAATAACATTGTGGGTAGCATAATACCCACCGTGTATCTACACTGACAATTCCAAGATGTACATCATACATCCTGTCACATCTCTTCGTCGATGGCATTCCGGCATGGCCTTCAATAGTGGCCAACACCTAGGGACTTCGAGTAGCCCCGCCACATGATTTTTGTGATGCTTAGAGTGTTGATTAATTCTCGAGATGTGCTGATGTAGCCCCAACTAAGGGAGAGTTCAAGTATGACAATGTCAACTTTCTCAAGCGCCACATCAAAGGCTATTACTATGGTGTGCCCCATTGAACAAATTATGATGATGGAAAACTTTCATGTTAACAAAGGTAGCCAAACTCCTCGACAAATACAAGATCAAGTAGAATTACTCCAACAAATGTTATCCCCAAAATAATGGCCTAGTACGTGGAGGCCTTCAATGTACACTTGGCGGGATTCTAAAGAATACAAGCACAAGCTTGATTGGCATGATCACTTAATTAAAGCACTATGGGCATATCATGTCATAATCCAAACGCCCACCTAGTCGACTCTTTACTCTCGTGTTGAGCACAAAAGCTGTGTTGCCCCTACAAGTGGAGCTTTTGGCATTACAAGTTGCCATCCACAATGATCATACCCAAGATAAACAAGCTCACCTTTGATTCCAAGAGCTCAATGTGCTACATACTCTGAAGCTCTATCACCGCAACATGGTTTGAGCATAGACAAACTCATTAAGTCGTGAGTCTTCAAGAAAGGAGACCTAGCACTAGTGCTCGGATGACCCATTACCAAAGTTAAGGGAAAAGTTTACCCAAAATGTGAAGGGCCCTATGCCAGAGAGCAAGGCTACGATGATGGTGCCCATCAATTGATTGATCAGAGGATTCCGCCAATGCCTCTTGTTAATGGCCGATGTCTTAAAAAAAAATCTTTAAAAAAAATGCATGCTAAAGAAAGCTATAATCCACCTTTGGTAGATCAAATGAAAGGTGGTACACATAGCTACTTCTTAGTGTGTTCTAAACGGGAGTTAAATCACCCCATATCAAAAGGCTTCCCCCCAACATCGGTAAGCTGGTGACTTGAAGACTTGTATGCTCGAGAGCTCATCAATGGATGATTCAACCAACACAATGCACATAAGGTACATGCTATGTGTGTGGGACCGAACAAGAGAAGCCAATTCAACTCAAACCTGAAGTTGTCTAAGTTTGTACGCCCGCACTTCCTCTTGCTTCATCTAGCTGAGACATCCACATATGGGGAAAACTATAGGAAAAGAGCATGAGAGGGCTACTCCCCCAACAAAGTTTGCGTGCAAGTGTGCAGCTTCTTGCCACCCCAACATTTTCAACAAGGGACTTCAAAAAAAAAAATATATGATGCCCGCGAGGTCTAGTCTCACAAAAAGCGTGGAAGGTATGATCTCGAAGGTCTTGAAGGACGCTCCAATCAAGTCTCAAGATTCCAAGTCAAAAAAAAAAAAGTCCAAGCAAGTAAATGGACAATCCAAAGTCTACAACATAGCAAAACAAAAGGCTATGAATCAAGTTCAAGTCAATCAATGGAACGCCCTAGTTGCACCGAGAGTGACTACCTTCCACCACCCTCGCAAAAAGTGAGGCATATCCAGAGCCTTATACCTATAAAACTAATCCATCTCAGCCGCACCTAATGTCTCTTGAGGAGTCCGGGCTGACAATTTAGTCCGACCGATGTGACGATTTGAAGAAGTCTCTATTGCTTCGGGAACGCCTACTACATGTCATCCTTATACACGAACACAGGCAACGAACAAGGCATCTCAGAGATTGAGCTCTCTCGCAGACTTGTTAGCGGTCGCCACCATATAGCTTATCAATAAAAGGGAAGCCGACATTTTTTAAATAAAAAAATCCCCTTTTACCCAGCACCTGATCAATCACTATACAACTTATTTCGCCGAGGCAGCCATAGCCTCAACAGAGTTGCGAATGGTATGTACTTACGCCGTATGCAACTTTATTTACCAAGTGGTATGTACTTCCGCCACAGAACAAGTCAATAGATGAGTATTGCCTGGCGTCGTGCTGCATAACGGCCGCAATAAATCATCTGAGATGTGCTTTGATCATAGTATGGACTTTCGCTATGACCTTCACATAATCACTTGTAGTTTCCATTGTGATATGGACTTGCATCACAGGTGGGCTACAATAATCAATTCACGGTATGGTCTTCCACCGTATAAGAAATCCTAAATGGATTTCATTTACATGAGGTGCAGCCTATCACCTCATTCAAATTCTGCGTGTGGTATGAACTTCCGCCATGCGCAGCTTTGTTCGATTGGGGCATAGACCTTCGTCTCATCATTTTCCTTTTCTTCTAACACGGGCGACCTGGCTGTATATGTTGCACGTGTCAAGTGATATGATACATGGGTCACAAGAGAAACTTGGGTCAAAGAAAGAAGATTCTTATATCATTGTTTCCCTCCACTCATGAATTAAGATCACTAGAAAGGCCAAGTTAGGCGTTTGGAAAAAACATACAACATCTATACGGGATAGGCATATTTATTTTGCCACCTGCATATGCTGGCCGATGTGCCAAACAACAGAAGTTAACAACACTAGAAGGCACATTATCACATCAAGCGATGGGCATCTGATCTGCCCACAAAAAAGAGATAAATGATGTAATAAGGGGAGTCGATCGATCTTGTATTTGATTGAAACAAATGTCTCTCAAATGTTGGCATCTTACATAATATATGGCTCTCATCATGACACACTGGGGGCACGAATTTAGAGCTACTCAAATGACACTAATATATAAGTTGCCACCCAAGCAAATTGTTGATGAGATATGCTAATCGAGTCTTTATGAACAAGATCGATGAAACGATATCAAGAGTTGCTTCTCCTCATCACTCAAAATTCGATCATAACAGGCAATCTATTGCCCCCACTTGAGTCAAAGATTTAGTGATATCATCATACGCCGTGGGAATTAACACAATTCTACAAATTTCTCAGCATGGTCCTTCCCTTGTTTCACAATAAGGACCTCACAATATATCATGTGGCCTAAGCATTATGGGCCCGATGAAATTTCCATCTTTATCTAATTGCACCAAGTCGAGTCCATGTTCCTTCCTCACAAGAACTCCACTTGGTGGGGGCATTTGTAAGATGAAATTTTGGTATTATTTTAATGTCAATTAAGCTTTGAATAAAATAATTCTGGCTAAACAAGTATTTTATATGTGGCTTAATATTTTAAAGCCCATACAAAATTAGTTACTATTCGAAGTGGCTATATATTTTTGGCCCATGATTATTATGAGGCATATACACCTACAAACAAGGCCTCATATTTTGCTGGCTAAATAGAACACGTACGTTCATAAATTGGGCCACCTAGCTAGTGTGCATGTATGGCCGGGCGAGAGATCTTGCCGGGTATATTCTAGAAGGCTTGAGATTTGAGGATAGCAAATATATACATATACATGTGTGTATATGTTGTATACATTTGAAAAGAGATACGGTACGTATCGAGATATGAGCCTAGATTTCAGGAATGCTACTTGAAGTAATCCATGAGCATCACGAAGGCTCTCGGTTGTAATCTTGGAGAATGTCTTGCCGACATGTATATTCTAGAAGCCAAGATTTAATGAGTAACAAATATATATGTATATATGCAAAAGAGGCACGTATCCATATGGGCCTATATTCCAGGAATGCTATATTTGAAGTAGTCCATGTGCATTACGATAGCTTGCCGCAGAGATACTAAACGTGTTCAAGTGCTTTCGGCTAAAGATCCTGGAGTATATCTTGCTGGCTCAAATACGGATATATACCGGGGTATATACCATTCGTTGGGATCGTTATCTACTACTTTTGCTTGGCCAAGGGGTTGACGTCTGGTCTTGACCCCTATATATAGCTGGGCATTCTAAGGTCATGGGGAGGTGCACATTACGCCCCGCGATGGCGGCATATTGATCAGATCATCATGCAAGGGCATGCATAAGCCAAAGCCCTGCAATATAGCAGCCCTCTCGCCGGAACCCACACGCCAACGCCTGCCGTGCAGTAGGCCATCGCCGGCAGCTTCGCACCGTCGTGTATTCCGGCACCATCAGCAATCATCTTCACCGTCGACGAGATGCCCACACCCCACACCTATGGTGAGATTATTTATTATATTTATATATTTAGATCTAGATGTCGTTTGTTTCCTGCATGGTGTGTAGGTACAGATGCATGCTTTGGTCGTCCAACGCAACGACGAGATGCAGGTTTCCATGCACGGCCGGCAGCCAAGCAAGCCGGCCGGTGGTCATCTTTAAGTTGATGATCTTCTAGCCATGATGACCTTGGCCCATAAATCCATCTACGGCGGTTGTTCACGACGGCCCCAACGCCGACTCCGGCAGGAAGCATGGCAGGCGAGCGTTCGGAGCACGTGCTTAGCAGCAGCCCGGCCAGTGGTATCCCAGCGAGCATCTTTAACTCCAGCTCGGCGCAAGCAGGCCCGATGAGCATCAAGCATTCAAGCGACAGCACCCCCAGAACAAGCGTGTCGTCCACCTCATCAGCGTGCATCCCAGCATCCCGACGAGAGCACCGCGGCAGTAATTGCAGCAAGATCAGCACAAGCACGGCATGGTGGCAGATCGGTTTCATAAGCAAGACGTGACATTTATAGCATCCCGGCGGCGATTATCATCATCGTCAACGACCCGGCAGCCGGCGGCACGAACGTGAAGATGAGGGGCTGGTAGATGAACGTGGTGCCATAGCTGCCACGACAGTACAATTCAAGATAAGCAAACATCATCAGTTTATTCTGGTGGCCCACGATTCAACGTGTAAGACATCATCAATGCCATCATCGTGAGTTGAACAAGCAAAATTAAAGTGAAGATCTACACGGGCAGGAAGCCAGCAAGCATAGCGGCATTCTTCCTCGGGCGTGGCAGGAAGCAACGGCAGCCCCTCATCATGGTCAAGCAGCAGCCCGACGACATGTTAGCCAGCAAGGGCAGAACATCAGCAAGCAATGGCAGCCCGGCGGCACCCTATAAGATGAGCCTGTCCATCTCGGCATCCATGGCGGCCTGGCAACGACACGACTGTGACGAGCGTGGCACCAATGAGCAACGGCCCTACGACCCAGCGCAAGCCCAGCAGCAACTTCGTCATTCGAAGACGCGTACGCAATCTTCACAGGACGGACTACATTGGCCGGCGTGTGGCAATTCTTCGATGAGCAAGCGTGGCATCCCCACAATCTTCTTCATGTGGCCCAATACGGCCAACGTGTCCGGTGGCAACAAGCATGGCAGCTCAGAGGCGGCCTCGACGGCCCTACAGTTTTGACGAGCCCATCGGCGATCCAGGCTCGAGGCAGTCTAGCTCGTGGCATATGCATGCCAACGTCAAGTCATCAAGCAAATACGAAGGCCAAGCATAGCGTTGTATGCATGCCTATGTTTACTAGCCAATTCATGTTCCACTTGAATGAATAAAGTCAAGTTCGTCCATCGATGCTTCGCCCCAAAATTGGTGGCGCAACACATGACCTGTATAATGCATGATGCAATTCATGGCTCAATAATAATATATTTCGTGGCGCAATGCACGACCAAGTTATTAGATCAATATCGTGGCACAATGCACGATTCACTCAGGGCTTAGCATAAATTTTGCCCGTGAGTTTTACCAACACAACTTCCTGTAGGCTTGGCGAGAGCTAGCGCCGAGTATACGCATTCAAATATTTACATTGACGCTGAGCATACGCGTCTCGAAGTTTCACATGGAGGAATCTCCCAAGTATTTTATGAGCACAAGTCTCACATTCACATACCATTTTTCCAAGACCGCCAAGGCCGGTGATCCATATGAAGTCATCCTTCTTCCCCCGACCAACGAGGCTGGGACGTTTCCTTTTCCGCCGACCGACGAGGCCGAAACACTTGTTCGCGAATCGACGAGGCCGAACATCTTGACTTCATTATGGGATCCGCATGGCGAGGCCGGATACCCTTTGCTAGAGACCGACGAGGCTCTAGCACCATTTTCATTTTACTTGTGCTTTTGCATATACTTTGGAGACAACTCTGCATATATTTGGAGACGACAATGACGACCATCGGCATAGCTTAATCGGAGGTATTCTGCAGTCCAACACCGCGGATGTAATTAATCTGAGGCCTTTAGAGGCCCCGGGAACCAGAGACTACACAATCCTCCGATTGTCGATGGAGCTCAAGAAAAATATATATATGTGGGAGATTGTACTTTGTAATTCTATGATGAATAATAAAGTGATATTTCCCTGAACTTTTGTTATTTGTGTTTATTGCACATTTACTTTATTTTGTATACGAATGTATATCGGCACGCCTGCGCTTATTTTAGTACTAGGTACTACGATCCGTAAAACACAGAGATCCCGCCTTAGTGATTTTTTCTCGGCGTAAACAGGGAAGTACCACTACCGCCGCCACCGAAGGGAAGACCGCGACGGGATGAACGCTTCCACCGACAGTTACATTCTTTCACCTTTTTTACTATTGGTACTAGATTAAGTAGCCGTAATTTAGGTTAATTACTCTTGTTATTATTGTTACTTCTTATTCCCTAATCCGATTTACCGCTAGAAAGATCCTCTAATCCTATCAGCACCTTCACCTGATTGTCGTTCTCGTACACAACTTCCACGTCTTCCTCCCCTGCGAATTCGAACGGTCAAAAATCGATGCGCATGAGATCGAGACATGAATAATATAATGTATAACTAGCTGCTGGTAGTAAGAAGACGCGCGCGGCCGGAGCATGCTTATTGCTTGCACGTACCAGGTATCGTGCGCATGGCTTTGCAGATGTCCGACGCAAAGTAGCCGCAGTCGAGGCAATAGAGGGTGACGGTCCACATCGCCGCTTGTTGTCTTTTGCCGATGCAAGCTAGCGATTGCTACGGGTTTCTGTGTGCATGCATTGCATGGCCCATGGGTGGTATTTATACACACGACTACAGGAGGGCGATCCAGGTGACCTGCCGAGTTCAGGGAAACCTTTCTCCCTTTTTGTTTAAAATTTACTATATGTATATATGAATACAAAAATGGAAATGGATGGTCTTCTGAAACTCGCGGTCAGCCCATTAGGAGATACCTGTGCCGCCAGTCGCCCGCTCCTCCTTCCCAAAAAAGATATATTTACCACAACATAGAGTTTTCTCTCCCGTACGGTGGCGAGAGTTCCAACTCCCTCTGAATTTACCTGCCATATATTTTCATATGTGTTGTGATCGTAGGGCGAGGAACGACGAAGAGAACACGATCAAACACACGCACACAAGGGACACAAGAATTTTTAACGTGGAAAACCCTCCCAATGTGGGAGAGAAAAAACCACGGGCGCCAGCCAGCAAAACTCTTCACTATTCTGGAGTATCTGGGTTACAACGCCATGCGGCGGCTTACAAGATAAATTATCTCCCGTGAAACCTTCCTAAGCACATGACTATTATGAGCTAGCATGCAGACCACCCAAATTGCTCCATGGCGGTACGCAAGTAGTGTGCACGAAGACCGCATGGCGCACGGCTCACATCAATGGTTGCATGCAACCTCATCTCTCTCGGCCAAACATAGCCGTTGAATTTGGAGCATATTCAACAAACTCCACCTTAAGACAAATTCATTTTGTAGCGTAAATCAAACACCTTCAACCTTCATCCTGAATATAACAAAGAAAAAAATACTTCTGGCGCCAAATAGCCTCTTGGGCTAATCCACTAAACCAACTAAGCTTGAGCACAGCTTAAACTTAGCAACAGGAACATGTTTAGTCATCATATCAGCAGGATTATCATGAGTACTAATCTTGCATACCTTTAACTTACCATCTTCGATCACATCACGGACAAAATGGTACTTGATGTCAATATGTTTAGTCCTCTCATGGAACATCTGATCTTTGGTAAGATAAATGGCACTTTGACTGTCATAAAATAAATTAATGCAAGAATCAACTCCACACGCCTCGGTGCGTACAAACCTTCAGCCAAAGCCAAATTAATTCCTTGCACGCCTCGTAAACAGCCATATACTCGCTCGGTGGTAGATAAAGCCACAACCGATCAGTAAAGTAGCCTTCCAAACTCACAAAGACAACCGCCAACAAAGTGAACACATAACTCGTGGAGTGACCTTCGTCGCCCGTCAACATCAGCGGCAAAATCTGAATCCACGTAACCAATAAGTCCCTTCTCGTTCTCGCCAAACTTCAGACAAGAATCTGCAGTGCCTCCGAGGTACACGAAAATCTACCGAACTGCCCTCCAATGTTCTTTACAAGGATTAGTCATATATCTACTAACCAAACTCATAGCATAAGATAAATCCGGACGAGAACAGACCATGGCGTACATCAAAGAACCAACAAGCACTAGAATAAGGAACCCTTGACATGCATTCAATATCCCGATCTGTACTAGCACACCGAAAGCAAAATGATAATTTAAAGTGAGGTGCAATAGAGTACTCGACAGGCTTAGCATTATTCATGTTGAAACGCTGAAGAATTTTCTCAATATAATTCTGCTTGCCAAGATATAGCACACCAGATTTTTCTGTCTCTAGTAATTTCCATGCCTAGAATTTTCTTAGCAAAGCACCAAGATCCTTCATGTCAAATTCACTACTCAACAATTTCTTTAATTTAGCAATTTCGACTTTACTGTTGGCAAGAATCAGCATATCATCAACATAAATAAGCAAGTATATAGGTGATCCATTCACATGCTTAATGTAAACACAGCTATCATATTTTGATCTCTTAAAACCGTGTGACAACATAAATGAATCAAACCTCTTATTCCACTTTGCCGGGGGACTGCTTCAAACCATACAAGGATCTCTTCAACTTGCAAAACAAAATTCTCCTTGCCCGGCACTATAAACCCTTCAGCCGGTCCATGTAAATGTCCTCCTCAAACTCTCCATACAAAAATGCAGTCTTCACATCTAACCGCTCAAGCTCAAGATTATGTGCAAAGAACAATACTAAAGAATGTGCGAATGGAACTATGCTTTACCACAGGAGAGAAAACATCATTATAATCAACACTAGGAATTTCATCGTAGCCTTTCGCTACTAACCTTGCCTTATACTTTGGAGGCTCGCTTGGAGATAAACCCTCCTTTCTCTTGAAAATCCATTTACAACGGATTGTCTTTTTTTCTTCTTGGGCAATGGTACAACATCCCAAGTGCAATTCTTCTCAAGTGATCTGCATCTCTTCATGCATAGCTGAAATCCATTTCTCTTTATCACCACAATCAATAGCTTCAACATATGTGGTCGGCTCATGTGTATTCTCCACCTGCTCAAAGACAACTCAAAGCATAATGGGTTAAATTACACTCTTCAATAAGACGTGGGACGAGGTCCACAATTCCTCTTTGACCTGCGTTGGCCAATAGGTAATTCCTCCTCTAGCTACAAACTAGGAGGTGAGTTTTGTTGAACACCATCATGAGCCTCATAATCATCAAGATCAATTTCCCGATCAGCAATAGGCTCCACCCGCCGCCGACCGATCATCCAAAAGCTCCACCCGCACACCGGTATACCGTTGTTCCTCATGAGAACTATCTCAAACATCCGAGGACAAGCCGCCAAGAAACATCACTGCATTCATTGAAAACAACGCCCCGCTCTTGAAAGTCTTTTCCTATTTCCTCGATTCCACAATTTATATCCCTTGACCTGCAACCATAACCAAGAAAAAAAAGACACTTAATAGCTCTAGGCTCTAATTTTCCATTATCAACATGTGCATAAGCAAAGTGCAACCAAATACTTTCAACCGTGAATAATCGCCAGTGTGCCGCACCATACCTCAACAGAGTTTTCTTATTAAGCGGAATAGAAGGTGACCCGTTGATCAAATAACATGCAAAGTGTTGGTCTGCCTCTCGCCCAAAAACGCTTGCTCATGCGTGCATCGCACAAAGATACACTACGCCTTCGAAATGATGGTTCTCGTTTCATGCGCCAGCCCACACCGCTCGGGCTGTGGAGTGTGCGGAATGGTGTGATGACGGACAATGCCTTCCCCGCCCGCAATAATCATTAAAGGCATACGAACAAAACTCTCCACCATTATCAAGATGAAGCAATTTCACCTTCTTTTCAGTTTGCTTCTCAATCATAACTTTCCAATCTTTAAAAGCAGCAAAGGTATCATCTTTATTTTTCAGAAATAAAGGCCAAACTTTTCTAGAGTAATCATCAATAATAGTAAGCATGTAACGAGCACCACCAAGTGAGGGCTTACGAGAAGGACCCCATAAATCAGCATGAACATAATCATGAATACCTTTAGTGATATGAACCGAGGTGTTGAATTTTACCCTCTTATGCTTCCCAAAAATACAATGCTCACAAAACTTCATGTTACTTCGAAGTGCAGCCCTTCAAAGAAGTTTCTCTTTATCAATTCTCGCCATGCCAACCCGACTCATATGCCCCGAACGCTTATGCCAAAGGTTAGTTTTACTAGGTTCAAGATTAGAAACAAAGAAGAAGCAGCAAGATCACCAACCATGTAAAGTGCTTCCTCTAAGGACATATAAATTTGCGTAATTCATATCACCAATTAAACAAATCGAGAACCTTTAGATACCTTCAAAACCCCATTTGATCCGGAGTACTTAAAACCTTCTCGCATCAAGAGTACCGAGAGAGATAAGATTTCTCTTCATCCCCGAATGTACCTCACATTTTTCAATGTGCGTGTCATGCCATCATGTGACTTGATCCGAACCGAGCCGATCCCCACAATCTCACACGGGTTGTCATCTCCCATGTGCACTACATGCCCACTCGCAATGGCTTAATGGAACTAAACCAATCTTTGTTAGTGCAGATATGAAATGAACATCTTTGAATCAAGTATCCATTCATCATGACTAGCAACACAACTAGAGAGGACAATTAAATAATCTCCCGAATCGAATTATATCAGCAGCAGTAAAACAATAGAGGCATTACCGCCAGATTTATTTTTCCTCTTTTCTTTATTCTCGCAACTTCCAAAGACTCCTCAATAAAATGAGTTTTCCCTTTGCAATACTTACAGAATTTCTTCCCGGGCGGGGGCTTGACTTTGAGCGGCCCCCGCCATCATGGCTCTTGTCACGATCTTTCTTTGTCATTGAGGGTCTATGCTCGATCTCGCCTCGCACATGCAACGCCTCACCCTTGGAGGATGACGATCCGTCGACCGCGCACCATGCCTTTCATCTTCTCCTCGGATTGAGTGCCTCATAAACCTCCGAAACGGTCGGGTTCATCACGGCTTATAAGCAAGGTGTCACGGAAATTTGCAAAGGAATTTGGCAGAGAACATAACAAGAATAGACCTAAGTCCTCATCATCATACTTAACCTCCATCGACGCAAGGTCGAAATGATCTCCTTGAACGCAGATATGTGGCTCATCACCGAGCCACCCCCCGCATCATCGAAGCGTGAAACAACTTCATCTTCATATGCATCTTACTCGGTCGATCCTTGGACATACGGATCAATTCCGGTTTCAACCGTAGACTTGCAAAGATTCTTTTTCCTCGCAACACCTCTTGCAAAATATCATTATGAAGATGTAATGAATTAATGATAGAGCCTTACGATCCCTAGCGTCTCCTTGGGAGTCCAGTCTGCCTTGTTCTTCTTCCCGAAGCTTTCCAACGCCTCATCGGCGTCGTTGTTATGCGCAAGGATCACGCCGCGATCTTGACTTGCCGTGAGATTAAATCTCGCCTTGTGGTCCAAAGGCGGTACATCGAACTTCATCGCCGCCATCAATCAACCGTAGCTCCATTTTGCTTGTGATACAACGAGCCGGGCCGTTTTTCACGCGCACCTTATAACAAGTGGTATCGAGCCGAAGGTCGGAAAACCTCGCGGAAAACATCTCCGGGTCACATGTTGATGGGGAGCCCGTGTCTCTAAAGGGTCATGAAAGTCCTTGTGATCGGAGAATTAAAACTCGGGCCTGTAAAAATCTTCTGTGAGATCACATGGGTTGTCATGTGATGGAAGTGTTGGGTCCGATGTGTGATGGGGGAGATTGTTGGGTTTAGTCCCACATCGGTAATCGATGGAGAGGGAGCACAACATATAGGATGGGGCAGTCCTCACCTATCGGGCTAGTCTTTTGGGTTGAGTTAGGCCCAAGCCTTTATATGTGTTGCTCCGTTGGACCGGGTGCTAGGCCCGTTTTGCTTGTGATACAACGAAGCCGGGCCGTTTTCACGCACCTTATAACAATATGTATGATCCTACTAGATTTGGTTGTGTTCGTGCTTTGCTGCTTTCCCTCGCGAGGCGCGGCCGACTGCATGCCGTCATAACTCATAAGGCAAGATCCATCGGCTCCGGATCAGGGTTACACGAACAGGGACTGCATGCGCAAACAAGGTAAAAGGATATCGGAAAAGGACGGCAACATGGCAGCGGTGACAACACGCTCACAACACGCACGCACCCTCACCCTCTATGAACATATGAGTTTCCAATTCTACCTAAAGAGCTTGGTATCTCTCGGAGCTTTCTATAGTAATATAGTTGCAAGGACTCAAGAACACAAAAGTCACCAATGGATCGAGGCAAACTCTCAAGATCAAGTAATGGAACTCAACTCTAGAGTCCTTAGCTTAGAAGCTTTCCAATGCACTCGTGTAATGTCACAAAACTTTTGCGGTGTGAATAAAATGGAGTGATCGCAAATTAAATTCAGACACCTCAAGATAGATTCGAACTGTTGTACAACTAACATTGTGTATTTCAAGATACCCAAGATACAAACTTTAATACGAATAGTGAAAATGGACTATCAATTACATAGTCCAAGACAACACTGCGCATACAACAACTATTCTTCATTGTGTTATCAAAAGATGGCCTACTATTAGAGAGATATTTAGAGCACGGACCTTGTCAAAAAAAGCCCTTGTTAGCATTCTCAGTGAATGAACTTTTTTGCAATCACGCCCTAGAGCATGTTGTTTCGCCAATTGGGGGTGCCAGGAATTATTCATAAGGGGGGCCGAGCAAATCTTACTTGGGATGTGTTTAGATCACCCAAATTTGATTTGAAATTCCAAAATTCTCGTCACATCGAATCATTCAATGTACCAAAAGACGCATGCATGAATTATGAAATGTAGGTAAATAAAATAACTAATTGCACAGTTTAGATGTACACTGCGAGACGAATCTTTTGAGCCTAGTTAGCCCATGGTAGGATAATATTTATCACAAACAAACATATTTATCACAAACAAACGAAAAGTGCTACCAGTTTGATATCTGCCAATTTTCAGGATCTAAACACACCCTTGTAAAAAATGAGCACAATGAGATTTTTCATGGTGACTATTAATTGATCGACTTGACACAAGTACTTGCATTTTTATCTATGTTTCAGTCCTTCTAATGTGCTTCGTAATATTATCTAATAGTGTTCTCGTATGATTTAATTATCTAGAAGATATTAAAGGTATATGTAACAAGAATTTTGTTATATTCTCCATTTTAATATAAATAAAAATCATGGACTTATACTAGTAAAAAATTGCTTGGAAATGTTGGGGGAGGGCCCCGCCAACCCCTCCTCGGCTCGCTTAATTGTTTCTCAGTGAATTTCTCAAATGAATGCAATCAAAGATAAATATATGTACCTATGATTAATTTTTTGTGTTGTATGAATTGGTACACAAGTCGCCAGTTCATCCTTTAGCATCTGTCGAGTGAGATCATGGATCAAATAGTGCATGTTGTATATATTAGTATTACGCTTCCCATAAGCTTATGAAGAAACTGGACTTTTACAAGAGAATCTAAGTAGTATCTTCCGATAACTTTGAGTTTCTCTCTATTCATTACATTGATGAATCCATGAGCTATCCATTGGGAAATTAAACGACCTTTCTCGGGATTCTATAGCCCGTTGGGAATACGGAGCAAAACATAAAGCACACGCTTGAGTTCATCCGACAAGTGAATATAGCTCGGCTTCAAGGATGCAAACACTCGCCGTTTATACTCGAACATTCCATAAATTATTCTCTCCTATGGCCCTCCATATACTTATTTCCTTTGTCACCAAGGACTACTCCAAGAGTTTTAATTGCTAGCGGCACCCCACCACATCCTTTGATAATTTTTTTTTTTCCGACTTTACATGATAGCAGCTCAAACCTTGCTCGCCAACCCGTAACACTTAAGGAATAAGTTCCAACTCTCGGACTTCGATAAGAATGCCAACTCAAATATATGTCGTGATTCAACAACTTCTCGCAACCTTTCGATCATGAGTGGTCAACATAATCCTTGCTCCGTGTTCGCAAATCATGTCGGTCCTCATGCCAAGCATCATCAAGGATACGAAGAAACTTATTATTGCTCAACTTCTGAGAGTTTTTTGGACCATGTGCTGCGGGGGATAACGATCTAAATTATCTCCAACAATTGCTTCAAATAGACTGTCGATGAGTTTTCGAACATCAAACTCTTGAGACACATGGACCTAGAATATTTCGCTTCTCCAACGAGGACTTCCGCCTCGACCGACACTCTGACGGATTCGGCGAGGGACTTTTGTAACACCATGGAGAACGATGTCTAAAAATGTTGAGAGAAGGGGGTTCTATTGTTCATGCCGGGTGGGGGGCCTATGCCCACATCCCCATATTAGTTCTATGTCGCAAGAGAATAATGTAGTGAGGGCATGTTTGAACCGGCAAGTTCCATTTGAGTTCCTAAGGGCATATACAACGCTGATTCATGAGCCATTTGTGGTTCTGGCCCTTTTCCTTAGGACCCTGAAGTCACAGAATGAAATGACACCCGAAGTCACAAAAACAAAGTGACAACCGAAATTAGAATAACAAAGTGACAACTGAATTCTCCAAAAATGAAGTGACAACCGAAGTCACAAAAATGAAGAGACATCCGAAATTGGAGAGACGAAATGACGAGATGGAGAGCTGAGTGATCCACCTCCTCCCTCTGTCTCCCCCTATCTCCTCCTTTTATAGGGAAGGTGGGAGGGGCTGCTTTCTTTATTACCCACAACATGGTCGATATTTACAGGAATGGCACTTTGGGCTATAAATGGGCACGAAGATTACATGTTCTTCTACCAAGTTACTTAATTGAGCCCATTACACAACGAGGGGGTTATCAATTTATAAACGCCCCCAACGGTAGCCCCTCGCCTATTCGGATTTGAACCTTCATTCAAAAACAGAATAGCTTAATACAATGAAATGTGGCGGGCCCAATTGCGGCTTGGATTGCCGATACACATTCTTTGATCGCACTAGGATGGCTACAGGATTGCCTCGTCTCTCGATAGTCTTCAATCCGTTTTTCGACTAGTCTTCGACGGATCCCTTTGCTTGTGCCTCCCGGTCTCCCTTGGTAGCTTGCTTCTTGCAACACGTCCGAGCCTGGATGTAGCGGTTGGTGCTAGTATTCATAGACGATCATGGTGTGACTCAGCGCTTTCCTTATGGCGCCGGGCAAAGTTTCTGCATCCACGGCACCGAGTCCCCTTGGCCGACGTCCGCTATATACCAAGGAAGATGGCGATGGAAAACCGAGGATGGGGACAAATTATTGATGCCAAATTGCTTTTTAGAAGTGTCAAAGGCGATGTTTGGAATCAATGTTTAGGTTCACTTTATTAATCTTCTTTTTATTATCGTTATTATTATTATTATTATTATTATTATTATTATTATTATTATTATTATTATTATTATTATTATTATTATTATTATTATTATTTTGCATACTTCTTATCTTCGAACCTTATGGTGACTTTAATGTTATTCTTGCACCAACTACCACCAATTTCCTAGACGCGAGGGTCAAATGCATTCGTAAACGAGCCCCTCAAAGACATTCATGTCAATTCGGGTGCCGACTCCCTAAGCCTTTTTGAGGCGAGGCCAGTTCGAAAGCAAAGCGAGCCCCTCGACACATTTATGTTAATTAGGCGCCGACTCCCCAAACTTTTTGAGGCTAGGGGCGAGTATAAGCAAAGCGAGCCCCCAAAGACATTTATGTTAATTAGGCACCGACTCCCCAAACTTTTGAGGCGAGGGGCGTAGTATAAGCAAAGCGAGCCCCGCGACATATTTATGTTAATTAGGCGCCCGACTCTCCCAAACTTTTGAGGCGAGGGGCGAGTATAAGCAAAGCAAGCCCCGCAATACAATTATGTATTTTCGAATGCAATCCGATTGATAGGCTCGTGGAACCTTTGTTCGAGAGTTCGTGCAAGTTTGATGTGGTTTTTGTTATTGAATTTCATTTGGCGGATTTGCCATTTTTATTGGTAAGTTGTACAAGTGTTCTTGTTCTCGATTGTTTTGTTTTTTAAAAGGACGCCCTCCCTCCTTTTTGGGAATTTGCATACCTTTTGTTTTTGAAGATAATAAGGACTTTATTCATTGAAACATCTCGAACTTTTTGCCCGCGTTACCTTTAGCGTTCGAATACTAAAGGTGCAACTTAGTTGCTCCTTGTTTTCGATTGTACTGAGTGCTTAACTTGTTTTTGAAATGAAGGGATATTTATGTACCCATACGTTGCTTGTAGTTAGTGAAGGAACAAAGTTTGCAAGCTCGATCTACTCAAGTCCAAATAAGTCATAAGAACTTTTGCATGATTTAGGCCATTGTTTTCTTCGCCCTTTCATATGCTTGGAAGGTGGAAGATTTGAGCCCTTGTGCTTTTGTTTGCTTTGCCCTCGTTTTTGGTGGGTCAAGTCTTGTGTCAATAAGTTTTTCTGTTTAGATTCTCTCTCACATTTTTTTGAGGTGAAGTCTTGAGCCTTTAGGCTTTCCTATTTAGTTTCGCCCTCATATTTTTGGAGGACGTCTTAAATTCTTTTTTGCTTTTGTTTCGCCCCCATCTTCGGTTGTCGAGGTCTTGAGCCCTTGGGCTTTCATTTGTTCCGACCCCTTTTTTTGTGGGGTCAAAGTCTTAAGTCTTTTGGCTTTTGTTTGTTTCGCACTTATTCAAACGGTCAAAGTCTTGAGCCCCTAGGCTTCTTTTTGCTTTGCCCTTACTCAAAGGGTCAAAGTCTTGAACCCTTATGCTTTCGTTTTGCTTCGCCCTTACTCAAAGGATCGAAGTCTTGAGCCCTCAGGCTCGCATTTTGCTTCGCCCTTAGTCAAAGGGTCGAAGTCTTTCACGCATATGATGAGAACATTTGTAAGTAAGGAGACATCAGGAAATTGAAGAAACATTGCTGCAAAAATGCGATGGTAATCACACGGTAAGTGAATAAACATTGTTGTGAAAAATTTAAGGTTGTCCGAACCTGCACAATTGAGATTGTTATGAAATATTACTTGAAGGTCGGTGTATAAATTGAGATGAAGATAAAACCCGCGTCATCCGGGGTTGGACTCCAGATTCTTGTGAAATCCGGCGACCTATAATCTCATATCATTGGCCTCCGAAATCGGCCGAGGAGAGCTTGGTTTTTTATGGAATCCAAAGTTATGTCCGCCAATATCTGAAAGACAATTCCAGAGGAGCCAATAAGGAAGGCTCCGACTCACGCGCCTGCACAGTCTGATTGCCTGCCTGCGAATTTAGATTTTGGGCCTGTTTTTTCTGGTTCTCCTCAACCTGTTTGACAACAACGCAGCGAATAGACATCTGTTCACAAGGTAATCTCATCCAAGTACAAAAGATCACTGGATATAATTAGACAGTTAGTTTTTGTTAAGATTCTTTATGGCCTTTCATTGATAAGACTATAACTCTATAAGAGAAGAGCAAGTAAATACAATGTTAAAGGGCGAGGAGCACCCAATTTTGCTTGGCTTCACAGCTAAGTGATCGAAGGCCATGCCAGCCCTACAGTTCAGTAGTTCGATTTACACTATATTTGAAACAGCTAAGTAGCAGATAGCCATCTTACTCTATTGGCCCAATAGGCGCAATATCTGGTAATTGTGGCATCGATGGAATCACCGAATCACCATGTCCAGACCTTCTGTCCGTATCCAAACTCTTGCTTCCTCTTGAATTGCATTGAAAACTTGCTCAATTGATCTGTTGTTTTTGTTGAAGATGCGGTTATTTCTCTCTTTCCATATTTCCCAATTCCCAGTGAGCATGACCATGGAACGTATCTTGTTTCTTTTTGCTTGCTGATCATTGTTGCCCAACTCAATGAACCATCAAGGCAGATGCCGCAATCACCTTGTCCCAAATTTACTTCAGAGAAGTAGGAATTCTTAAAGAGGTGTGATACTGTCTCTTTGATCCTTATACACAGCTGATAGAAGTACTCATTAGGCCACTGTCTTAGGCAGTCGTCCAGATTCTGTTCTGAAGCATCAGCCAAGCAAAGAATCTGCATTTGGGCGGTGCCTTTGTTTTTCCAGACATTCTCAGCTGTCAGTGAAGTAGTCATTCCGATGAATTCTATCTTATATGCAGATTTCGCGGTGACCATCCAATGTATGAAGCCACGTAATGTTGTCTTACTGTTCGGTTAACAGCCGTATGTCCTGTAACCGACTCCATAAACCCAGAAAAGTCTGCAATTATATGTTCGCTCATGTCCTGGTCGACATCCCTCACCCATCTTTCATCGGTCAGTGCCTCTTTAGTCTTTAACTGTCCTATTCTTCCTTTTACTGTGCTTGAACAAGGCCGGCAAAAGGGTTGCAGCGGCCTCTCCTTGCATCCAGCAGGAGCAGGAGGTCCAGAAGAGGGCCTTGTTGCCATTACCCACCTCCACTGTTGTTGCAGCGACGACTTTCAGCCCGCAACACTGCCATACTGGAGCCTGGTCTTCATCTGGATCGTTCTCTGTTGCCTGATGATGTACAGGAGCAGTGGTGGCACTGCTGCATTTTTGTTTGAATTTTGCAGAGTTAAATCTTGAATCTTTTATATCATCCCATTCTAGTTTTGTTGTATTGAAAAGTTTAATCTGAATAAAGTTTTCCTTCGTTCATTCAAAAACAAAAGTGCTTAATACTTTAGTCTGAAAGAACAAGCTCTGCCGGAACTGAACACACCTTTATACATTTGGGTATATTAACATTGGTACATACTCCCTCCGTTTCAATATACACGTCGTTCTAGCACCGGTGAAAAGTTTCAAAATACATGTCGTGGTGGCAGTGTTTATCCTCTCAACTCTGCTTCACGAAGTACTAGCAAGTAGCACAGCCATCCATCCACATCGGCCTCTCCGTCTCCATCCCAGCTTCATCTCTCTTGAATCGCAACCCAAATCCCCAGTCGTAGGTAGCCGGCGGTCGGACACCATACTCCCAGCTTCATCTCTCTTGAATCACAACGGGCGTCGCGATGGTCTGCGTGGAGTGCAGCGGCCTCGAGCGTCGTCTGTGGGTCTTCACGCGTGGCTGGTCGTCGCCTGGAGCCACGAGGCCGACGTCGGCATCCTCCGTGCCACGCTAGACCAGTTGCTCAGCAGCTCGCACGCGGCGACCGTGGCGCCGGCGGCGAGGCATGTGTGCTGCTGCTCCCGTGCCGCCACATGTGCCTATGCCGCGCGTGCGAGCCCCCGACGAGTTGTGACCTGTCTGTGTCGAGTCCGCCGGTCGTCTCGGTGCAGCTGTCGCCGGAGTTGGCGTAGACCTGGGCGGAGCTACATCGCCGGGCCTAGAGCGGAGCGGAGCGGGCGGGCGGGGCCCATCTCTTCGACGACCGACGCTTCCCCCTCGTGAAGGCAGTGGGTATGTGCGGCGCGCACGCCGGTAGGGTGGAGGCACGTCGGCCAGGAGGTGCCGTGATCTGGACGACGAACAGGAGCACCGGTGGAGAGAGAATAACCCATGGGAGGGAACCGAGAGGAGTCAGATGAGGGAACAGAGAGTCAGATGAGAGTAGGGGTACGCAGGTCTTTAGCCCGGCGTTCTTGGTTGTACCGCCCGTTCCCAGAACGACATGTATTCTGGGCACGGAGGGAATAAAAACTAACAAGTGAATACAGTATATAGGATATACTAGTGTATTAGCATCAGCAATGCTTGTGAAAACAAGAGACACACATAACAATCATGATTAGTACATTTTTATTTATTAGCGAAAACCTTTAAAAAAACAACTATAGCAGTATTTGTAGTCGTCATCATCCTACTGGATCAAGGAGACGCCTGAGCATTCAGATTCAGAGAAAAAGGTTCTCACGGCTCGGCCATGTCCTTGGCGAACTCGCCGTCCTGAGCACGGCCATCGACCACCACGGAGACCGGCACCTCGTCGGCGTTGCTCATGTCGTGCTGCTGGACCACGAGCACCGACGACGTCACCCCGTGGCCGGACGACGCGAGCGCGTCGCCGATGGGGCCGAGCTCCGGGTGCTCTGCCGGGCGGACGGCGAGCTGCGCCACCATCGGGGACGGCAGCCGGCCCTTGCCGACGACGACCAGGCCGTACTCCCTGCTCTTCCCGATCGACACCACCTCCTCGATCACGTTGCCGACCACCACCCGCTCCTCGAACCGCACCAGCGATCCCATCCTCTGCCGGAACTCTGCCACCGCCGCCTCGTCCAGCTCCTGCAGGGCACTCACCATTATATAATTGTTCTTGCAAAATGCCATCCTGTCGGATCAGAAGTGCGTTACCTTCTCCTTGGCGGCGTCGACGACGGCCGTGGAGAACGTGTAGCTCCGGTCGGCGTTCTTGGTGTGTGACGGGCGCAACGTGACCTCCGACTGCTCCTCGCTGCCGTCCTTACCGTCGACGAACCGCACGACGGTGACCTGCACGCCAGGGTGCTCGGCCATCCTTCCAGCGAGCTCGAGTGCCTCCCCTGTCGTCAGGCCCGCCGAAGAACACGACGCAGACGCCGTGCGCCACCTGCTCCGAGCTGACCTGCTCGCCGCCACCGAATCCGCGGTCGACGAGGACGGCGACGGAGCAGGGCGCCTCACGGAGGATCCGGCGGTTGACGGCGCGCCACTCGGGCCCGAGGTTCTCGACGTCGTCGCCGCCGTGTCCTCCGGTCTGCCGCTTGTGGAACGGCAGGACGACGAGGGAGACGCGCTTGTCCTCGGCGACGGCCGCGACGTCGTCGTGCATGGTGTGGAGCGCGGACACGGCGGTCATGGCGCGGACGTGGACGTGGCCGAGCTGCGCGTACGTGTCGAAGGCCACGTCCACCTGGTCGTGCGGCTCCCCGGCACGGCGAGGGCGCAGGAACGGGAGCCCGTTCCGGCGCGCGGCGCGCGCCATGAGGATGGAGGAGGTGCGCTCCGTCAGCTCCACCATGCGGAGGATGTAGAGCTTGACGAGGCGGCGCGGCTGCGTGTGTCCACGGATGGTCTCGATGAGGTTGATCACCGCGGGCACGTCCTGCCCACCGTGGATGCAGGCCAGCACGCGCAGCTCCATTGCGGCGCCGGCGCCGGCAGAGGCGGACGGCGAGGACGGCGCGGAGGGGTCGGGGCCCTGGAGCTTGCGGTGGTGCAGGCGCCGTCGGCCGGCGGCGCGCGGGCTTGTAGATGGCCATCACCGTGGGCGTGGTGATGAAGGTGGTCACCAGCGCCATGAGCACCAGGATGGCGAACGTCTCCTCGTTCAGAACCTGCAGACCGCATCCATGAGCATGAGAGATCAGATCACATTGCAGATTTGCAGTACATGGTGGAAATTTTGCCGGAATTCTTCTTCTTGCTCAGTTGCTCCCATGCTCTGCATAGTTCGTTTAGTTCCTTGGCGGTGTATTTTACATATGCAAAGTCAAATTATTTGTGACAAGGTCGGATGTTGGATTCAAGCAACAAGGTTGGAACGCTAAGGTCAATGGTTTTCGTGTATATTCCTCCTAGTTGAGGTTTTTTTGGTTGGGTTGTGTACGTGGGGTGGTCTTAAAAGTTTTCTGCGTTGGAGAACATAGGACAATTAGATTTGGGATGGGTTTTTTTTTTGAGAATGATTAGATTTGGGATGGGTGCTAGGTCTAGTGGAGGCAGGTCACAAAGTTGAGTTGGGCTTCATAAGAGCTAACCACAAATCGAGTGGGTTATCAAGTTTTCGTGTTTGTTATTTTTTTTGGTCTAGCTCTAACCTAGAGTGTATTACCTTGAACTTTGTCAACTTTATCAAATCAGTAGTCAAAGCATAAATCTAGACCAACTTTGTCAACTTTGTACCACCTCATGTGCCATCCGACTCGATCTAACCTCATGTATTGTCAAGGCTACCTCAACCCCTTCAGTGGCGAAGCTAGAGAAAATTAAAGGGTGGTGCACTTGCCTTATGGGTGCATATGTTTGTATTAGAGACGGTGCATATATGGTGAAATTTAAGACAAAACTACTATTTTTTTTCAAAATTTGAATAATATACTTTCGCCACTGAACCCCTTCGTATAACTTCTTCTAGGAACAGACATTGGGAAGCAAGTGCTTGCATCGCACTACGTACCTCTGTTTCATCTATTGTGTATTAGGATTTGAAAAGGTCTAGATTTATGCTTTGACTACTGATTTCTCTTACGATATACTCCGTATATTGTCAACTGTAAAGATTGCAATGTGAAACGATTTTCGGAACATTAATGTTTTCATATAACCTCTACAAACTTACTGTAGTACTTTTTCCACCCTAAAATAAATGCATATTACGCTTCTCAAGGAGTCCTTCGACTATCTAAACAAATCCATCATTAAAGTATACGTGTTTGAATATGAATATAATGATAATGATGTCTTTTCACACATCATAAAGTAAATGTTAGTACCCACCATTCGAAATTATTACATACTCTGTATGTCTAGAGACATATAAAGAAAATGGATGTATTGAAAAAAAAGTCAAGTGACTTGCGGAGGGAGTATTTGTTTTTAGGGCGAATGAAGGGGATCATGTGTAAATTTTGGCGATTTTTAGAAAGTTATAAATATTGACTAACTATTGATCAAAATCTGTCGAGGTCTGATCTTTCGAAATCCTAAGAGGCATGCTAGAAATGGACGGGTAGGGTAATAATCAAAGGAGAAGCAAAATGAAAATGAAAAGAAGGATGGTGAAGACCCTCGGGCGATATGATACACCGCACAGACCGGCCCGACATGACATACTATAGCTACACTAGCGGCCCAGAAGATTCATGCCACTGACGTCGCTGTGGTGGCCTGGAAGAAACCTAGGCTAGCTAGTACGTACTAGTCACGAGCATAGCAGCCATGGCGTGCAGCACTACTACGACTAGCAAGTTGCCGGCCAACACCTGGATGACGATGACACGCCACCATGCATGCAAGTAGAGTAGGAAGCTGCAATGCATGCATATGGTCCAGCACATCATCACCGACGGCGACGGGAACCAGGTGACCTCTGCTTTACTTTGTCCTCATTCACATGACTCCTCAGCTCCTATCTTTTGACTTCTTGCATGCATGCGTCCCACAGTGTCCAGGCACGGCAAAGTTCCTTTTTCTTTTTCTTTCTTCTCAAAAAAAACAAGAAAATGCAACAAAAACTACTCCTACATGCATGCAAGAAAATAAAAACATTGCACCGAACTGATGAGAAAAAAAAAACCCAGAAACGTGTTTGTACGTAGGGAACAAACAAACAGACGTACCTCCCGCTCCCTGCCGATGTTGAGCACGATGAGTTCAACGAGTCCCTTGGTGTTCATAACAACGCCAAGCACGATCGCCTCCCGTGCGCCCATCCCACACGCCATGGCGACGCCGAACGTGCCCACGATCTTGCCGGCGCAGGCGGTGGCGATGACGAGCGCGAGCATCGCCCAGGCCTCGCCACCACGGATGGTGGCCACGTCCGTCTTGAGCCCGCTGGAGGCGAAGTAGAGCGGCAGGAGGAGCTCCGACACCAGGTCCTCCACCCTCGCCGTCACACGTCCGGCGAACCCGCCGTCCTTCGGCACCGTCAGACCGAACACGAACGCGCCGAAGATGGAGTGGATCCCGATCAAGTCCGTCGCGAACCCTGACGCTAGAACGCCAGCCAGCGTCACAGCCACCCACTTCTCGCCACCGCCGTCGTCGCCGGATGACTCGGCTCGTCGCGCCACCCAGGCCATCGCTGGCTTCACCGCTACCATCCACGCCGCCACGAACGCCGCACCGCATAGCAGCACCCATAGCGACACTATCGGGCTCCGGTGGTTGTTCCCGTTCCCGCCGTCGCCGGAGATGGCGACGGCGAGGGCGAGAAGCACCCATGCGGCCCGTCGTTGAAGGCCGCGGCGGCGAGCGCCGTCTCACCGATCGGGGTGGTGAGGAGCTTGAGCTCGGCGAGGATGCGCGCCAGGACGGGGAAGGCGGTGATGGAGAGCGCGACGCCCATGAACACGAGGAACGGCGCGTACCCGGCTTCGTCGGCGCCCGGGACCGCTTTGCGGAGCACGAAGGCGACGCCGACGCCGCACGCGAACGGGAGCGAGATCCCCGCCGCCGCGATGGCGAAGGCGCGGCGACCGCTGCGCCGGACGGAACGGAGGTCTAGCTCGAGACCCACCAGGAAGAGGAAGAAGAGGAGGCCGAGGCTGGCGACGGACTCCAGTACCGGCGTGCTCCATGGCGGGAACATCGTGCGGAGGTAGGACTTGTTCCGGCCCAGAGCGGAGGGGCCGAGTAGGATCCCCGCCACGATCTCCGCGATCACCTTGGGTTGCCGGAGTGGGCGGAGCAGGAACGCCAGGAAGCGGCTGAGGACTAGGATCAGCAGAGCTTGGAGGATGAGAAGCGGGAACGCGAAGTGGAGTGGGTCGTCGCCCTGCCACACCCCATTCGACGACGTCTTCACGGCCGCCATCTCCGTCGCGGACACCGACGACGACGACATGGTGGCCGGCGGGCGCACGCGAGCTGGTTCAACACACGAGGCGGGGGTGGGATCGCCGGCTACCTCAGCTCAGCTCCTGGGATTTTTCAACTTGTAGGCGCTTCGACAAGCGAGCGAGCGACCCATGGCTGTGCAGCGCGGGGGTCCCGTGATTCCATTGCCATTGCCCATCGGCCATTGGTGTGCTTGGCTTGGGAGTTGAGACTGAGACTTGACTTGAGAGCGAGAGACGGATCGGACTCTCTCTGTTTGCATGTGAACTGAAGCGTGGTCATGATGGGTCACTGACGCGTGGGCCTATCTTGATAGCTCACTAAAAGTCGTACTATGTGTTGGGAAAAGGCTCAATCTAGTCACAACCCAATTAAATCGATGGTTTAACCGATGCACAGATTTATTCGATGTTTTTTTCAGCTTCCTCGTATTCGGCCGGCCAGTGCAATTGGCTACCTTTATTTTTTTTTAGACAAACTTGGCTACCTCTATTTGAGTAGAGTTGGTTACAAGGAAATTTAACTTGATGGAGTTTGTGACAAGGAAATTAAAATCTTGTTATTCGACCCGTCTCGATAAGGTTTCATTGAGTATTTCATGCACATTTAACAGAGTGTCACATCAGCAAATCTTGACTTTTTGCACGATGAAATGAGAGAGAGAAACCGGAAGAAATCCCCACTAAGGTTGTCTCCAACGGGTGACGCAAAACACAAGTATGCATCGCAATCCGTCATTTGCGTCGTGAAAACGGCCTCCAACAGGTGATGCACACGGAGGGACTCGTTTTCCTATCGAGGAGAGAGGATTTGCAAACTTGCGTCACCCCTCCGTCCCTCACGTCTCCTCCATGTAGGCGCCGGGCCCACCACCACGAGGAAGGGGACAACGAGGGCTAAAGGCGCTGGCCCGCCGCCCGAAGAGGCCGAAAGGCTAGCCGCAGGGGAGAGGAGCAGGCCCAGGGAGGCGGAGGCGGTCGAGGGAGGTAGGGCGGGTGTTGCTCACGCCACGACCCGCGCGGGCGGAGCTCACGCTTGGACAGGATGGGGACCGGGTGGACCACGGGCGCCGCCGAGGCCGTGCGCCGGCCTGGATCTCCGTCGTGGCTGCCGAGACCTCCATGGCCTGAGCTCGAGGTGGTCGGCACCTTGAGGGAGGAGAGCCGCCATGGACCGGGAGGCAGGACCTCGAGCCGTCCCTCCATCCGCCGACGGGAAGGACGGGGAGTGCCGGAGCTCCGTCGGCTCCACCGGCTGGGAGAGAGAGGCGGTCTCACCGGCTGGGATGGGGAGGAAGCCGCCGGTGATAGATAGGGACGGAGGCGTTGGGACTCGGGAGGAAGAGATATAAGAGAGAGAGAGACAAACATCGATGAGTATTCTCTTTGCGTTTGCTGTTGGAGTAGGCGTTGTTTTCATCGCTGCTTTTTTTTACTGTGCACGCCCCAAAGCATCAATGGGTCGCTGTATACTGTTGGAGATAGCCTAAGGCACTCGATCCGTTTCATGGCGGCCTACCACGGCCGGGTGCGGGAGCCAGAGCCTCCACGAGTGCAACCTCTACCTCACGGACTCCGCTGGCTAGGTGAAGGAGCGACCTCCTCCGTGGGCTACGATAGCCTGGTGAGGGAGCAAGTTCACCTCGCAGGCTCCATGGACCGACCGTGGGAGCAACCTCTAACTCGGGGTCTCCAACAGGCGAGCGCCTGGATGTCGAAGGCAGAGCAGATGTTGGATATCTATGGATTTTAGCAAATAAACTAGAAATTCAAATTTTAGTATATCCAACTTTCACTGATATAATAACACCCATAGTAGCCCCCGAGCCTTCGGGCAACTCGGAGAATTGGATGGAGGGTTAACGAAGCTGGATGCAAGTACTTTAATTCTTAGTTCCTGGTCTACCAGGGGCGTGAGACAAACAAGTCACGCTGTAAAGTTTTCTCGATTACACTGGATGCACTATAAAACCACAAGAGAAACATCAAGAGCTAGGAACCACAGCCGGTCTTGCCTTCTTTGTGCGATTGTTGGCCTGTTTATTTGCATCTCTTTCCTATTTTGATGACTGAATCCTGTAAATTCTCCGTCGTAATAAATGTGAAATCTAGAAGAAGTGAACAAAGTGCTTAGTATTTTGAATTTTATAGCTTACTTATTGTTCTCCTGTTGGCCGTCGTCAAGCTAAACATTATCTGTTAGGAAAGCCGGCCTTTGTAAAATTTAAGCAATAGCAAAGCTGGGCTGCACAGAACAATTCCAAAGTGTGGTTGCAAGACACGTCGTACGTGAGCACAATGTTTGTGTCTGACAAACAAACAAAAGTCCAATTGAAGGACAAAGAAGTACAGGAATTTGGATGGATGAAACAAAAAGTAGACGATTCAGAAATCACTGAATCTTCAAAAGACCTATGATCATTAATGATCTTTATCATACTTGAATTACCTTTTTCTGTTCTGATCACTCGCACGCAGTGTCCAGTTTACACCCACCGCACATAGTGCTATCTAGTACAACCTTTGTTCCTCAGCAAAGTCAAAGGCTATATATATGAGCCGGACACATGGCAAGCTACTAGTAGAACCCGTTCTTCTGTTGCCACCTCCTGACCGTGTGCGTTCCAATAGCAACAGCCGCCAGGTCTTCTGCGGTACAGAGCAGCGCTAGCTTTGTAGTTTAGATGTACGTAATGGTGAGACAATAATTACCAAATACAAACCTACAGTAGCCGAATCTAATATTTCACCAACTAAACACCCTTATAGTACCTTTCTTTAATTTTTTGATCTATATCTATATCTATCTAATACTAAATAGACAAAATTTAGTCAAGGGGCTCACAGTGCAATGGCAAAGGCCATTGGTTGGGGGGCTCCTGCCCGGGGGTTCAAATCTTGGGTGCGACACATTATCCCGGATTTTTTTTTAGGATTTTCCAGCGCTATGCATTAAGTGGTAGGCGACGTCCCCCGTCGATAGCGAGGCGTCTGTGGTGACTTCGTGAACTTCAAGATTTGTCAGCGCAGTCAATCGAAGGTGCTCATAGGGGTAGGGTTTGTGTACGTGTGTTCATAGGGGTGAGTGTGCGTGCGTGTTGAGCGTCCGAGTTGTACTATGTAATCTCAAAAAAAAAAAAAAAAAAAAATTTAAATTTTTATTTTTTGTCCACTGTCCTCCAGCTAGCTATCACTACACAAAAAAAAAAAAAAAAAAAAATCTTTTCATAGCGGGCATTTTGAACTTTCTCGAGGCGGGCAGCCAAAATGCCTCAGATTAAAGGTCACGGTTAATGAGACTTTTTCCAAAATGGTTTGATGGTCGCCTCGGTTAATCAAGTAACAAAAGAGAAAACCTATGGATAAGCATGGCGATCCAAGGCCCGTCGAGCCCATCCATAGGCTGCCGCTGCTAGTTAGCTTTCAATGTCAAAATAATTAGTGATATTTAGGATAAACTTGGATAATTAGGTCACATAGTTTTAATAAAATCTTGGCGAACTTTCAAGGTCAAAATAATCAGTGATATTTAGGATAAACTTTGGCTTGCTCACTATCCAAGCACATCTATATATGAGTGTTTTGCCAATCTTTGGTTTATCTAACTCTAATTTAAGCATATATTGTATTAGTTGATCATAATTTGGCTATACCTATATATGAAGAAATTGTGGGTTGGCTTTTTAGAGTCATGAACTAAACGTAGCTGGTATCATGTACGTGGACGATCGGCGGTTGTCGGCGTTTCGAGGAACGGTGGGTGCCTCGGGTGCCGGCAATAAAGAATTTATAAGCCGTGTGCCCCTCCCTCAATGGCGTAGCGCAAGATGGACACGGGACGCGGCGGTTTATCTGGTTCGAGCCAACGGGCCCTACGTCCAGGCGGGGTGTGTCCTCGCTCGTGTTACCTCGCGCTCAAAGGTGAGCCTGCGTAGGGGTTCTGAGGGCGGTCGCGGGAGAGACGCGGGTCTCAAGCCCCACGATCGTGGTTATGGTGGTGGTGGTGTGCGGTTTCCTCCGTGTGAACCGGAGTTGAGTTGAAAAGATCGAATCTCTCTTCTAATGAGGCATTACTCCCCCTTTATAGGAGAAGGAGAGATAATGTTCATATGGTGGGCGCCTAGGTGGCTAATTCCCGAGGCTGCACCGGTTGCATGTCGCTGCCGAGGGTTTACGGGCTTGGATGTTGCTTGACGAAGACACGCGTCCGGATCCGATGGTGGACGCCGCCCGGGCGCTGCCCCGAGGGTCCCGTGAGGCGAATCCCTCACAATCCGCATGGCGAGGGCCGGTCCTGCAGGTCGCCGGGCTATGCGTGTCAAGTGCGCCCGAGGGTCCGCCCAACGTGGCGTTTTGACGGTGCTCGAAATGAACAATGTCATCGGTTTCCGTGCGGGTGGCGTAGCACGCCACCGGGTTCGCTTTGTGTCCCATCGGTCGGATTGGGGAGACGATTCGGCGGTTGATTTGATCGGTGTAATCGATGGCACCGCGCCCGCCGCCGCCGTGCAATCGCATTGAATGCGGCGGTTTCCCTTCCTCCGACGTGAACCTCCCACGCCCGAGGGTCGCGACCCTAGACGGGCTGTTGGGCTGCCTCACCCGAGGATGGAGAGCTGGTCTCCCTCGGGCGAGGCGGAGTTTTGCGCCCGAGGGTGGTGAGCTAGGCCACCCGGACGAAGCGGAGATTTCTCCGGGGCTGGTGAGCTAGGCCAGCCTCGGACGAAGCGGAGATGCGTGGTCGAGTCCGAGCCATGGTTTAGCCGCTTGTCGGCGTGGAACGTCATGGTTCGTTGTTTTGTAGAGGTCCTTGACCTTGTCCTTCGTGGCGTAATAAGCTCTTTTTGCGTCGTGATGACTCCATCACGGGCGCTTTGTGGGCCGTCCGTGGCCCGATTTCGTCGTCATGTGAGCGTCGTGGCCAATGGCCTGGTCCATCGTCCGTCGGGCCGTCCCTCCGTGCGGGATGATAGCGAGGCTAGGTTTTACTTGGGCCTTGGCGCCGGCGGATTCTCATAGTTTGGAGAATGTCTCGGGGCCCAATATTTAGGTCCCCGACAGTAGGCCGAGCCCCCGAGCGAGTGTGGACTCGTAGGGTTCTCGCTGCTCCCCGCCGCCTTGTTGTTTCTCGGGGTGGTTCGTCTACAAGGTCTTGGCGCGAGCGCACCGTGGGTTATCCCTCCCAGAGGCCTCGAATGGAATGGCGGATTCCTTCGAGGTCTTTTTATATCTCGCGTGACAGGGCAAGACCGAAACTTGACTCTTAAATTGCGCTTATTTTGCGTGGACATTCATTTTTGCGTGGGCAGCCTGAGGCCCGCGCTTATGTGCGCAAGGTCGACCCAGGGCCTCCCCTCGACTTTGATTATACGCTCCTCTCTGCCGCCCTCGAAAGGGAGGGAGGAGGGGAGACACGTCAATGCCCGTAGCCGTAATGTGTCGTGCTTTCCGTGAGCGTTGTAGCGGGTGTTTAGCGGGTGCCGGGTGCCCTTGCTTGGGAGCAAGGGTCGGCTATGTGATCCAGGATTCACCCCCATGAGAACCTCTGCGGACCGCAGCGGATCCCGGGTTTGGGCGGACCAACCCCGAGGGCCTTTGTGGGCCTCCCACGGATGGGACATCTCTATAAGCGGCACCGCGGGCCTTAAACACGTTCGGGGAAATCCGGAGCCCGGGGGCCGGGCATAGCTGGTTGTGCATTTCCCTCCCGCCCACGGCTCGGGTTATCCTAAGGGCGTAGAAACCCCTGTGGGCCCAGCACGGCAACCTGCGAACGTAGGGTGTGTCGGCCGAGGCTCGTTTGGTTTCCGCCGGGGCGGGGAACCGCCAACGGATCGACTTTTTGCCCCTCGGGGTCGGGCGCTGCTGGATATGGGTGGCGGACGGTTTTTACCGACCGGAAGACGGCGTCTAGTCGCCACGCCGAGGTGGCGCGACCGTTGCGGCGATGGGACGCGGCCTTACGTCTTCTTGTCGAGGCGGAGATCGAGGGCTCCGTCAAGGTGCATTAATGCGCCTGACGGTTCCACCGCCAGCTGCTTGGCCGTTGGATGGCGGTTCTCGCTCCATCATGGGCCGTCCATTCCGAGTCGGTTCGATTGCCCAGGCCGGCGGTTTGCCTTCCCTTCCCTATAAATGTGGGGGTCGCGGGTGCGGACGGATAGTTGCTCCCTTGCGCCTCGCCATCGCCTTCTTGCCTTCTTCTTTGCAAGCAATCGGGAGATAGAGAGATAGTGTGGGAGAGATTGAGGGAGAGATTCACTTGCCTCGTGCTCGTGTGATCGGAGTTGCTAGCGGTTGCCACCCTTCGCCTCCCTTTTGCCCATGGCGCGGTCGGGTAGCGGTGACGGCGTGAGGGAGGTGCTCGATGCCGAGCCGTGGCGAGGTCGGCGGCGGAGGAGAAACTCCAGCGTCGTCGATGAAGGGCTTCTTCGTCCCCGCACCGATGAAGCGCGGCCGGGAGTGGATTGCTTCCGGATTGGAGGAGGAGCCTAACCCTCCGATGGCTACGTGGTGAGCTTGATGGATCTTCACCGGGCGGCCGGTATCTAGGCGGGCGGTTCATTCGAGGCGATCCTCCACTACTATGAAATCGAGCTTCATCATCGCCCCCCGAACTCGATCTCCCGAGGCCGCCATCTTCGTCACCCTTTGTGAGGGATTCACGGGGATCGAGCCGCATTGGGACCTACGGTTGTGGTTCTTCAAGGCGGACCTTACCACGCCCCTCGGTCGCGCGGGGCCAACCACGGAGGGCGCTACGCGTTGGAGGTCATGGCGCTCTAGGTCCGCTCGGAGCGCACGAGGCCGAACCGGGGCTGATGGGTACATCGTATCCAAGCTCATCTCCTCCAACAAGGGGTGGCAAGATCGGTGGTTCTACCTCCGCAGCAGACGAGAACGCGCTTCCGTGTACACCGGGCGTGTCCTCAAGCATCGCCCGCGCAGTGGGGCGGGTCCCCCTCGGAGGATCATCATCGGTTGGAGGGCCTAAGGCGGGGCGGTTCTCGCGGCTCAGGGACGGGCGTGAATGCGGGGCTGCCGTTGTCGCCGCTTTCCATCGGCGTCGGGTGTTGCCGTTGATGGCTCGCCCTTTGCTCATGTGCGAGATGACCCCGAGGCCGCGGTCTTGGTGCGTGCGGATGTCGGGCCTTCTACTCGCCGATGGCCCGATGGCACGGCCAGGGTGAGGGATGCGTTGGGGTCCAACACCCCGACACGCATCCCCGAGATCCCCATGCGCCCCGACCGAGGGTATATCTCCCTGGTAGGTGCTTCTTGACCGGTGTCCCCTGTATTGTTTCAGCGCATTGTCGCCGTGGGAGTTCTCACTCTTTCCCCGGCCGGGGCCGCCCCGGATTACCGTGACTCCCCTCCTTTGTGCGGGCATTGGATGCCGAGGGCGCGAACCGTGCTGGAATGAGCTACGCTGGGCGGCGCGTTGAAGAAGGAGGAGAGGAAGAAGAGAAACGTGGCTCGCGAGAAGCGTCGGGCCGAGCAGCGAGGCGGGGCGAGTCACCCGACACCTCGACCCCCGAAGAGGGCGTGGATCTGGAGGACGATTCTGCGTGAACCGTCGGATGGCGGCGTGGCGGCTCGGATAGACCGAGCCATGGGGCTCCGGCAGTCGAGGCTTCGATCTGAGCCGAGCGAGGCGGGCGTCGGGGCTGCGGCGGGTGCGCCGGGCTCTTCGGCCGAGTCCTCGGGACCATTGGCGTCGACCGCGTGGGCACCTCGGCGATCACGGGTGAGGGCCGAAGGGAGGAGTCGACACCTCTGTCCCCGGTACACGCCGCCCGCGGCACGTTACGGGGGTCGGCCGGCGACCCCGTCCCCGATCCGCCCCCGTGCGTCGGACGCGTCGTGGGGAGACGGCGCGCGCGGCGTCGAGTCTGCGACGCCGTGTCGCAGCCATCCCGGGCCTCGTCAACGCCGAGGGCGATCCCTCGGGCCGTGAGTTTCCCTTTAGCCTTTCGCGATCTTGACCTTCTTACGGTATACGATTGCTTTGTCCCGACACGTTCTTGACTTGAAGCGAGGGGGCCGCCTCGTTGGCCCCGCACCCCAAGAAGGCCTTGAAGGCTAAGCGTTTCGGCCTCGGCGGGGGCGATCTGCAGGGGTCGCCCGCCCAGATATCGTGCTGCCCTCGTCGGGTCTTCTCGTGGCGCCGACCCCGAGCCCCGGTAGGGTTGGACCCGAGCGGGCTGCGAGGCCAGCCACGAGGTGGTGCAGCCCCCGGGTGGCGATGGTGGGTCGGCTACTCACCGACGGGTGGTCGATACGGAGGGCTCGGGCGTGGCCCACGACGCCGGCTTCCGGTCGGGAGCGGATGGCGCCATTCGAGAGGGGTCGTGGCACCGCCGCCCATCTCGAGGAGTCGGGCCCCTCGTCAGGAGTTCTCGCAAGAGGAGCTCTTTATGGCGGCGGAGACGCCGCAAGTCCCCGCTGTCGTGACCCTGCCCGATGAGGGGTTCACGCGGGCGTATAAACCCCGAGCTTTCGCTACTCCACGCGTGTCCGGTTCGAGGCAGCCCTTGGCGGCGTCGTCTTCGGCCATGACGAGGGCGGTGCCGTGGTCGGCCCGAGGGGCCCCCCCGGATTTCTGCGGTCGAGTTCCCGGGCTGCGGGGAGTTCCGGTGGAGGAGATGTATCCTTCCCGAGCCGACTTCTTTGGGGCGGCCCGCCTTGACCCCCGGGTGGCACGCCCGGGGGGGCCGGCCCCCGCGGTGGTCGACGACCGCCCCGAGGTCCTGGGTGGAGAACCCATGAGCGGATCCGTCGGTGGGCCGCCGAGGGCTTGGCGAGGATCGGGACGTCATAACCGGCCGACTTGCGAGGTCGCACGCGGTAAGTGTCTTGATGGTTATCCCCCGCCGCATGTCTTCTATGCTTGTGTCTTGATGGGTAATGTCGCCGTTGCAGACTCTCCGGTCGTCCGGGAGAAGTCCGAGCTCCTTCGCGAACGTTACGAACCGGAACGCCCTTGGTCAAACTCGGGTAAAGTTGATCGAGGCCCGAGGCGAGACCTCCCGGCGTGCTGCCCTTGCCGAGGAGAGGAGTCCCAACGGCGGACCACGGAGGCCGAGCTTGTCAAGGCCAGTCCGAGGCCGCCAGCAAGGTGGCAGGTGACATGGCTCGAATGAGCCATGATTTTGAAGAGGCTCGGGATCCGGTCCCTCCCGGGCCCCGAAGGAGGCCCATGACGGCGGGACCGGTCCCGGAGGAGGAGGCGCGAAGCCGGCGGAAATGTGCGTGCCTTGAACACTCGCATCGGCGAGTTGGTGTACGAGGGCGAGACCCTCGGGAAGGGAGAAGGAGGAGATCCGCAAGTCGCTCGTCGGATGAGCACGGCGTGATGCCGGGGCTGGCAGCTGAAGTGCCAAGGTGCGTCCTCTTCCTTAGTGAGCTTTGTCTTTGGCCGTCTTGTCTTGCTAACTTCGGTTGGAGCACCAATTTCCGAGCGGAGAAGGTCGGGACCGAGGCCGGAACACCGCGACACTTATTTGGCGAGGGGGCCGGAGCGGGAGAGAGAAGTCGTACGGGAGCTGGAAGAGGCCTTGTCGGACTTAGATCCGCCGCTTTGGGGGCGGACAACTGGAGGTTGGCCCCTCGACGCCGAGCCGCCGGCCTTAGGTGGTGGCTACCTGGTCGAAACTCGACGCCTTCCGGCCCGGCGTGCGGACATGTATGGGTTTTCCGCTCTCACTTCCCGATGGAGTCAATGTGTGGACGGCGTTGCGAAAGGCTTCTTCCTCGATTCGACGACGAGGAGGAAGTTGATCCCGCAAAGAGGGGATCTTTGGCGATGCGCCAAGACTTCCCGGACGCGTTATGCGACCGTGGACGGCGCTGCGACCGGTTGGCCTCCGCTTCGAGGATGAAGTGTGTCCCAGTACTCCCCATAGAGTCAACCTATGAGGCGGTTTCACGGAGATGGTGGGCCTTGATCCGAGGATCTTGGCGGGTCGACGCCTCCCTCGGGGAAGTAGTCGGTCGAGGGTGTTGCTCGGCGCCCGAAGCTTCCTCGTCGGCTGTGGGTGAGAGGCAAGTGGGCGAAACCCATCCTGCCCACGACCTCTCCTTGTATGAAAAAATTGGAGCTTGTGAGATGGATGTATATAAACAACGGCGCCCGAGGTCTATGGCCTTGGCGGGTGCATTTATGTTTATGTTGCGTTTCTCAAATTTGTTCGTTTATTGTGTGGCGGGTCGCTTGCTTTCTCGCTCGCGAAATGGTAACCGTGGGCGCCATCTTTGGGGGCGATCCATACGGATGCCACTAGGGGCGATCCGCTTGCCTCGGTTACCTTGCTTTGGATTTGTGCGTGGCGACGCCGCGCAACTAAAGCGATTGTTTAGAGAATGCGCAAGAAAAACTTTTCTTTCGAAAAAAAGTTTTTGAAAAAAAAAGGAAGGGGAGGGGATCTCCCGAGGGGGTCCTCCCGGGGGGTCCCCATGTAGCCCCGAGGGAGTTTTAGTCTTGTCTTTGGGACGAGGCTAAGACTCCCTTAAGGTTTACACGAGAAGCACTTTTTTCGTAAAGATGTAGATCTTTTATTGAGTGAAAAAAAACAACGATGTTTGACTTCTAGTGCGGAATTTAAGGGTAGAAGCGGCGTGGTCGTTCTATGTTCCAGCGTTGGAGTAGACTTCACCCTTCGTTTTTTCAGTTTGTAGGTCCGGGCCTTAATATTTCGGCGATGAAATAAGGCCCTCCCAGTGGTGGCGTGAGTTTGTGACGCCCTTTGTTGTCCTGTCTTCGGCTTTGAAAGCACGGGTCGTTGATTTGGAACTCCCGAGGCTTGGCCGCTTGGCGTGATACTTGGCGCAAAGCTTGTTGGTATCTTGCCGAGTGCGGGAGCGCAACGTCTCGGGCTTCATCTACTTGGTCGATGGAGTCTTGCCTCGCTTCTTCGGGTTGCCTTGCTTTCGGTGTAGGCTCGCAGCCTTGGGGACCCATATTCAATGTCTCGTGGGCAAGGCGCCTCGGCCCCATAGACTAGAAAGAATGGGGTGAACCCCCGTGGCTCGGCTTTTCGTTGTTCGAACTCTCCATAGAACCGGCGGCAGCTCTTGGTACCATCTTTTCCGTATTGGTTTAGCCCGATTGAAGATCCCGGCTTGAGCCCTTGCGGGGATCATGCGTTGTTGGCACGCTCCACTTGACCGTTGGTCTTGGGTGTGCTACGGCCGGGTATCCCACTCGGACACCATAGTCGTCGCAAAAGTCGAGGAACTTCTTCCCCCACGGTTGGTTCCGTTGTCCGTGATGATGGAGTTCGGGACTAAACGAGGGAGATGATATCCGTAAAGAATTTCACCGTTTCGTGTTAGGGTTCACCACGGGTCGAGCTTCAATCCATTTGGAGAACTTGTCAATGGCGACTAGGGCGTGAGTGTGTCCTCCGGCGCCCTTTTCAGGGGGCCCAATCATGTCGAGTCCCCACACCGCAAATGGCCATGTAAGAGGTATGGTTTGCGGTGCTTGAGTTTGGGAGGTGCGTCTGCGCGCGTAGAATTGGCATTCTTTGGGGCACGCACGACTTGGTTCGCGTCTCGCACCGCCGAGGGGGTAGAAGCCTTGCACGAAGACTTTACCGACTAGAGTCCTCGGGCGGCGTGATGGCCACACTCCCCTCGGTGAGTGTCCTCGAGCCGAGTTCTTGGCCTTGGCCAGGGTATGCATCGCATGTATACTCGAGGCTCCTCTCTTGTAGAGTTCTCCCTTCTCTCCAATCGGTGTGAAGGATTTCGCCCCTTCGGGCTAAGCGGCGAGCCGGTCTTATCCTCGGGTAGCTCTCCTCGGGTGAGGTGCTCCATCACGGTTTTTTCTCGGTCGGGGGCTGGGTCGGCCGCCATTGCTTCGGGCGTGGCTTGCCGTGTGTTGCCCTCGTGAGCCCCGAAGGTACCTCAGGGGGTGTACTTGACCGAGGGTTTATCGAGGTCTCGGGTGAGGGCGTTCGGGGAACGGTACCTCGGGTTCTTTGCGACCTTGGCCGGTTCATCCAGCGGCCTCGTTGTAGCGTCTCGGCGTATGCTTGTGTTCGAGCCATGGAATTTTTCCTCCAATTTGCGCACTTCCCGAGCAATACGCCTCCATCTTCGGCAAGGTCGCGGCCGAGGCCTTCATGACTTGGTCAATGACCAAGCTAGCAGATCCCTCGGTTTCCGTCGGATCCGAGGTCCGCCGCGATCCGGAGACCGTTGACTGGCGCCTCATATTCAAGGCGGCGTTGTTGGGAGCGGGAAAATGCAGCGGGATGGCATACCCGTGTGAATCGAAGGGTGAGATGAAGAACAAAAACCAGCCCCGCGCCGCCTTCATCATGGATCCATCAAAGTACATGGTCCAAAGACTCGGCTTGGATGGGCGCCGGGGGTAGCTGCGTGTGCATCCCACTCGGCCACAAAGTCGGCTAGGACTTGAGACTTGATCGCCTTGCGGGCGGAACGATATAGTTTCGCCCATGAGCTCCACCGCCCCGCCGCCACTCTCCCCGTGGCCTCTCGATTTTGGAGGATCTCCCAAGGGGAGCAGGGGATACCACGGCAAGCGGGTGCGCAGGAAGTAGTGGTGAAGTTTCCTTCGTGCGGCACGATGGCGCACAATAGCTTACGCATCTGCGAATACCTTGTCTTGGTGTCGGGAAGGACTTCCGATGAAGTAAGCGGGCGTTGAATTGGCAATGTGTGTCCCTCTTCCCGACTTCGACTACGACCACCGTGCTTGACTACGGGTAGTGGGCGGTGGGCGTATAAGAGCGAGGGGTTTCTCTGGGTTTGGCGGTACTAGGACGGTGGGTTTGTTAGGAGCTTCTTGAGGTTGCCGGGGGCCTCTTCGGCCTCGGGGGGGTCCCGGGCAAAGTGCTCGGACTTGCGGTAGAGGCCGGCCCTTCTCCCCAAAGGCGTGAGATGAACACGCTTAATGAAGCCCGGGCAGCCCCATGACCTCCTCGTACTCCTTGAGATCTTGGATCGGACCCATCTTGGTGATTCGTCAACCTTGGTCGGGTTTGCCGATGCCTCGTTGAGAGACGATAAAACCCAAAGAAGCATCCCTCGGGGGACCCGAATACGCATTTTAGGGGGTTGAGTTTGACTCCCTTCTTGTTTAGGCACTCGAAGGTTTCCCGAGGTCGCCCACGAGGTCCGACGTTTTCTTGGATTTGACCACTATGTCGTCGGCGTAGGCCTCCACGATCCTACCGATGAGTTCCCGAAGATGATTTGCATGCACATTTGGTATGTTGCCCTGGCGTTCCTCGGCCGAAGGGCATGGTGAGGTAGCAATACATCCCGAAGGGTGTTATGAACGAGGTCGCGAGCTGGTCGGACTCTTTCATTTTGATCCGGTGATAACCGGAATACGCGTCAAGAAAGGACAATGTTTCACATCCCGCGATTGGAGTCGACAATTTGGTCGATTCGAGGCAAAAGGAAGGGAACTTTCGGACATGCTTTGTTGAGACTAGTGTAGTCCACACACATCCGCCATTTCCCATTCTTTTCTCTACTAATACGGGGATTAGCTAACCACTCGGGGTGGAATACTTCTTTTTATGAATCCGGCCTCCGGTAGCTTGTGGATCTCCTGATGATCTTTCGCTGGCGTCATCAAACGGCGCAAGCGCCGCATGGCGGCTTTGAGCCCGGCCGGATGTCTAGGGAGTGCTCGGCGACATCCTCGGTATGCCGGCATGTCGAGGGTCCCCACGCAAACGCCTTGGCATTCGCGGAGGAAGTCGGCGAGCACGGCTCCTATTTCGAATCCGGGTCCGATGGTGGCCAGCCTTCTCCTTCGGGTTCTTGGGATCGAGTGGGATCTTCTTGGTGCCCGAGGAGGGCTCGAAGCCCTGTGGCGCTTGGCCTCATGCTCGATCGTGATTTCGTCAAAGCTTCTCTCGCGCCGGCGATGAGTGCCTCGGCAATGGCGAGTGCCTCGGCATACTCCACGCTCTCCACGTTGCACTTTCGTATGCATGATGGTGTGAGGGGCGGATGATGACACCCTTCGGCCGGCATCTTGAGCTTGAGGTGCGTGTAGTTCGGGACGACCATGAACTTGGCGTAGCGGGGGCTGCGAGGAGTGCGTGGTAAGTACCGCGGACCCCAAGGATCTCAAATGTGAGAGTCTCTGCCTGAAGTTCGAGGGGTCACGAAGCAAACCGATGAGTGCGATACGCGAGGGGCTTAAAGGCGCTTGCTGGGGGACCGGCGCTTATTGAATGCGGCCCTCGAGGCGGATCTTGGACTTGTCTACCTCGAGGAGGTCGGGGTTTCTTCGTAGATGAGGTTGAGGCTGCTTCCTCCGTCCATAAGGACTTTGGTGAGCCGAGTGTTGGCGATGATGGGATCCACCACCCGATGGATAAGCCCGGGTTGGGGATGTCTTTGGGGGTGATCGGGCGGTCGAAGGTGATGGCTGGTCCGACCACTTGCGCCAACCGGGGTTGCTGCTCCGTGGCATAGACCTCCCGACGCTCCCTTCTTTGCTTGTCGCACGGACATGTTCTTTAGTCTTTGCCGCCCGAAGATCATGAGGCGAGTTATTCACCTTCGGGGAACTCCTCATTGCCCTTGGCGCCACCCCGGGAGCCTCTTCTTCACCCTCGGGGATGGCCTTGAGCTTGGCGAAATGTTGCGTGCCCTCTTGCACTCCCAGGGTATGCTTGGCCAGGGTAGCTATGGTTACGGCATGGCTTCTTGAGCATGTCATCGGAAGGTTTCTTTGTGGCGGGGTCGGGGCCTTGCGATCGGCAGCGACCACCATGTCTTCATCGTCGCTTGGGCGGCGTGGCCCTGCCCTTGCGGCTCTTATCTTTCTTCTTTTTCTTCTTGCCCTCGAGGTTGCGATCCCTCGGGCTCCTCTTCCTTGCGCTTTCCATTGCGAGCCACGATTGAGCAGAAAGGCGGCCTCCTCCTCACAGTTGGCGAACTTGGTGGCGATGTCCATCGGCTCGTTTGCCTCGGTGGGAGTCCGCGCCCGACTTCTTCACGAGGTCTCGGCAAGTGGGTGCGGCCAAAGGCCCCGATGACGTCGAATCCGTCACATTAGGGAGCTCGGTCGGCTCCTAGCGGAGGTCGTCGGATTTTGTCGGCGAGGGGATTCGTCGGATTTTTGTCGGCCGGTTCGGAGATCCCGCGAGTTACGGGGGCGTAGGTATGGCCTGGAAGTTACAGCGGAAGGTTCTCACCAAGTCGCCCATGTTTGATATGAGGTTGGGTGGAAGGTGTTCGACCAAGCTGGCGACTTCGGAGCGAGGGGGCAAATTCGATTATCACTTTGTCATCATGTGCCCCTGTGAGCCGGCATGCTAGCCGATGGTCGTCGACCATACCTCGGGGCGGGTCTCTCAGTGTACTTCGAGATGACTGGGGGGCTTTGCAGCGAGGAGTGGTGCCCTCGATGTCCACTGGTGAAGGCACGAGGCCGGGCGGATCGAGGGTACCCTCGGTCCTCTCGACTTGCACATGCGTTTCGTCTGCGGCCGTCCCGGCGAGCCACCGTGGCGAGCCGCTAGCCGTCCGATCTCGTCCACGAGGGGGGCGCCTCGGTTCCGGTCGCGGGGCGGGTCTTCTATGCGTTCCCGGGCGGGCGGTTGCAGCGGTTGTCGTCGGGCGCTCCGGGCGCGCTCGCCGGGGGCTCGGCTCCCCCGATCAGTGGACGGGCCTGCTGGGCACGCCAGTTCCTGCTGCGTAGTGACGTCCGCGGCCCGATCGAGAGCGGAACTCTCTACTGTTGCACATTTGCCTTGTCGAGTTGACGAGAGGCCTTTCAGTATGCGCCTACCCTCGGTAGTGGAGGGCTCGGGCATTTCTCGTACCAACATGGCGGCGGCCTTACGGTGCTGGCTACATTGAAACGGAACTATCGCACGGGACCGAGCTTCAGGCGGGTCGCATGTGCGCTGTCGCCGACCCGAGGGCGCGCCGCCCTCGGGGCTTGCTCGTGGCCAGGCTTTGCTCCCCATTGGATGTTTGCTGATCAGCCGGTCGAGCGGTCGCCGGTCGTTCACACGTCATTGGGCGTTTTGGTAGGCGAGGTCTTGAAGTGCCGCCACCGGATGGACTGGGCGAGAAGCCCCGGCTTGGGCTCGTCGTGGCGGTACGTCCGCGTGTTTTCGCCTGGAGGCGTCGATGGCGGCCATCTTGTGGCGGGACCTCGATATTGAAGCATTCCCGCGTGGGGTCATAGTACTCGTCTTCATCGTCGGTGCATGGTGCGCCCGAGCGTTACGGAGGAGGTTTCGATTCTCCGGGTGGTAGAGGGAGTCCCTCGCCTCCGGGGACCGGGCCAGATTGAACCCGGAGGGGGTGGTATGGCGGGGGTCGTCCCCGCATCCTGTGGAGGGATGCGCTCCTCCGAGTGAATGTCCAGGGATAACGCTCGGGTGGAACGACGGGTGGTCGGCTCGTGCTCTCCGACGAAGGCTTCCACTGGGGGTTTCACGCCCGGCGGCCGATTCACCCAGGACCCCCTCCCGGGATGTCCCTAACGGGCGTTTATCAAGCGATTAGGTTTTGGGGTACCCTCGCCACGCAGTGGGTGGTGGGTAAGGTATTTCCCGCCTAGGTTCGAGCCCTTCTCGCGAGTCGTGCCGGGGATACGTCGGCGGATTCGAGAATCCGTTGTTTGGGCCAGCTTTGCGCGGATGGGTCCGCCTTGCGCCGGCGGCCGTGATGATGGGCTTTGCCGCGGTGGGCGTAGCCGCCTCCCTTCTACCGATATATTCGGGCGGAATGATCATCTCATAGTTGTGGCCGAAGCGCCACAAATGCCAGCGTTCCAAAGAACAAAGGGTGTTCACAAAGGAGCCCGTGCTCGGCCAGCGAGGAGGTGGAAACGGCCGAAACGCCATGAGGGCTGATGGAGATGCAGGTGCACACGGCGCCCCTACCGGCGCGCCAACCGTCGGCGTTCGAGGAATTAGGGTGCCTCGGGTGCCCGGCAATAAAAGAATTTATAAGCCGTGTGCCCCTCCCTCAATGGCGCGCTTAAGATGGACACGGACGCATGGCGGTTTATCCCGTTGACCAACGGGGCCCTACGTCCAGCGGGGTGTGTCCCCGCTTCGTGTTACCTCGCTCAAAGGTGAGCCTGCGGTAGGGGTTCAAAGGCCGTCGGGGAGAGACGCTGGTCTCAGCCCCCACGATCGTGGTTATGGTGGTGGTGGTGGCGGTTTCCTCCGTGTGAACGGAGTTGAGTTGAAAAGATCAATCTCTCTTCTAATGAGGCATTACTCCCCCTTTTATAGGAGAAAGGAGAGATAATGTTCATACAGTGGGCGCCCTAGGTGGCTAATTCGAGGCCGCACCGGTTGCATGTCTTGGCCGCCGAGGGTTTACGCTTGGATGTTGCTTTTTTGACGAAGACACGCGCCCGGATCCGATGGTGGACGATGCCGTCCGGGCGCGGCCCCAGGGTCCCTGAGGCGTCCTCACAATCCGCATGGCGTGGGCCGGGTCCCGCAGGTCGCCGGCTATGCGTGTCAAGTGCCCGGTGGTCTCGCCCAACGTGGCGTTTTTGACGGTCTTTCACGAAATGAAACGGTCATCTGGTTTCCCGTGCGGGTGGGCGTATGCGCCACCGGGTCTGACTTTGTGTCCCATCAGTCGGATTGGGAGGCGATTCGGCAATTCGATTTGTGGAGGTATGTCGATAGCGCTGGCGCCTGCGCTGGCAGGTACTGTCGCGTGAATGCGGCCCGGTTTCCCTTCCTCGGGGCCGGAACCTCCCACGCAGAATCGGCGACCCTAGGCGAGCTAGTTGGGCTGCCTCACCGAGGATGGAGAGGCTGGTCCCTCGGGCGAGCCGGAATTTCGCGCCCGAGGGTGGTAGGCTAGGCCACCACCGGACGGCGAAGATTTCTCGGGGGCTGGTGAGCTAGGCCGGCCTCGGCCGAAAGCAGAAGATGCGTGGTCGAGTCGAGCCATGGTTTTAGCGGCAGCCGGCGTGGGCGTCATGGTTGTTATTTTTGTAGAGGTCCTTGACCTTGTCCCCGTGGCGTAATCGCTCTTTGCGTCGTGATGACTCCATACAGGCGCTTTGTGGGCCGTCCGATGGTGGGCGATTTCGTCGTCATGTGGCGTCGTGGCCAATGGCACAGTCCATGGAATCCGTCGGGGGCGTCCCTAAGATGCGGGATGATAGCGAGGCTAGGTTTTTTCTTGGGCCTTGGCGGTGATTCTCATAGTTTGGAATGTCTCGGGGCCCAATATTTAGGTCCCCGGCAATGAGTCGAGAGAGAGAGGAGAG
>JADLZK010012716.1:0-194618 GCA_015847255.1 Hyparrhenia diplandra
TGGAAAAACTTTGTACATATGAAATGTAGATCTCAAAACGTTATGAAACTTTGTAGTTGACGACTTTTTATTTTCAAATCATCTAGTCATGCAAAAGTCGTGTTGAAATGTCTCAAATTTGAAATTCGAAATTGTGAAAACGACCTCGGATGGAAAAACTTTGTACATATGAAATGTAGATCTCGAAAAGTTATGAAACTTTGTAGTTGACGACTTTTTATTTTGAAATCATCTAGGCATTCAAAAGTTGTGTTGAAATGTCTCAAATTTGAAATTCAAATTTCGCAAACGACCTCGGATGAAAAAACTTTGTACATATGAAATGTAGATCTCGAAAAGTTATGAAACTTTGCAGTTGACGACTTTTAGTTTGAATCCATTTAGGGCCTCAAATAGTCAATTTACACTCGGATTTGTATAATATGTGGGACGCTGAATGGGATATGGACACATGTGAGTGTGTAGTGCAGTGGTAGGGAGGGTCGTATGGCAAGTTAACGCAGGTCGCGGGTTCGAATCCCGCCGCGACGCGAAGCTTGTTTTTTCTGAAAAAATGCGCGACTTGCGACTTCGACGGAGACGGTGGGGTGGTTCTCCGTTTGATAAAAAATGTTTTGGTATTTGTTTTTGAATTTTGAAATCGCGTTTTTGGTACAGTTTACTATAGGCTGCTCAACAAGGTAGGGGCGGTTGTATCACCAACCGCGTGGGGGTGGTTCTCGGTTTGATAAAAATGTTTTGGTATTTGTTTTGAATTTTGAAATCGCGTTTTTGGTACAGTTTACTATAGGGGCGGCTCGTAGCGGTAGGGCGGTTGTATCACCAACCGCCCCTCACTGCTAAAAACTGTAGGAACGGAGAGTTAGGGGCGGTTTTGAAACCGCCCCTTACTGCAACAAACGAACCGCCCCTACAGAAGCTGATTGTAGTAGTGAGATATACCGACTCCATACATGAAACTCACTCTTGCTTATATGATCACACCATATATATAGCATATATCGCTAATGAAAAGAAGAGAACGGCAAAGTAGCTAGGCAAGGTATATAGATATCCTGCCAGATGACAAGGTGTAGGGACAGCAATAGGTCCTCTTTCTGCTGGACTTACGACGTTTCATTCTCCTCCTCCAAGATAGGAGTATACCTTTATTTCAGTGGTGATGGCTGCCACCACCATGGTCTGGACGGTCGTGATGGTTGAACTGGCCGTCTGATTGCCTTGGCGGGGGGCGGGGCGGGGAGGGGGCCTTGGAGGAGCTTTCAGCCCCAGGGTCTGCGTCCCCACGTCGTCGTCTACCACCTGCTGGTCCGTAGGTGGATCACCGTCACGGATCTCGTGGCTGGGCGCTGCATCTTCAACCTCAGCCACCAGCTGCACTACACCGGTGGACAGTGAAGGCGGAGGCGAAGAGGGAGTTGAGAGACACGCACGTGGCTGGACGCTGCATCTCATGGCTGGCCGGCGCAGAAGCTGGAGCAGGCGGGAGGCCGCCGTCGCCATGGCTGACTTCCTGGCCTTGTCGGGGGTGGATGCGACGACGGACGGAGAGTTTGATCGGTGAGCTTACTGTGATCTTTTCATCGAATTGCTCAGCTACTCCGTAGTGCTGCTGAAGGATGGGTGAATATATATGCACTCGATCGATGGAAGGAGGGTGTCAAGTGCATATATGTATATAGATGTTTCCGAGCTAAAGACCACCAATCATGATTCATGAATATAGATGTTCATTAGCTAGATACTGAATCAAGTCGTCGTCCAATGAACATAAAAGCCAGCACTGACTTTGCAACTGCTCCGATGGAGAGATGGGAACATGTAACTAATCGTGTGACACAATGAGCTAGTTAATATATACTTGCAGTGACATGTAGAAACAATGTTGATCAAGTCTTATATTCTGCGTCCGGTTGAAGTCGCGTCATGTAAAAGCTGGGAGTGGGAGATGGCCAAGTAAGTCAGTCGTGCGACGACTTGGAAGAACCCCGGCCGGCATGGATCTCTGAATCTCTCTCACACGGTCTCACCTTCACACGCGCGCAATAATTTGGTAGCTGAGCAAGCTCCGTGCTGCATCCAATCGTCAGCTCGAACCACCTATATATTCCATGTCAGCGCATAGGCTGCTTGTCAAGTGTGACTCCTAGCTGCAGAGGACATTTTTTAAAATGGAACAGTAGAGGTAAAACCCCTACTGGAATTTTATTAAAATAAACAAACTACTAAGTAGCATTTACAGAGCATTACAATCAAGAAACATAAAAGGAAAGAAAGAAGAGATTGCAAGAATTACACAAATGCTCCTATAGCCCAACATAAAAGGAAAGAAAGAAGAGATTGCAAGAATTGATCTATTTGGGGATGAAAACGCATGCTTTTCCTTCATGGTTGAACATCCTAGTCAAACCATAACACATGAAATTTTTTTTGGAAAACAAGCAATTCTATAGGAACCCTAAGCAACCCATAATACATGATCAAATATTCATTAAACAGTAAATCCATCAAACAAACTAACATACATGTATGGGAAATGTCATTCAAATGATGTGACTTAGGGTTAGGTTTGAAGTGCACAATTCCACCAAATGAAAAGAAAATTAGCAAGCTAGATAACACAATTAGCAAGCTAGATAACACAAGCAAAGTCAACTAGCAAACAAACTAGACAATTGGAAGCATTTGGGGGAGAAAAAAAAGAGCAAACAAGCTTCCAAAGGACTCACCTGCAGGGTCCCCTTCGTCCCTCCTCGGAAAAGTGAGTGGGGGAAGAGAGGGGGACAAAAAGTAGACTGGTGGCAGCATTTATACCAGCTCGTCGCGCCAAACCATCCGGCGCGACATGGTGGGCCCACGCGTTTTCGACGAGGCTCAAACGGAAACCCTAACGGGCCCGTCGCGCGCGTCGCGCGTAGGGCGACATATGTCGCGCCGCATGCAGCGGCGCGACGTGGTGGGACCAGCTGTGTGCCCGCAGCGTCGATCAACGACGCCCGCCAGCGTGGAGGGGTGTGTCGCGCCACATGCATCGGGCGATGTGTGTGTAAAGATCGCGCCCGAGGCTTTTGGCGCGACAAAAAGGATATCCGTGCAAATTGTTTCAAACTAGGGATAGAGTTGAAATTTGTTTTAAAAAAGGGCAAAATTTTGCAAAAGTCCACCAGGTTCAGACAATTGAGTCTGATCTTCCAAGTTTCATACCAAAAATGAAAGGAGAAGCTGTAGCCTTCCTATATATAGTACATTTCAAGAATCAAGAAGCAATAGCATGGATGATTCCACCACGACCGCCAGCTCCTTCTGCCGGGGGACCAGGCCGCAGAGGCCCTCGCAGATAAGCACGCCGCCGTCGCCGCCGCCGGTGACACGGCATGAACCTTTTCGCCGCTGCCTTGTGCCGGGGGACCAGGCTGCGTGAGGCCCTCGTGATAAGCACGCTCGCCACCGCCGGTGCCACGGCATGGACTTTGCCTCCGCTGCCTTGTTCGGGGGACCAGGCTGCGCCAGCCCTCGCATAAGCACGCTCGCCACCCGCCGGTGCCACGGCATGAACTTTTCCACCGCTGCCTTGTGCCGGGGGACCAGGCGGGCCGGCCCTCACATAAGCACGACACTACTCGCTGTCGCCGCCGCCCGGCGACACGGCATGAACTTTGCCGCCGCTGCCTTGTGCCGGGGGACCTGGCGGAGCCGGTCCTCGCATGACCCGCGGCGCGCCGCCACCGTCGCCACGGGCGTTCGTTTTGCCGCCGCTGCCTTGCGCGGGGGCCAGGTGGCGTGGGCCGTCGAACCCACGGATCTATCGTCGCCACCGCCGAGCGGCATGGACATGTCCGCCGCCGCCTTGCCTCGGCGCACCTGGGCGTGAAGGAGGGGCTCTGCTCGCTCCCTGGAGCCGCTGGGACGCCGCCACTGCCGCAGCTGAATCCACTCCCGCGGGCGCACTCGGCAGACTGATGGTTGGAGCTGGGCGGTTGAGGGCGGCGACGAGCTGGGATGACACGTACCGCAGCAGCTGCCGCGAGATTGGGCTAGTTGGCGTAGAGGGTGACAACGCCATGGCTGGCTGTACGTGCGGTCGTTTGTGATCGATCGATCTCGGTGTACGTGCGATCTTTGCTAGCGCTGGTGGATGAACCGGAGCTGCCGATGGATGCGTTGGGGCGGCTGGATGTCTGCACTGGGAATGGAAAGACCGCTAGCTGCTTTATAGTGACTGGTCGTTGGTGGCATCTGACTTTGACTAGTCACATGCATGCTGTTCAGACATTGCCAATACGAAGTCAAGCCTAATCTTATATCCGCGTATTTTACCAGTTCAAAGACAATCCAACCATAGCAGTCGTCAGGAATCTGGATCCGGTCCGGACCCATGCATATGCTGGCTGGATCAAAACTGAACTTCATTTACATATGTAACATATCATACGTGTATATATACTGCGTGTCAAATAATTACCTAGTTATTTTTCAAGAGGAATCATATGCGTCCTCCGTTGAGATAGTACTTGTATATAAATATTTTTTATTGTATTTCAATTCGTTCCATATTGTAAGCTAGCAGCACAAACCCGACAAACAAACCCCACTTTAGGGCCTGTTTGGAACGTAGGAATAGAAAACGAAGGAATGAGAGGAAATACAGGAAAGTAGAAAACAAAGGAATGAGTAGAAGGTACTGTAGAAAACTACAGGATTCCAAAATTAAGGAAAATATAGATTGAGGTGTTTGGAACGCAGGAATTGTAACACAGGATTCTCAAAACATGAGATATGATTAAAAGAGATTAACACTTGTTTTATTATTATTTAAATATTTGTCATTCCAGCATAAAACTTTAATTTACAGAAAACATACGTGATTACTACTTCGACACATACTACGTGTGTCAGGATCAAACATATATATAAAATATTGTGATCGGCCATACAGAGTATGTGCTGGTGCTTGCATGGACCCTAGTTTACGGTGTTAATCAATGAGTGTTTTGTCCTTTGTCTCCATGAAAGCCTGCATCAAGTCGCATCAGTGAGCATGAGTGTCTTGGACTTCGTGCAGGAATGGAAAACAAGAGAGAGCGGTGGATGTTTTCATTCCTCCGTTTTCTAGGTAAAAGGGAAACTTTCCTTTGGAACGGGACAACTCGTTCCTTTGATCCAAACGCTACATGACGTCATCAAGGTAAAGGATTTGGTTCCTGTGAAATTCTTTTGCCTATCCTGCGTTCCAAACGAGGCCTTAGTTGTCGGCCGGCCCTAACTAAAAGGATCTCTCTCTCTGCGAAACAACTAAAAGGACCTCGAGTTCTAAGAGAATTGCTAGTGGTGAGCCGGTTCATGTGAGGTAAAAATTGCGAAACAACTAAAATGATCTTGAGTTCTAAGAGCATTGCCAGTGGTGAGCTGGTTCATGTGAGGTAAAAATGCTGACATGAGTACTGTTGTATGGTTCGACTCATGCTTTTGTCCCATAAAGTCGAATAGTAAGTCGATTTTTGTCTAACATCTGGCCACAAATGTACAAATAAAATAGTCCAAACCTCTCTTACGTTCTCTCTCCTAAACCACACTTCAATGGGAGGGTACAGATTTTTTTTTTTTTTTTTACAAAATTTCGATAAGTTCAAAGTTGAACTTAATTGAAAAAGTCATGCAATTCCATTTTCTTACAAGAAATTTGCCCCCCGCCACTACTTGCTTCCCTCTGTTTGTCCACTACCGCGTCCGAACCTAAGCAAAGGAAGTCCAAAAGACAGACCCGAATAAAGTAATCTTTGACAAAACAAATAAGAATAAAAATGATTCTTACTTGATATAAGAAGAATCGACACACAAAAAAGCTTTTTTTTTTGCTGTTTTCTTGTGCTCAATAGAGGATTAAGAGGACCCTCAACTACTCCTAAAAGGACTTGTTTGTTGCTTTTACTGTTCTTGTCGTTGCCTTGGATCCTCTTCTTTTGCATGAGATAGAAATAAGGAATTCCAGAAAATGAGGCCTTTTTCTAACTTGATGGTAAGAAATCCCAGGATCTAGAAAGTCATTTCATACAATTGAACCTTTTCAAACTATTTCCTTTTGAGAACAAAAAAAAAAAAAAACTTGTGCCAAAATAACAAATGCAAAGAAGAACAAAAGGGCTTGGACGCAATGGATCCCGAAGCACTATTTACGCATCCCCCGACCAAACCCTCCTACATTAGGATTGCTTGTTAATGGTTGATCAAACTTGATTGATTCCCCCTCAAAACAAGAAGTTCTTGCCCGGGAGGTATAATATCAATCATTTGGCGTCCATCCCACGCATCCACTATGGATATTTCATATCCCCTTTTCTTTACGTAGTATTTTTTTTACTATACCTGTTGACGTAGCATTATAGACCGTATTCTTACTCTAGCTTGCTACCATCGGGATAGATCTACATGCAAACTTCATCCATTCTGATTTTTATAATTGCGACGAGTCAATGTGAGAATACGAGTCACAATTCTCTTCGAATGATTTGGTTGCTGCAATTGTATGGGTCGAATCACCACGATCCAAATTGGATCTGTGGAGTTGCTTTTTTCAGCCATTGGAGATGGCCTAAAAAAACCAATTTGTTTTCTTTTAGAAGATATATAAGGCAATTTTGTCAATTTTTCTCATACTTTTTGAATCATTAGTCTCTTTTTATGCTTTCTTTCCTCTTATATATTTATATAAGAACCCTATCCTTTCTCCATGTTTTTCTCGCACTCTAACATATAATTCCGCCTCTAGATATGATTGACCAATTGGATAGGTGTGTTTATTTCTCCACTCGTGATTTTCCCCAGTGCGGAAAGAATGTGGCTTAATTGTTTGCGAAAAGGTTCATTTTTCCAATTTTTTGGGCAAAAACGAAGAGTAAGACTGGGTTTTGAAAACTCTTGAAGATGCTCTAGCTAGCTAGGATCTGAATCACGATGCAGTCCGATCTCCGATCAATCATTTGGTGGTTGACTTCGATCTGATGATGGCTACTACGCGTGTGTTCTCACACAGGAATGGTACAACTAGCTCGATCAGCACGATCGTATATACAAGGTCAATTTGTCAAGACTCGCCGATTCTACGTGCCACTCTCTAACCAATTCAAAAACACGGGCTAGCCGTGACCTAGACCTAGTACCAACGGATTTGGGCAACATATTTTGATCTGTTCACTACTAATGCACGCATGCCGGCCGGCCGGTCTCCCCTGGTCACATGGTAATCGATTTGTTATTGTGAGTGTGCACCTCCAATTATAGGGTTTGGACTTGTTTGCAACAACTCAGAAATTTGAGGGACTCTTTAGAAAAATGTGCAAAACAACCCAAAGGGGCAGCCACCGTTCTCTGTATGTGACTTTCATTTGGGTCTTCTCCTTCCTGCTGCTTGAGAGAACAGAGAAAGAGAAGAGAGAGCTAGGGTTATGGAGAGTTGAGGAGAGGCTTTGATCTACCAAATCCACCACTAAAAGAGAGAGATTTGAGGGGGATTTGGAGCCCCCCACATTTGTTGCCTCCCACCTCTTATACTTGCTTCATCTCATAGTGGATCGTCTCCGCCGCCGCCCCGTGGTTTTTTCCCCACAAGGGGTTTTCACGTAAATCTTGGTGTCTCCTCTTGATTTGGTATTTTCTTGGCTATATGTGTTGATTAATTCACCATCTTGCTTGCTATTGCTCCATATGTGAAGTGGTCTATTATTCTGGGTATGCTGGCACGCGATGAATATTGTGTTCTTTGATATATTGATGAAGATGATGGGGATTGGTATTCTAGTGAACTGATTATTGCAAGTATATTATTGTTGATTTTTGGACAGCTTTGTTGTTGGTCGATTCATGGTTAGGGGCTGTTTCAGTTTATGCACACAAGGTGTTTGGTGATATGCTTGTGAAATATTAGTTTGCTAAATTTGATTATTCCGCTGCCCCTCTGTTGTCACAAGTGGTACCAGAGCTGTTAATTATCAAAGGCACAATTTAATCTGTTGTTTTCAGCATGTCAAAGACTACATTAGAAGTGAAAAAGTTTGATGGTATTGGTGACTTTCGGTTATGGCAAGTGAAAATACAACTGGCCCTAGTTGATAAAGGTGTGGATGCTGCTTTAGAGGACACCGATGCAGATTTGGTGAGTACATCAACCGATGAGATGAAAAATATTGATAAGAAAGCATTGGCGAGATGCCGCTTAGCTCTTGAAGATAATGTGTTGAGGCAAGTTTGTGAGGAGAAGACCGCTATTGGTCTCTGGAAGAAATTGGAAGCTCTCTATTTGGACAAATCACTCTCAAGTCGTTTCTACCTCATGATGCGCTTGTTGTCACTCGTGGGAGGTCCGGAGAGCGTGGTCATAGTGATGGTGATGCTTGGCAAAGTGGTAGAGGAAAATCTAAGGGGCGTTCAAAGTCCCGTTCAGGCTACAAAATTAAGTGCAATTATTGCAAGGATTATGGCCATATAAAGTATGATTGTCCCAAGTTGAAGAAAAAGAGGGACAAGCAAGGTGATGGCAATAAGGGTGAAAATTCTTCAGCCAGCCTAATGTTGCGATTGCGAGATGGTGATTCGGTTGAGTCCGTGAGTTACTTGTTGTTAGTGCCGATATTCCTACAGCTTGGGCATTGTGCTTCTACCGCTTCAATGGATTGTGATATGAGCTTCAACACCGGTTGGGTTCTTGATTCCGCTTGTTCTTACCATATGTGTCCAAGAGAGGAGAGTGGTTTGCCACTTATGAACCATTGAATGGTGGTTCAGTTTCTATGGGCAATGACACAAAGTGCAGAGTTGCTGGTATTAGTACAATCAGATTCAGGATGTTTGATGGTATTGTTTGCACACTCACAGATGTTCGCCATGTTGTTGGGCTAAAGAAGAATTTGATCTCATTCAAGGCACTTGATCGGAAAGGCTACAAGTTTGTGACTCAAACCTATCAGATCAAGGTGTTTAGGGGTTCCTTGTGTGTGATGAAGGCTCTTACTACTCCAGACACAGATGACTTGTGTTTTTTGCAGGGCAGTTTGCTTACAGGGTCAGCTTCTATGGCTTCTGGTTCCCAGGTTGATGAAGACACTATGACTACATTATGGCATATGAGATTGGGGTACATGTTAGAGCGTGGTATGGCAGAGTTGAGTCGTCGTGGGCTGTTGGGCAACAGAAAGACAAGTACTTTACAGTTCTGTGAGCATTGTGTGTTTGGGAAGCAAACACGTTTGAAGTTCAGCAGGTCTATTCACATGACAAAGGCCATTCTTGACTATGTGCACACTGATTTGTGGGGTGAGGCACCGGTTACATCTATTGGAGGTGGAAAATATTTGCTAACCTTTGTTGATGATTTCAGCAGGAAGGTTTGGGTCTACATCTTAAAGTCCAAAGATGAGACATTTGCTCGTTTCCGTCAGTGGAAGGCCATGGTGGAAACACAAACAGAAAGAAAGGTCAAATATTTGAGATCAGACAATGGCACTGAGTTCTGCTCGAGAGAGTTTAATAATTATTGTCGGTACGCCGGCATAATTCGACATAACACCACAGTTGGTACTCCACAACAAAATGGAGTTGCAGAATGTATGAATAGGACACTGTTGGAGAGAACTCGTTGCATGCTCTCTCATACGTGGTTACCGCAGAGTCTTTGGGCGCGAAAGCGGTTAATGCTTTATTTGCTATTTGGTCAATCGGCCATCGGCGCTATTGATTGTAAGACACCGAGGAGGAGGTATGGTCTGGCAAGCCACCTCATTATGATCACTTGAGGGTATTTGGTTGTCCGACGTATGCTCATATTTGCCAGAACAAGTTAGAACCTCGAGCATTGAAGTGTGTCTTTCTTGGTTATGGTGATGGAGTTAAGGGGTATCGTTTGTGGTGTAAAGAACAAAGGCCCCTAAAGTGATCGTCCAAGAGAGATGTGACCTTTGATGAGATGGCGATTGTTACTCTAGCTTGTCGTCGGTTGGGAGAGGCTTTTTTTCGTGGAGCTTCTTTGGTGGTGATTCGAGAGGCGAGCGAGTGGCGAGAGGGTAACATTTGAGGTGGAGACTCCGGTGACCGAGTCTACTACATATTGACCGTCGAAGAAGCAGCAGCCATTGTTGTCGAATCTGCAGATGGTGTTCACGGTGACACAGATGAGGCAAGATCATGAGTCGATGCGGTGATAGTCGGTTGGAGGATACAATTTCAGGTGGAGCTTTGAGGCTCCGGTTTCTCCTATAGCACATCGTCCCTCGAGACAAAGGAAACCACCACAGCGCTATGGAGATTGGGTCACACCAAGAGAGAAAGGCGAGAGGTTCGCTTTCGCTTTGACACCTGGCAGAGGATCTCATTCATGATGAGCCTAGCACTTACAAAGAGGGCAATCAGTCATCCTCAAAGCAGCTAGTTGGGTCCAAAGCTATGACAGAGGAAATGGAATCATTGCATAAGAATGAAACTTGGGATTTGTGTTGTCGCCCAAAGGGCACAAAATTATTGGTTGTAAATGGGTGTTTAAACTCAAAGATGCTTCTTTAGATGTTGCTCCAAGGTACAAAGCTAGATTGGTAGCGAAGGGCTTGAGTTAGAAAGAGGGAATTGATTACCATGAGGTATTTTCTCCAGTTGTGAAGCATACTTCCATTCGTGCATTGCTAGCTTTGGTTGCTCTATTTGATTTGGAATTAGAGCAAATGGATGTGAAGACATCATTTCTTCATGGTGAGCTTGATGAGAAGATCTATATGTCACAACCAGAAGGCTATGTGGTTGAAGGCAAAGAAAACCACGTTTGTTTGCTAAAGAAGTCATTATATGGCTTGAAGCAGTCTCCAAGGCAATGGTACCATCGTTTCGACTCTTATGTTACTAGCCATGGTTTTGAAAGAAGTTCATATGATGCTTGTGTGTTTCAGCAGGTACTTGCAGATGGTTCAAGGGTGTACATATTGCTTTATGTTGATGACATCCTTATTGCAGGAAAAAGCAAGTCTGTTGTTGATAAAACAAAGGACACGCTCAAAAGTGAGTTTGAGATGAAGGATTTGGGTGCAGCCAAGAGGTTGTTGGGTATGGATATTCGCCATGACAGGTCAAAAGGAAAACTTTGGCTCTCTCAAAGTGAGTATATTGAGAAGGTTTTGAATCGGTTTCACATGTCACAAGCGAAGCCTGTTTCTACCCCATTGGCAGCACATTTCAAGTTGTCTACTTCATCAGGTCCATTGGATACTGGGGAGGAAAGGTACATGTCCAGAGTTCCTTATGCTTGTGCTGTTGGCAGTTTGATGTATGCTATGGTTTGCACACGTCCAGACATTGCACATGCAGTTAGTGTTGTGGGCCGTTTTATGTCAAAGCCAGGCAAACAACATTGGAAGGCAGCACAGTGGATCCTTAGGTATCTTCGAGGCACAAGCAAATATGGTTTGATGTTTGATCAAAGGGCAATAAGTCCGGGAGAAGTTATTGGTTATTTCGATTACGATTTTCTTTGGGGATCTTGATGAGAGGCGCTCTCTCACTGGTTATGTATTTCAGCTTTGTGGATCTTGTGTTAGCTGGAAAGCTACCTTGCAGCATACAGTTGCTTTGTCAACCTCAGAAGCTAAGTTTATGTCTTTGACAGAGGCAGTGAAGGAGGCTATTTGGTTGCATGGTTTTCTTGGTGATTTGGGAATTGAGCAAGTTGATCGTGTTGTCTTTTGTGTTAATCAAAGTGCGATTCACCTTGCAAAAGATGAAAAGTTTCATGAGAGAACCAAGCACATTGATGTGCACAATTTCTTTATCCGACATCATGTGAAGAAGGATTTGTATGTTGAGAAAATTGGCACAAAAGACAACCCAGCTGATATGTTAACCAAGGTGGTCCCGAAGGCCAAGTTTGAGCATTGCTTGAACTTGGTTCGTATTCGTTCTTGCCCAAGTTAGCTCCATGTGGAGCTTTGGCGTGATGAGTTTGTTACTTGTTGATTTGTCCACTAAAGTTGAAGCATTTGAAGATTGGGCATTTGGCATCAAGAAGCTTGGTGTATTTGATATTTAGCTCAATTGTCGCTGAGGTGGAGAATTGTGAGTGTGCAGCTCCAATTATAGGGTTTGGACTTGTTTGCAACAACTCGAAACTTGAGGGACTCTTTAGAAAAATGTGCAAAACAACCCAAAGGGGGCAGCCACCGTTCTCTGACGTGACTTTCATTTGGGTCTTCTCCTTCCCTCTTTGCTTGAGAGAACAGAGAAAGAGAAGAGAGAGCTAGGGTTAGAGAGAGTTGAGGAGAGGCTTTTGATCTACCAAATCCACCACTAAAAGAGAGAGATTTGAGGGGGATTTGGAGCCTCCCACATTTGTTGGCTCCACCTCTTATACTTGCTTCATCTCATAGTGGATCGTCTCGCCGCCGCCTCGTGGTTTTTTTTTTCATGGGGTTTCCACGTAAATCTTGGTGTCTCCTCTTGATTTGGTATTTTTCTTTGCCATATGTGTTGATTAAGTCACCATGTTGCTTGCTATTGCTCTATATGTGAAGTGGTCTATTATTACGGGTATCTCGGCACGCGATGAATATTGTGCTCTTTGATATATTGATGAAGATGATGGGGATTGGTATTCTAGTGAACTGATTATTGCAAGTATATTATTGTTGAATTTTTGGACAGCCTGATGTTGGTCAGATTCATGGTTAGGGGCTGTTTTAGTTTATGCACACAAGGTGTTCGATGATATGCTTGTGAAATATTAGTTTGCTAAATTTGATTATTCCGCTGCCCCTCTGTTGTCACAATTATCGTACTCCGCTGTAGGTTGATATAGTCAGCATCCGTGCATGCATGCACTCGATCCGCAGCAGTTGGTAGTACCACTAGTTGTCGATCAGTATACTTTATCTTGTTTGATTGAGGTACGTAGCGGCCGGTAGGATTAGCACGACTGTACCGTTAGCTATGACCGGACAACCCAACGTCATTATAATTTGGGAAGGCTATTAGTGGAGGCGATCATACACTACGGAGTATACCTTTATTTATAAAGGGCTCGATTTTTTTTTTTTTTGGCTACTGCAATTCATACCAAGAACACCATCACCAAGTTGACGGTGGTGGACGGCTGGACAACAGGCGATGGGTGCGGCTCATAACCGGTGGCGTCTGCATCCGGCTGGACCGACTGAAGGACCCAGTAAATGAGTTATGCCGACCAACCGTCCAACGCTAAACCAAAATAAAAATAGTGACCAACCTTCAGCCGCAATAGTATGATATACCGATCGACCGTCCAACGTCATTTCGATATTTTTACCGACCATTGGTCAGACATGTAATTGGGTTCTGGTATAGTGCAGGCCACAGCCGAATACTTAGAAGTCTGGCATGCAGTTCGTGATCTCGTACTGACCGCCGGATCAATTGATCTGGCATTGGCAATCGGATGAAAAATTCTCAGTGCAATCGGCCTACCTTGCGCTTCACCAAGGATCACATCCAATCCTAGGCTGTGTATTGGTTTGGGAAATCTAGGCCCCGCTGAGAGTTAAGTTGTTCCTATGACTTGCGCTCCGGCATCGCCACTGGACATCAAATAGAAAAAGTCGTCACGGTCTGGACACGCACACCAACTGCTTCCTCTATGACCATATGCCGGAGACTATGGACCATATCATCGTCGAATGCCTGTTCACAAGACAGCTCTTGTTCGGGGCAGCGTCAACACTCGGATGACAACAAATGGATTTGGCCTCAGGCCACTTCCTTGGCTGGTGGTAGCGTTGGCGATCACACTAGGGGAGCTCAGGCAGAAGGCCGGCTCCATGTTTGCGATCATCGTGTGGGAAGTATGGAAGGAGCGGAACCTTTGGGTGCTGTTTGGCGCAAAGCACCTCTGATGTTTAGTTCATCATGTAATAGGTTAACATGCTGGCTTATCGCGGTGCCAGCCCCACCTGCAATGTAAAAGAACTCACTTTCTCTTAATACAAAGACACACAATGCTTTTGCGTGATTGAGAAAAAAGAAAAACTTGAGCAAATTTCTGCGTGAAAAATTTCTTGCACCGAGGAATTGAGGCTTTGAAGATTTTCTCGTTATACGTCGTCTAGATGGATCAACATATATAGATTATGATTTCCATGGAAAAAGGAAGCCGTAGCTAATCTTTAAGGGATGCCAAGATGACAAACGAGTCCCTGTGGGTAAAGTTAAATTTCCCTCCTAGGAGCATATACTCCTGTGCTAAACCTCACGGATACACATTGTAATCCGTGCTCGTATGGATCGTAATACGAATCTGCACTGAGATGTTTGTGTGTAAATCACAATACGTATTGAGTGGTCCACAACATGTGAGCATATATGCTCCTAGATGGAAAAACCGCCTCACCTGGGGTGTACAGGATGCTCAAATTCAGGTAGCACCAAAAGAAAGAACATAAAAGTGGACTCGTGCCTGGCTTTTGCGAATTTACAAAAGCAAAATGCTCAACATTCATTAAAACTGCTAATGGATGTTTCCACCACGACCACCGGAGCCTTCTACCGGAGTTCCAGGAGGTTTAGGCCGCCGCACAGCAGCCAGGCTCGCCGCCACCAACAGAGCGCCCGCGTCAACTTTCTCCCCTCCGTCTTGTGCGGGTCCTCCAATAACCACGTCCACCGTTGCCGCCGGCGGCGGCGGCGCGGCATGACTTTGCCGCTGCTGCCCTCTACAGGGAGACCTGCAGGGGCGGGTTCTCGAATCACCACTCGTGGTGCCGTTGTTGCCGTCGCCGGAACGGCATGGACATGTCCGCCACTGCCCGGCCTGGGCGCGCCGGGGCGCCCTTTCGGGGAAGGAGCGGCCCGCACCATCCGCTTGGACGCTGCCGCGTCCATTCCCCGCGGCGAACTCGGCAGACTTATGGTCGGAGCTGGGCGGTTGAAGGCGGCGACAAGCTGGGACGACACGTAGCGCAGCAGCTGCCGCGGGAGCGGCTAGTCGGCGCAGACGGCGACAACGCCATGGCCGTGCGATCGACTTGCTGCTGGCGATGGCGATCGGCTTGGATGGAGTCGAGCAAGCTAGACGGGGGCTCAAGGTGTCGGTGGCTGATGCGTCGCTGGATGTCTGCCGCTGGTGATGGAATGGAACTGGAAGCGCCGCTCGACTTTATGTATAGTAACCGATGGATGAGAGACTGAAGCAGCTGGCGATCGAGCGCACGAGGTGGTTGTTGACTTTGACTAGTCTTGTTGTTCAGACACAGATAGCCAGGAGTCAAGTCAACATATATTGTGCGCGTATTTTACCAGTTCGAAGCTACAGTATGTATAGCTAGTTTTGGACTGACATGCATGTTTTTACCTAGTCAAGCGTGTGGCCGTTGCAGCCGCAATACGTCTCGGTCGAATGGATTTCGGACAGTACGTAGTGTATACAGTACAGTAGTACAGTGTACCCGTGCTGCTAGTAGCTGAAAATTAAATGACTTCTCTAGACGCACAACTCCAAAGGGAACGCGAGTGATGCTAGGGCGATTGAAGAATTCTATCGAGCTTAATTCAGACCACACTATAAACTAGTCTGCCGTGATGTGAACTTATGTTCTTTTTTCCATATGCTTTAATTTAGATCCACAGAAGGGTAGGCTTTGGTGCAGTTGGTGAGAAGCTCAGCTCACCCACCGAGTACCATGGTCTGGGTTCGACGTCATCTCCTTGCATATATTTGCGGGGGTAATTAAGACTGGCCTCGATTAAACCCTTCCCGGAAACCCACTCAAGTGGGAGCCGCTGGCACTAGGTCTGTCCTTTTAATTTAGAACCACAAAGAGTTTTACAAATTACACAGCTAAATCTACCAGCAGCCACACCTAAAGATAAATATCACATAATCAAGGGAAAACTAGTAAAGAGCTCAAGTATATGAAGGTAAACTCCTAATACAGTAATACAAGTCATGTACCTTACGGTATTGGTTCCTAAATTCTAACCCTTCTATTTATCTATGTTGATCCTCCACACAAAAGATATGCTTCTAGTCACTAAGCCTTCTTCTAAGCACAATGTTGTGCCAGCAAGCCTCAGGAAGTTGACTGCCAACCCAGATGACCCGAATGTGTCTTACTGGACTTGTACAAGTGTTGTAAGCCACTAAGCTTACCACTTTCTAGTTACCACTCGACCACATCTTGGTTATCTAGCAACACATACTACTACATGAAAAGTTTTCTCTATAGTATTTTCACCGCCAACTCTATTAAGATCGATGGTGTTAACTACTACCGTCAATTCGACATATAACCGAAGGTGAAAATGGTTTCACTGATGCATCATGCATGGCTTGAGCCGACAATAAAAACTACTTTGTTATTAACCACCAATTCAAACCATGAACCGATGATGAAAACCAAACTTGGTATATGTCTCAAATGCTAACTCCCTCATATTTTCAATCCCACCCTAGGCTCCACCACAACCCCCTCTCCCCCACACATCTCTCCCTAGCCTCGTGATGAATAGCAGATCTGGGAAACAAGGGCCAACCCTCCTTCTCTAGGCTCGACAATGGCACACATGGTTAGGGGCATGAATGCTAGCACAAGATATAATGTTGATGGCAGCACAAGATGGACAATATATAGTTTTAGATCTTTTATATTCGTCTATTACTATCAGTTTTGTAAACTGACGGTGCTGAACTCTATGTTCACTATCAGCTACTGAAATCTGTGATGTTTGGGGGGTGGGGTGGGGTGAGGGGAGGGGGTATGGTGTGGTGGTGTTTGGGCTTGGTGGTGATAGACTTAATGTAGTACTATCCCAGACATACAAAAGCAAAATTTTCATTGTTGTTCCATGGAAACAAGAAAGAAATATTTGTAGAACTTGGTGAGGACTACTATGCAATTTTAGCTTATGAGTCTAGTGATATATCAAACAAAGAACAATTAGCTGCTTGAGTTATGTTGATAAATTGGGAAGGCCAAGTGAGCATTATATTGGAGTTGTTCATGTAGATGGTACTACCTCTATCACTTAAGAATGCAATTGAAGCTTTACTTGTTCACGGATTGACTATGACTTGAATCCATGGTCAAGGTTGCTATGATGGGGCTAGCAACATGAAAGGAGATATTAAAGGGATGAAAACATTGATCATTCAAGAATCGCCTTCCGCTTATTATTCTTTTGTTTTGCTCATCAACTCCAATTAGTGCTTGTTGCTATTGCCAAGGGAAATACTGATTGCAAGACTTCTTTTGATCAAATATCTATCTTGTTGAATGTTGTTGGAGTTTCTTGTAAGCGTCATGACATGCTTATAAATGCTAGGCTTGAGAGTGTAAAAGAAAGCACTTGGCTGTGGTGAAATCGAATCTGAAACTAGATTACATCAGGAGATGGGTTCACCGAGGCTAGGAGATACTTGATGGGGATCTCATTACAAAAATGTATGTAGCATCATTATTATGTATGAAGCAATCCATGATCTACTGGTTGATCTTGGCAATGATCCTACATACAAGGATGATTGAACCAAAATACATTTTTTGACAGGAGTTGCACCGATACAAATACATGTATCGGTATCGGAAGGATACGGATACACATATATCATTTTCCAAAAAAAAAAAAAAAAAATGATACTGTGGATACATTTAATTTTTAAAAATAAAATAAAAAATAATAATGCATGTCTAAATTTAGTATAAACTTGAACCTACTTATTTTGGTCCGACTTAGAATTTAGCTTGACTAAAGAACAACATGCAGCCCTACAGCTAGAAAAACACCCAACCTCGGCTTGGGCGGGGAAAGCCCCTTCAGCCCATGTCTCCCCCATTAGCCTAGTTAAGTCTGGAAGCCTTCTCAGCCATTCATATGCTTATATCGGTTGTGCTTCTTTTCCAGAGGATCAAAACCAGTAGCAGCCAACTCCCCCAAAACCCTAGTGCACTCTGCTTTTCTTCCTCCTCTACCTTTCATGCTCATGCCAGCCACCGAGGGCGGCCCCTCCTCTCTCTGGATCCGGCATTGCCTCCCCAGCTGGTGGCAGCGCCGGGCGACCTTCTCGCTTGCTCGAGCTCACAGCAGATCAGGCAGCGCCCCACCATGGCTCACCCTCTCCCTCAATGGTGCCCCCACCACCACGGCTCAAGCGCGGCTCTAGAGCCGGGATGCAGCGTATGGACAAGGCTGATACGTATCAGGTGATGTATCCTATATTCACATAAAAAGAAAACATCGGATACTCCTCCCACTCCTTGGACATATCCGTGTAATGTAGTTATTCTTGATACATAAATGAATTATCTGAGTGTTTGCAAAGAATAGAGCAAGATATTCCTAATGTAATATCACTTATTAATTTGGCGAAGAAAAAGAATGCAAGAACTGTGGGCTGATGGTTGGGATAATTTCTTGAGAGGGCCACCACATTTTGTGATAAACATGGTTATCGATGTTCTTGATATAGATGGTCATTATATCCCTTATGGAAAATGAGCCAGTAAAGCTCGTGCCAGAAAAGCAAACCAATGATGATGACTTTAGAAGAGAAGTACATATTGTTTTGATCAAATAAGTCAAGAACTAGATAATCAATTTGATGAGATTAATATGGAGTTGTTGTCTTGTATGGCGGCCTTCAATCCTTCTAATTCATTTGATTCTTTTGATGCACAAAAGCTACTCAGACTAGCCGAATTCCCAAAGGACTTCTCAAGTAATAATTTACCCAAACCTGAATTGCAGCTACATAATTATATTAATGACATCAGAAATGATGATAGAATCAAAGGTATAGAAAATATTGTTGATCTCTGAGTTAAGCTTGTTGAAACAAAGAGGCACAAAGTGTATGATATGGTTTATGAGATTCTCAAATTGGTATTGCTTCTACCTATGGCAATGGCAAGTGTTGAAAAGGTATTTTCTGCTTTGCTGTTTGTGAAAACAAAGTTACAAAACAAGATGAGAGATAGTCTTTTGGATGATTGTCTAGTCACTTTCATTGAGCGAGATATTTTCTTTGAAGTTGATGAAGATGATATAATTGAGATATTCATGTCCCTTAGAAAGCGTCGAAAAATCATCAGCAAAATAACATTGAAGTCTCGTACTATTGTATATGCATATATTTCAATTATCGGCATGGCTTTTGAAACTATCTATATTGTATTTAGTGGATATGGTTTCCATTTAATCCATGAAAAGCCTTAATAGCGAATTGGTAAATGGATTTACCGAATTGTGTACAAATATTTTTTGGAAGGCATACCCGGACCTAAAATCCTAGATTCACCGCTGTGTAGTAGTGTAGGCAGCATTCACTATGGAATTTCTGGTCGCCACTCCACACAAAGCATGCAGGATCGACGTCATCTCTCATAGTCTTAAAGATGATCAGACAGCAGAGATGCAAAAGTTCAGCTAGCGCAAGAGGCTGAAGCATACACGATCTTTGAGTTTGTACACATAAATCAAAAGCTTGTTGAAGGCGACAAGGCGTAATATATACATAAAGGTAGCTAAAATGTTAGATTAATAATAAGCGTTTACGTACTGAACCATTTTACACGTAAAGATTCTATTCGAACGAATTTGTTGGGACGTTTGTCTCCGATTTCAGGTCATGCATACATGAGTATATATGTAACTAGCTAGTAGCCGGTCCTTGAAATTTTATTACAATTCTTCCTAGCTAGTGGTAGTTGTAAACTTGTAACTACAGTACTATAATAGGTACGTCAGTAATATGATCAGACGCCATCGGTTTGGTTGCATCGCTCGTCGTCGTTAATGGATGCTTCCGCCTTGGCCGCCGGCTCCTTCCTTGGGCAGAGGAAGCTGCATCGGGCGGCGCAGCATGAACTTGCCGCCGCTGCCACCGCTGCCTTCCCTCGGGCGCCACGGCGTCCATTGGGCGGGCTTAACGAGGCGCACCATCGTGCACCCTCGCTTCTGCCCTAATCAGCTCGTCCGCAGCATCGACATCGTCGCCGCCCACGAGATGCAGCGCTGGTCGTCTTAGCGATGCCGCCGTTGTCGCCCGTGCCCTGCTTCTTCGTGCTGGGGACGGCGGCCGCGATGGATCGTAGGCCTTTGCTTGTCGTCTGCAGCGAAAGCCATGGCCGGGAGGATGCACCCAGACCAAGGCGAGCCGACGACGCACACCGCGGGATCTGGAGGGCAAGGGAGAGGGTATAGGATGACGACGCCATGGCACAGAGATGGCTGGAGTTCGATCTTTCCCGATGAGTAGCGTAGTTTGTGTGTTGTGGTGATGGTGGTGGTGGTGGTGGATGGTTGCCAATGGCGGCCTATTTATAGTCGATTGGCACGGCCGTACGCCTGTCCGAGGTCAATCCAAGATTGCGCTTGAATTCTTCTGCATACTGTATATAGGTGTGTCACCAACTCAGAATCTGTGGCTACTGTGACGTTGTGTTGGATTTGACTAGGTAATATTTTTACCCGGTCATGATGATGTGTCCCGTATCATCAGTCACATCATAATCGAAACAGTCGTATCGACTTGGTTCATCCTGTCAGTATCGATGGGTGTGCTCCGCGGCAATTACCGGTAGTTCGGTACTTGTGTTTGTTGAAGAAAACCAATGAAGGCCCTTGTTCGGCTGCAAGAATAAACCAATGAAGGCCTTGTTCGGCTGCAAGAATAAGCGGCTACGGCTGCGGGGCCAAAATATGCTTGGACGGTTAGTGCGGGTTGTCAGTTGTCACACACTCACATCACACCCTCTACACAACTTACCGGAGACCGACCATATATACCCCATAGATTTGACATCGTGGTGTAGGTCCTGCACCGGTATGGCTACATATTTGGTAGCAATTGAGATGAAAAGAAACAAAATTGTGGGATTAGGATGAAAAAAAAAAAACTTGGGTTATTCTCGTGTTCATCTCAATCTATATATATTAAGGTGGATTTGAATGAAAAATTAACTAATTCCATCTCAACAGATATGGATTGAGGTGAACACAAGTGCAGCCAAATAAGCCTCAGCGATTGTTAGCTTCGTCGTCGTACCTAGCTCAACACAAAATTGTCGGAAAGGAGTTAGTATGAAGGTATGTGTCCAACTTATAAGCCATATCACCAATTTTGCTATTGTAGGGGCTAGAGAATTTGAATGTTAACTTTTGATGAGCACAGAGAGCGAGTGAAGATTGGGCATACAAACATAATAACTTGAGGAAGACCATTTTGCCAATCTGAAAGGTACTCTCAATTCGTTTATGGACGACATAGTAACTTGAGGAAGAGCATTTTGCCAATTGAAATCTGTACTCTCTGTTTGCTGTTAATGCGAAGCTGAGCACGTAGAAGGTACGATGTTGTTGAATAAGCCAATTCATAATATCCTTACCTTATCCTGCAGCCAGACTGATAGGTCTAAGTGTCTCGCAAAGGGCATGAGGAGAAATGCCCAAACTGAGGAAGATGACCATATAAAGATTTGAAAAGGGAACTGCGACCAATCGGTGAGTGTGTGGAGGTGTTATACCTACATACCAGTACTCTAGATTCTAAATGGGGCCTTACTCAGTTATAGTAAGTGCGTGCTTGGTAGAGCTCCACCAATATAAAAAGTGAATACGATTTTAAGGTTCACGTGGATCCATCGTATATTCACTTTGGTGGTACAACTCCCACGTCTCCCTCTATATCACTTCCACCTACCTAGGCTCCACTGGTTAGCTCTTCATCTAATCTCCCTTCCTCTTTCTTCCTCTTCCTCCCTCCTCGCATTCCTTTCTTCCTCGGGTTCGACTGTGCGACCATGAACAACATGGCATGGCACCGACAGGCATGCCAATGCTGGGTGTGGCTCGGGAGCACGTTATATGGCTGGGTGCCAAAGTGTAGCGCCAGGAGGGTGAGGTTTCTAGCTTGCAAGCTGCATGCGGGAGAGGCACGGTCGGGGCTAATGATGGTTGCTGAGGAGGGGAGGGACGTGACCGGTCTTGCCATGATTGCCGAGGCGGGGAGGCGCCATGGCTGGGGACTTGCATAGCTGGGGAAGTGGGGGACCTAGAGAGCGTGGCTGTGGAGGGGTCTAGCATTGACAGGAAATTTCTCTCAACTCTGCCAAATTTGGATTTGGTGGAGCACCACTAGTGAATCTGGGGCAGTTCCACTGTTTTAGCGGAGTTGCTGAATAGACTGTTTAGCAACAAAAGTTGGATCCAGACCTGATTTTGGTGAATCTGAAGCAAGTGGAGCTTTACCAAACATGCCCTAAGATGATGAAGTAGCTTTTATTTTTAAGTTGATTATTGGAAAACATATTCCTCGAGTCTTCCTCACTCTTCCCCTTCTCCATTTTACCTACAAAAGCATTATTCACACACCTCGACACGTACTTGAGTATTTGAGGCGAAGAACAGTTAGTAAAGAAGCTTTTTCATTTTCAAACATGTACAACTATGCTCTATTGCGGTTGACTATTAAATGAGCAACCAGGTCCATTTCTGTTCAATTTCTTCAACGACGACAATTCCGGAAATCGATATACGAATTAATTACTTACAGAATTTGCACCATATTTCAAATCTGACCGAACTTTGGTAAGTTATTTATCATAGCATTTTCACATTACTTGCATGACCATAACAGAGGTACTATACTATAGTAGTTGCTAATCTTCAAGCACCATTAGATAAAGTTCAATGATGAGCCCCACCATTGCCGCCGGAGCCTTGCACTGGCGGACCAGGTGGCGACGGATCCGACAACAATTCCCTGCGGTTGCCTTCCTTGTTTAGTTGGCTGGGCGGCCCTTGGTGAGGATTACCTTGCAGAGCACCTCTCCTCGCCGTCCCCAGCTGCTCGGCCGCCGCAGCGTCGTCCACCTTCACCGGCGCACACGTCGTCGCGGCGGCAGCGATGATGCCGTCGTTCCCTGCTCCTTCTTTGTACGAAGAAGCGGCCGCGCTCAACTGCAGGCGGGCGGAAGGCGGCCAGCGGCGGCGGTAGTAGAGCGCGCCCAGCTGCGACGACGCGTATCGCAGGAGCTGGAGCGGGAGGGATGAGCGACGCGACGCCAGCGCCATGGCTAGCAGCTCTTCTTTGTGCTCAACTACTCACTGCTCAGATCGAGATGAAGGGCTAGCTAGCTTGACCTCTCGATCGGGCCTCGGCAATCTATATGGCTATGGCTATATGTTACTTGTGCTCGTGGTTGTCGATCTTAATTTCAGGCTCTTGTGCTGATGAATGAATAATGTATGCTTGGAGCACTCTACGGCACGGCTATATATAATCCTTGCATCGGTGTAGAGTATGCTTGTAGTGTATGTACGACGAGGTAAGTCAAGCTTGTGTGCGTGATCATCAGTTGAAAATCATCGGCATGCATGAAATGAGATTGCACACGAGCATTCAGACACAGAGAACCAGCTGCTGCAAGGAATAAGTCAGGTCAAGCTTGTTCGCGTATGTCATCTCACTGGCCGGCCGGTTCTCAAAACCAACTGCTGGCTTTGTTGATCTTGTGCTGACTATTTCATCGGGTGTTGCTGAGATGCGACATCACAATGCAACCATCACTATCTCTTGTATGTTAAATTATTTTGGATGTTATCTATTCCCTCTGCATCCTAAATTGTAACTCATTCCAAAAATCTTGGAGAATCAAAACATCTCCAAGTTTGACTAAATAACATATAGGAAGTCAACTAATTAGTATCATTGGATTCTTTGTTATTTATATTTTCATAATAGATCCATTTAGATCAAACTTGAAATGCTTTAACTCTCCAAGATTCTTGGAATGACTTACCATTTGGAATGGAGAGAGTATTTTTTTCATATATATACATGCAGCGATGTTTTAGTCTATTGTTGCAAACAATCATCACGTACTGTCGCTTGTGTAGTTTTATGGTTGGACCAAGTTAATTCTTATTCTAATAAACAAATTTGTTTTCACTAGAGCGACTGAATATAAACTTATAACTTAACTTATAGTTAACTTAGTCTTAGACAGATATTATACGACAAGGTGTGCCAGTCAAATACGTTTTTCGTGATCTTTTGATGAAGGCTTGGTGGAATTTGAGGCGATGACTGTTTATTCTTTGGTGTGGAAGCAGTGGTATGTCTGTGTGTATGAGAAGACCTGATCTCTCATGTGAAGAACCTCAATTGGTGGATGAGAAGAGCGGTACGGTGGTGCAACCGCATCCACGTCACTCGTGGCACTAGCCTTTTATTTGTTTGGTTGATGTCTCGTGTAGCGTATCTAACACCAACCACAAAAAGACTTGGTAATCTAAACCGTACTTCGGGGAGGTACAACATGAAGTAGAGGTTGCGTGTTGGGACTGTTGGCAAATAATATCATGTGATATACTATTGCATCGTCTCTAGGAGTTTTGTCATGTCCATCTTTGCCTCGTCAAATACGCGTTTATTGCTTTCACAAGAACATTTGCTTGTGTGGCATTTACCTTCGTAGATTAGTTTAGGCTAGTAGATAGCATTGACTTTAGATTATAAAACTCTTGGTATAGTTAAGGCCTCAAAGAGGGTAAGATAAGCGTACAATAGAAAAAAACCCCAAGTACACATCTTACTAAAGTAGTTTATTGTTTTCCTTGTGGTAGTTTAGTTTGTGCTCTGCAGTAGATCCCCCCCCCAGTTTCTGTTTAGACAGCACACTTACCCCGTAGTTGGGTATTTCTCTTCTATGTATCTTTCTTCTCCTAAGTAAAGCCTTGATTTTTTAATTCATCCATTTTGATATGTTCTTGACATATTATTCTTTATCTACATATGTAGTAAAATAAATATACCAATAAATCAAAGCGATTTATAATTTGGACGAATAGAGCGAGTATTTTTGTTTACCCACCGTCGACACAGCAAAACAAGCAACATATTAGGCGTTGGCATCTCCGGCCGCTTGCAGCCTCTAGGGCTGGCCTAGGCATCGAAGCTTGTAGAGTAGCTAGGATGTGGTATTCACACAGACAGGCAGAGAACTCACGTACGCACATATGCATGCACACAATCACAGCAATGGATATCCCCTACACTTCTCACATGCACAAATTTAATCACGGCAGATATGCTATTACTTTGCTTTGTTGGTGCCAACTTGTGTGTGTGCTCGTGACACTAGTACTGTGTGTGTGTGACACGTGTCAATGAACACTGTAACTTGCAAGCATCCACGACAAACACATAAAGTTAACACTGCAACCATGGCGACAGTAGATAGATGACCAACAATGCCAAATCTTAAACCTTGTAGATGACCAAGGCGAGTTTGGGCTTAAGCCGCTGGACGGTGCAGGCTGCAGGCTCTCTGGCTCCAGTGGTTTAGACGACAGCTGCACCACTTGAGTCTGATCTCCATTGTAGAGGGCCAACTAGCTGCATGTTGTTCTCTAGTAGGTCGTTGTCATCTGCCGCTGGGCTGGAGGCGCCCAGGAGATGGGTTGCACTGAACCAGGAAAAGAATAACGAGCATTCTTCAATTGATGTCGAAATACCGGCCCATGTTAGAAGCCATATATATGTTTGGAGTGAGGACAAAATGTCTCACTAGTAGAGAAACGAGCTATATGGTGGAGCGAGGACAAAATGCTTGGGACACTTATGTCCTCTCGCTCCACCAAATAAATGTCTATATCTTGCGAACACATGGTTGATTTAGATAAAATGTGTTTAGTTGTGTGAACTCAATATTTTACTTCTATTTATTTTTTATGCATTGGCTATATTCACCGGCACACGTGGAGTGTGTCGAAGACGTATCTCTTGGTTTGTGGTAGCTGACGGCGAGGTGAAGGGGCCAAGCAGGACATGCCGGGCCGACGGACCGCGGAGGTGAAGGTCGGACGTGAGGCTTGAACCGAGGGACCAGATCATTGGGTGGCTAGCCATGGTGGCTGACATCTAGGGCATCAAAGAATGCAAGAAAACGTGTCGATCGGGTCAAGACGGCGCGTGCAAGCGAGCAGGCGGGCTCGGATGACTTGGCGACTTTCGGGCAGTCAAGACTCGTGTCATGCGTCGAGAGGTTTGGTGGTTTGGACCTCAAAACTACTGGTGGGACGGTTTTCGTGGTTTGGGCCTCAAAACCACGGGCGCTGGTTTGGTTTGGGCTTCAAAACCATCGGTGGCAGGTTTCGCGGGTTTAGGCCTCAAAACCCGGGCGAATGTGTTCCGTGGATGGAGGGACGGCGCATAGCGGCTTTTGGGAGGTGCGTGGAGCAATGCTACAGGGTTGAGGAGGCGCGGTGGCCGTCGGATCGAGAAGATATCCAAGTCCGACCATTATGCCCCTAGCTAAGTGGTTTCGACAATTGTATCAGTAGGGGTAGGATGGTTAGTGTGACCAAGACTATAAATAGAGAGGGCAGCCCTCCATCTCAGGTTGTCTCTCCAGTTTCCAGTTTCAGTTAGGGTTTCCCAGACTGTAGTTGTTCTGAGTGGGAGAGGTCTAGACAACTATTTTGTGATCTTGTTCATAGGAAGCAGACCCCTCAATGTGTGCATGTCCTCCGGGCTTTTGGGGTCGATCAATTCACCGGTGTTGTGATTTTGCTCGAGTTTTTATATTCTTGTGTTCTATTTTCGCAGCCTTTTTCTCCTCCCCTCTTCTAGTGCTCGATTCTTCGTTTGTGGTCCTTTTCTCGTGATTCTTGTTGCTGCAATTCGTTCGTGACTAAGAACCTAAGTGATTCACCAAAGGAATTTGGTTGAATCATCTTGTGTCCACGGAGTCAAGCGATTTTGTGTTCTTGTGTCAAAAAACCCGTTTTTTCCATGATCTAAAATTCCCAGTGATTCACTGGTCAAATGAAGAACTCCTTTGGGGGATTTGGTCACCTACATGTCTAGATCATCCAAATTTAATTTTGTGACCTGAGATTCAGTGTTGATCGAGATTGGATCGGTTTTTGGGAGAAATCGCCGCCGGCGGTGCTTCTGTTCGTGCATCGCCCGGACATGCGCTAGACAGTCCGCCGTCGGGCTCGGGTCGATCGAGCTCGACCGTTTTCCTCTTTGCCACATGGACCCCCGGACAGTCCGACATTTCAGTCTGGACAGTCGGACCCACTCGGCTACAGGCACCACCAAGGGTGCAGTGAAGTTCGTGTTTTTGGTTTTTCAACAGCGGACAGTCCGGCCCTGAGTGCGTACAGTCCGATGTTCAAGCTTCACTCGGTTCCAGTAGGTTTCCCGTTTGGTATGTTTCTGGAACTTTTGCCGGCAGACAGTCTAACTTTCAAATGGCGGACAGTCCGACGTGGGTTTTTGGATGAGTCCAGCAGCTCTGTCCGAACAGTGTTTTCTGAGTTTTTGGCCGGGGGATAGTCCAGATCCATATCGCGGACAGTCCACCGACTTGCGTGGTGAGCTGTTTTTGTTTGGTTCCACTCGGTCTTGTGTCGATCTCATTCCAGTTGATCCATTGTGCGTCTAGAACATCTTCTAGCGCATCCACCTAGTTACCTAGGTCGTGAACTTCCGTGTGCATGTGTGGTTTGCTTTTGAGGGGACGTGAGAGTTACAAGTTCGACAATTCAAAAGAATTTTTTGAGACTCCTATTCACCCTCCCCCTCAAGTCTCCTTTTCAGTCCTTCGTATCTATATTGTGGAGCGTGAAAAATAAGTGTTCCAGGCACAACTGCGATTGTATGGATGTAGCTGCAACACAAATGTGCAGAATCTGTGACACATCAACCAATTGTTGAGTAACTTCGGTCGTTACTAGAAAATATAGACATCTGGATAGCTGCTATCCACTTGGAAAGATGTCAATCTAACCATGCAACAATAGGCACATCCCAAACATGCCATGAGGTCGCTATATTTCAGAGGCAACAATCTTAGACAACCAACTAATACAACTAAAAGGACAACTCACATGAGATAATTCATAATTTTGTACAGTCAAACAATGAAAAAAATAGATGTTGCGTGAACAACAAACAACAAACCAAGCACTAGAAACATAGGAGAAATGAAAAGGGAGAGAGTAGAAAACATTAAATGTAGGATGCTCAGTTTGTGTAATGTACATTACCTTATGATTGTGGGAGAAGCTTAGTTCACCCTGTTGGTGTAACAACACTTTGGCTTGTCTGGGAACGCTTCCTAACATAGTCCTTTTGTAGTGGTGCAAGTGTGTTGACTGAAAAATGAGTTAAATTTACACCATGTGCGGCACATTCTGGATGCTCTTCAAAGTAGCTACATGCATGTAAAACTAAACTTGAGCAACAATATGCTTCAAGTGAAGAGATTGAAGCAAGAGGTGACTAAAGGAACTTGACATACTTCTCCACTCCACTTCCTTGCTTGATCTCAGTTGTGTTCCTATAGGGGACCAAAATAGTACCTGAAAGCACAAATACAATGTTAATATGTCCACTACCATATTTATCCAAGATGCTAGTGCTAGAACACCATGCAGCCTGATATTAATATCAATATGGGCGATTGGCTACAGTAAACAACACTAGCGGTAGGTATAAATTAAATATATTGAAGGAGAACTGTTTTGTATGATATTAAACAAAAACATCAATTTTCCCATTTCTTTAAACAATTAGAACTTAGATTTACTTTCTTCATTTGTTTGTTGCTATGTAGATTAGATCATAGGTAGAATGTTAGACGTCAGCTATAAGAAATACAACAGATAGCACAAAAGTATGCATACGAGTTCATAAGATTGGACATATGTAACAGCTACAATGCCACTTGCTAAGACATAAGCAATCAAAAATATGAAGATTTAAGGTTCAACGAGAAAAATGTTACTCACACATCAACAAATTTGGTGCTTCCTTTACTTCTTATCTTAATCGACCTTTCCTATCCCCTTGAGGGGTCTGTGCGATGTTAGGTTTATCAGTTGCCAAAACTTACAGCTGTCATGAGATATATCTGCTGGGTCATGGAATGTCACATCAGGTTTCCACTCACATGCTTTTCACAGACAAAAGGATCCTTTAGAGCTTGCTCTCGAATTTCTTCATACTTCTCTTTTGTTGAAACAAGTCTCCATTTCTAACATTTACCACGTGAAGCAATAAAGGCTAAAATTTCCTTTCCTAATACACGCTTTCATGGTTTTGATGATTTCATTGGTACAATTGGGAGATGGCTTGCACTCTGTTCATCTCGTTCGCTCACTACTGGAGTCAGGCACTTTGGCGAAGTGCCCGTGGCACTCGTCAAAGCCCCTTATACACTCGGTAAAGGCTTTCTCGAGTGCCACCCACAGCAAAGAGCACTCAACAAAAAAAAAATGATGGCAAATGCCTCTTTGTTGAGTGTCTTTTGTTGGGCACCTAGCAAAAAGCCTTGCCGAAAGTGCTGAAAAACTGCGACAAAGAAAAATACTCAATAAAAATATAAATAAAAAATGAAATAAATAACAAAAAAAAAAGAATTGGTAGAGGCCACCACCAAAATTTTTCACGCAAAATTCCACGGCCACGGCCGGCTAGATTCAAACCCATGACTTCTCCCTCACATGTTCCCTACTCTACCACTACATCACACTGTCATTTGTGTCTAGATTCCTTACTTGGTTCCCTACATATTATACAAAATTGAGTGCAAATTACTTGTTAGGCACTAAACCCATTCAAATGAAAAGGTTGTCAACTACAAAATTTCATAATTTTCAAGATCTATAATTTTTATTAGGAAGTTTCTCCATCATATCCATGATCGTTTACAAATTTGAGTTTCAAATTTGAGATATTCAAATTCAAGATCTACAATCACTTTTGTCATTCTTATGGATGGCTAATTACTTTCTGTGATGCATCATCACATTGGTCACCATCTTTATCGGATAATGTTTTCTGTCTCTTCCCAGATTGTGGAGGTATAGAGTTCTCGGTGGGACTGACAATAGAATTTTAAGGTTTTGACTCCGTACTTTTTAAGCCTAAAGTATAGTAAATAAAATTTAACGTTAGAAGGTAAAAGATAGCTTGATATCATAACATGATGATACATAAGCATAATAATATCTTCAATACAAATACAAATATATCTCCATACGCGTGTGTGTGGTACATAGCTCTGTGGTGTGTATGTTTTGGTCCAGTACCAAAAATTCTAGGGAATTGTTACCATTGTACAAGTCAATGTTGAGCCTCTTAGAAGCATGACACTATAAACTATTTATTTATTTTTATAAAATGGATCTTAAAACATGTGAAATAAAACAAATATTTGAGAAGCTCTGTCCTAAACACATTTGGATCGTAGAAATCAACTTCGTAGTTTTTCGGATTATGCAAGTGCAAGAGCAGGTATGCATGTTCCATATTGCCGTGTTTTGCTCGAGTCCGACATTAGTTCTTGATGTACTCATTATGTCGTTAAGGGAAAACTATGATATCATTGTAGTGATGATCTTGCTCCAAAAATTGTGCCAGTACCACCTAAAACTACATGGAAAAACACACAATAGCGACGACGCGTGTACAAAACTGACAATCGACAATGTAGTGACGATTGGTATAATAAGAAGCAAGACCCCTTATGTGGTTTTGGTCAGGGCCAGCCGGGCAGTCTACACATTGGCCCACCTTTGTCAATAGTACTGATTGGTCTTAACCACATTCACCACTTTTAAAATGGCTCAAAACCAATACACATTGATCAATTGCTATGTCCAAAGTTCACTTTTCCTTCCCCAACATTCATGAAACATCGCTTTCCACGAAAGTCATCCTAGGGAAAAAGAAAAAGACAAATCATCGTTGCAATAGAAAAACCACTATTCACTATAGCCAAAACCACCTTCAAAACCGCTTGAGAGAGATAAAATGCCCGGTTTGAAAACTTGAAGAAGGTGGTTTGCCCGGTTTTGAAGTTGAGGGAGGAAAACAGACTTTCATGAAAATTGGAGGAGGAAAAGTAGACTTTTTTCATTCCTAGGCAAGGCAAAGGAAAAGTAGACTTTTTTTTCATTCCTAGGCAAGGCAAAGTGACGTAGCGGTTTCATGAAAATTGGAGGAGGAAAAGTAGACTTTTTTCATTCCCAGACAAGGCAAAGTGATGGCATGGGGCCCTGGATACGAACTTGGGGTGATGGAGAGGCTTGTGAGCCAAGAAGGGAATGGAAGCTAAACGGCAGTTTTGCTATATGAGGTAGTCCTTCCGTGCTGAGGCAAGGCAAGAACTAGTCGACTATAAAACTATTTCATAGTTGAGTCAATTTTTGGAGACTAGCTTGCGCAAGTGTCTCCCACATGCTTGGATTTCATCCAAATCTGTAAAACTAAAAATATCTTCATAACTATAAAATCTTTAGAATAAAATATTATTGTTTGATATTTATTTAACTTTTAAAAGAGAAATTTTAGTGATTACTCTATGTTTTATAAAAGTCATTATTCTATTCAAATGTGCTAAACACTACTACCACTACTACTGTAGACCACACCATCTTTATCGTTCTATCATCAACGGATCATAAACCTAAGGATTCGGGCAATGTATATATGAAATCCTATTGATTAGGCATTGAAGTCTCCTCTCGCACAGAATTAGGCCCTATTTGGATCCAAGTGCTAAACTTTAGCACTTCACTTTTAGCACTGAAATCCAGACATGAGTGATAAAAGTGTCCCAAAGCCTACAATATAGGCTAAAAACTTTAGCATAAACAAAGTCCCTAAAAATATTTTAGCATTTATTGCTAAAGTTTGGCACACGGTAATGGATACAAAGATCCCTTAGTTCGAGCCATCATAACATGGCAGTGATATATCATTGTCGAGTAAGGCCATGAGCTGGGTGGTATATTATGAGACGGACAGACGGTTGCATAGTTGCCTCTTAACAATTCGCTTACGAAATCACAGTCCAAAGCAAAGCAACTACTTACTGCTTTAGCTTGATTTATTTATTTTTTTCAAGTAGTTTGCCAGACGCATCGATTGGCAGGTCACACGACTCCGGTGCATTAAACGGTCGACTTTTGCAGGCTCTTGGGTACTAACTGTTCGAAGAAGCACAATGACCCTTAAACCATGTAAGTCTAATTTTTAAACACAAAATCTTAAAAGTTTTCCCAATTTTTGTCACTTAAAAATGAAGAAAGCAATATATCGGTACCCCTAGTAAAAGTAAACGCCTAGTACATTTCACGATGAAAAATATAACTTTTGTAGCTAGTACACAACCGTGATAATTCCCTTGTATAATTATACAATAACATCTAACAATACAAATGCAGCAACAGCGCCATTGCCTGCTGCACTTGATTCCACCGGACCAAGAAGCCATCACCAGGCATCGATGTCCGGCCATGTCCTGCGCTTACAGCAGTGCCTTTGAACATGAAGCCATAGCAGCAGCTCCAGAAGAAGCAGGAGTAGTAGGATGGTGATCAATGGATGTCTCCGCCGCGACCGCCCCTTGCCCTCTCTCGAGTCCATGCGAAGCAAAGAGCCTTGCGCGCCCAGGTTCGAAGTGTATCCCATGCTCGCAGCAGCTTGCACAGAAGACAGACAAATGTTGATGAAAGCATGGCCGTGGCTGGAGCTGCTTGCCGGGATCGACGAGCTGGCTTTATTTATGTGATGGTTTTTTAATGATCTCTGTTAAAGATAGAGCTCTATTTATAATAGATTGGTGGTAGCAACCAGCGTAGCAGGAGGAGAAGGTCGTAGCTAGGCAGGTTAGGTACAATTTGACCTGGACTTTCAACTAGTCGTGTCCATACTTCATACTCCGTACTTGGGTTATTATTCCAAATTGCAATTTATTTTGTCCTTTTAGATACATATCTTTTTATTATATATTTAGACATGATCAATAATTTATGCATAACAAACACTGTATATTTATAAAATTCAGAATAACTTATAATTTGGAACAAAGAAAGTAAATTTAATACACACTCTCCTCGACCTCTCTCTCTGAATGAAAAATGTTTCATACACATTTAAAAGGTTGAATTTTGCCCTAAATACTAGAAATTAGCTAAAGTATCATCTTTCTACGCATAGCCAAAGTATTGTTAATCAAGGGAAGCGAGGAGAAGCTAAAGCTAGGTCCATGCTGATGTATAAGCTGAAATACAACACCGCATCCGTTGTGCACAAAATAAACTAGTATGCGCTAGAGTGTTTTACTGATTCATTCATACTGTCCGACATCACACTACATAGTGGGACTCCCAAGTCAATATAGCCACTTAGCCAGTAGTCGATCGATCTAGTCATGCATTGTAAGCCTTGACAGCTACTCATACGAAGTTAGAACAAAACTAAAACGCTTGCAACCACTCAAAGCGTCATCTGTGGTCAGCGTTGACAGCGAAGTGGGGAAAGCAAACTGTCCAAAGATTCAGTAATCAGTATATGGAATTGGTGTGGTGTTTTGTTCCCATTCCACCCAGCTTACGTACACGCGGGCAACACAAATGACTGGGTTCATAGTGACTCAATCTATATAGCGTACAGTCATGCTAGTTTGCAACCACTCCATCGAATTGAGTAGTGACATCTTAAAGATCAGGTCAGCAAGGCAAACCACTCTGAGGTGTATATCTGCTACTTTATCATCACATATTCCTCGTTGCCAAATGGAGCTTCCTCACCACCGGCATCAGTTCTCGGAAGTTCTTCCTCACCGTCGTCCAGACCCGTGCTTGGTCTGGGCCCTTAACACCTTCTCTCCCATGCTTGTTCCAACATATGTAACCGGCCCGCCTTGAAACCTCGAAGGATTAGGTGGGTATGGACCCATGATCAAAACACACGACTGTTTCATTTTACAGACACGTATAAATTGGGGTGCGTCATCTCCAAAAGATATGCAGAGTTGCAAACAAGGCACGATAAGTGCGGTATGAAGACTCATGTCCTCAAAACCAACCTATAACAAAGAACATCAACATAGACATAACAAGCACTGACGCGCTGACAAAGTATTCACCTAGAGCCACTACAGGAAAAACCACCTTCGCCCAGAGTACATCGTTTTTCCCGAGCGCCAAATATTTACAGACGAGCTTCTGGCAGCAAACGACGATGCAAAGTATCCACCAAAGCAACAACGACCAAGTATCTGCTAAAGACGAAACAGATCACAGTAACGGCAAAGTATCTGCTAGGAAATCACATGGCAGTAAAGCATCGGCTAGAGACGATGAGGTGGCAAAGCATCCAAAGCATTGGGCCAACACAGACAATCAGCAACAAAGCATCCACAGAGGGGAGACTAAAGCGACAACTGAAGCAAAGCATCTGTCAAAAAAGAGCGATAGCGGCACATTATCCACTACAAAAGACCAAGCGACTGCAACCACATAAAGCGAAACACACACAGGTGTGACACCGCACAGGAGACTCGGCGAGAGAGACGGACAAGAGTGCTCCAACGCAGGATCAATACATTGCATTGTTACCAAAGCTAAATTTCATTCAGGGGAGTAGTTTGAAACAATGTATGGATATCATGTGGAAGGGATATATGAACGGCTGAGCGGTTATTCACCATGACGAACAGACGGTGACACACAGAAGGTTATTGATTAACGAGAACCCGATTACAACAACAACAACAACTATATGGGGGAAAAAACAATGGATACCGGATATTATATTACAAGCTGACTTTGCTACCAAAGCCCACCAAAAACTTCCTACGAATTAATTCATAAATACACACGTTTGTAGGTTGCAATTGACGTAATAAGTAGTTCGATCTTCCATCAATATATACTAGCTACTTCGTTGTTGGCACCATTTTGGTGCAGTTGATCAAGGCATCATGCTTCATTCAGGGAAGAAGCGGTATAGTTGTTCCCAGTACCTTGTTTGCCTTTCTTGGCTTTTTGGTCGACCGGCACGTCGTGATGCTTATCACTGCCGGGGTTTTCCTTGGGCTTCTGGTCTGGGCGCCGGGGAGGAGGCCTTTTCTTCCCTGCGAGAAGCTCCGCAGCCACGTCGACCTCCCGAGGAGGGAGACTAGTGGCAACAATAGCGTCGCCCAAGCTCTTCGCTGCTACTTGTTTCTGGGAAGTGGCTGCAACGAGTATTCGCTGCAGGCCCGGTCCAGCAGAAGGTGAACCTGAAGCACGATGATAGAGCGCGCCCTGGCGCCAGGACACGAAGCGAGGGAGCTGGAAGAGGAGGGACCTGGCGGCGGCCATGACTGGCTGGTTGTTTCTTGTGCTCTCGGATTGGTGGAGTTGAAGCCTAGACCTAGACGACGGCTGTTGCTTTGTGAGGGTTGTGGTGAGGTGATGGACTGATGGTTCGCCATGGCCAGTTATTTATAATAGTGTGAAAAGCCAGACGGGTAGCAGAGGACGACGATAACAAACAGGGCGAGTGGCGGTTGACTGTATTATTGACTAGCAGCTGGCACTCAGTCACACTATCACTTGCACATGTGTTCAGACTTCAGGCTACAGACACCACAGACAAATGGTAGTAGAACCTACTCTCACTTTGTGGTCGTCTCAGTCGTGATCACCATGTCGAAAGCGTTGTGGAATCTGGAATCCAGAATAAAGGGGAGAAGGTGATGAGATGATGCAGATGAGGCCACTAATTCCAAAAGCTAAAGCTAGGTCCATGATCACCACCGTTCAGACTTTAGATGCTTAATATATACTACTTTATAGAGCATCTGTGCTGTACTGCACCTGAACTCGCGTGGACTTGACTGTTGCCTGTTTCTATACCTCTCTCATATATATATAGTGCGTGTTTAATGATTCATACTGACCTGAATTAGTCAATAGCCAGTCGTCCAATGATGAATGTACTTTACAACTAATCCTGCGTACTTAGAACCAAATTGTATCAATGCTGTGGCCATGCTAACCACTATATATTCCAATTCAGTAGGCTTATGCAGATACTATATATGACTATCAGACATTCAGACCTGAGAAGTGGCAGTGGCAGAAACTCGTGTATTTGAGACGCGATTCATCTAGTAGAAACAGTAAATTTTCGCCACTTTGTATGGATTGATGCAATCATATATTCTCTAAGCCGCGGCCCGCGGATGATGATCGAGCGATCCAAGCGGCCGGCAAGCGCTACATGTAATCTGGCGGTCTGGTTTGGCAATCAATCAGTCAGTGGGAAATGAAATGACAAAAAGGGCATGGACTGGATCCAATCCAGAGTAAAGTTGTAGTCCAGTCAGTCTGTATGGACTATGGACTTGGAATTGGAAGCGTATTTAATTTTGTTTACACGTACTCCATCCAGCTTGCAAACATGCACAAGGTCATTAACACAACGACTGGGTTCAGACTTCAGAGTTGACTCCTATCTTAGAGTCATGCATATGCTTGCACAACGTCATTAACACAACGACTGGGTCAGCATACTAAGCTACAGCACACACAACATAGTTGCCTGGTGCTCGTTCAGTAATGGTTAAGAAGACACCTACTGTGGCTCTGTGGGTATGAATAGTACTCCAAGGTTAATGGGTCTGATTAGGTAGACATATATAATTGGTTGCATCGATTGGTTGTGAACAGGACTTTTGAATTAGTGAAATTGCCAATGGGTAAGAAAGCACGGAAGAAATGAAAGGCTTTATTTGGTCAAAAGCAAGGCATTGACTTTGAGGAAGTATTATCTCCTATATGGTCAAGACCTCTTCAAATCTGAGTTGTGTTTGGCGTATGGCACTATTACCATGTGACGATATCTTTCTTGCATGGTTACCTATTAGAGGAGAAGATATGTATGGATCCACCAGAAGGGGTTGAGGTTGGGAAGGAGCACTTTAGTTTGTAAATCCAACAATAGCTTATATGGCTTGAAGCAAGCTCCTTGGCAATGCTACAAAAAGTTTGAGTCTTTTATGACAGATCTTGGTTACCATAAAGCACAATATGATCATTGTATCCTTATAAAGAGGTATGTTGACAATAGTTTTATTATTCTCTACTAAAGAATACCTTGAGCAAATCATTTGTCATCTTCCGATGTTCTTCAGTTCTATTGCCAACGATCACTTAGCGACTCGAGGCACCGATGGCAAAGCCCAACACTCTGGCCTGGCATTCATCTACTTAGTTCTTCCGCATTAGTATGAGTTATGGTCATGTGTTAGACTTTGTTTAAGATCGTGTGTACAGGTACAACATGTATGTTTTATGCTAAGTTCATACTCAACACTATGCACTACTCTCCATGTGTGGGGCTACACTTGGCCAGACGCCCCTTGCCAAAACAAGTTCCTTTTCCTCCTCTTGTCCACTTCCACCTTCGCGAGCCAGTCCACTGACTACTAACTACCATGCCTTTCTCTCGGCATCCTCCTTGTTGTTCTGGCCGTTGTTGCCGAGTCACCTATGCTCTAGCTACCGCCGTTGCTGGCACTAGGCACTATGCTAGAAATCGTTATCGTGACGCCTCGATTAGTGACACAAAAGAAAACACGTCACTAGTAGAGTATTAGTGACGTGGGTTAAAGAGACGTGTCACTGATTAGCTATCGTCCATGCTCGGGGGAAGCAGCGTGACTAATAGTAACATATCAGTAATGTGGATCAACTAGATGTGTCACTAATCAATTCAGTGATGTATTCCCTAGATGTGTGTTGTTAATCGCGCGTCACTCCTATCTTACTATTAGTGACGTGTGATCCTATTAATGCGTGACGCGTGTTCTCAATACGTGTAACCAATTTCCCATTATTAGTAACGCATAAATACATGTCACGCGAATCGACAAGGCCTTATCAGTGATGCAAAAACAGTGACGCGTAAAAACGCGTCATTGATAAGGATTTCCGGCATAGTGAGGGTCATGCTCACACCTTTGAGGAGTAGGAGGCAAAGGATGAAACGAACAGTTTTGGGATCGGGAAGCTACATTAGGTCCTTTGCTCAACTAAAGACAATGGAAGAAGAAAGAGAGCATGAAGAAACCAACATATGAACTCGAGAGTATAATTGGCATTTCCTATCCTTTTTCTCTCTTGGAATATGAGAAAACAGTATTATAATTGTTTTGGTGTAAATACGACAAAAGAACCTTGCTTTTGTTTTTATAGATAATGGATACAAATCTATCCGGCCTCTGTATCCACGAGTGGATATACATAGCTAGAGTTTACAAGATCCATTAGACTATGAGCCTAAGTAAAAAAAAAAAAAAAACTGCTAAGAAGAAGAAGAACTAAGAACTAGAAAAACTAAGTTTCTTGCTTCAAAGCCCTTGCTTCAAAACAGATTCGGTCTTGTGCTTGAACTCTTCATTCAAGCGTCAAAACTTGATCTTATGCAGTAGCGCCCTTTGCATCATTTTTTTCTTAGAAACCTTGATGTCCAGACAAAGATACCAAAGTGGGAACAACGCGTGGAACTGCAAATACAACGCCTTTAGGAAGGAACACGATGTAAGCACGTAGTCGTTGTCCGTCCAACATGGACAATGATTACACCTACAAGAATCACACCGTAGTTTAATGGGTGCATAGACCGGCTCCTTCAAAGGTCCCAAATTCGACGTCGTCGGCCTAGCAAAGAAGATGAAGACTTTCGCCACCTAACCCACTCTCAAACGTCGACAAGCAACAAGATCTAGTGTTGATGCATCCACGATAGCCACCACCACACAATCATGCACATGGTAGGAGTCGTCGTCGTTGGTGTGCACCCGAACGCTTCAAAGCTAGGCTCCGCCGTCAGGCCCATAGGGCCACACGGCCCCACTTCGACGCCGGCATGGTCCTCCATGACGACGACATCATCCCCACCAGCTTGCTCGCACCACGTAGAAGTAGGGAGCAAAGGAGGGCAACGACGCATCCCCGGTAGGAGTCGACGGTGAGCAGCCCTCCCAAGCAGGAGAAGATTTGTGGTCCTGCACCACCAACTCCTCTAGATCCATCCTTAAAGGCCTCACCGCCACCATCCTGGATGCCACATAGATACTAGGGGTTAACACCAGCATAAACACCAGCAGCGATGACAAGATGAGGGAGGGAGGACAAGTGGTGGAAGGAGGCCGCCGCCACCGCCAAACGCCATCACTACGCCCAAGCACCGCAGGCAACGAACCCACGCCGGCGACCGGATCCATGCGAAACTGGCCCACGAGGCTTCGGATCACGCCGCCATGCAGCCTCCTCGACACCCTAACTCCCATGGAGCCAAACCCTGCCGCGGCTTCCACCGAAGGCCAAGAACGATAGATCCACAAGCCGGGTTGCCGGAATCGCCTCCCTTGACAAGGATCCGCCGCGCCATGCAACCGTCATCTTGCCCAATGCCAGCGCCCAAGACTCCAAGCATCCACGGAGCGGTGTCGCGCTGTTGAGGAAAGTCGGTTGCGGTCTTATGGAGGCCCTCTTGTCGCCGCCCCCGTGGACCTCCGAAGGCTCGCTCACGCTCATAGCAACATTTTTCTATAAATTTATTATTGTTCTCTAGTAGAATGAAGTACAAAGTGCTAATTACGATATCAGTGTATTGTATTTGCAAGCTATAATGACCATTCATTTATGTAATCCCATGCTCCACAAAGGAGAGTAAGTACCGTGCACCATACACCACCATAGCTAAACCTCTCTCATTGTAACATCTCTCACTGCCGCATTTTAAAGACCAAAACTAATTTATATATATATATATTTCAAATTATTCCCCTATTTTTATAATCGTTAAACGCAACATCTCTCACCTATTTCTACATATAATTCATGTAAAATTATTTTAATATCCATGAGAAAGGCCGAAATGAAATTGGCATCTGATATCTAAAGATCAGACATAAAAACTGAGGCATACAATCGGAAATATGTATACACATATATATAACGATTATTAGAAACGAGAAATTTATACATCACCAACACCAAACACACAACTACGCATGACCCTTCAACTCCAGACGATATCATCATGACCATATATAGTAGATATACCATGACTCCATACATGAAACTCACTCTTGCTTATATGATCACACCATATATATAGCATATATCGCTAATGAAAAAGAAGAGAACGGCAAAGTAGCTAGGCAAGGTATATAGATATCCTGCCAGATGAAAAGGTGTAGGGACAGCAATAGGTCCTCTTTCTACGTTTCATTCTCCTCCTCCAAGATAGGAGTATACCTTTATTTCAGTGGTGATGGCTGCCACCACCATGGTCTGGATGGTCGTGATGGTTGAATTGGCCGTCTGATTGCCTTGGCGGGGGCGGGGAGGGGGCTTTAGGAGCTTGCAGCCCCAGGGCCTGCGTCCCCACGTCGTTGTCTACCACCTGCTGGTCCGTAGGTGGATTACCGTCACGGATCTCGCGGCTCGGCGCTGCATCGTCTTCAACCTCCTCCACCAGCTGCACTACACCGGCGGACGGCGAAGGCGGAGGCGAAGAGGGAGTTGAGAGACACGCACGTGGCTGGACGCTGGTGCTGCATCTCATGGCTGGCCGGCGCAGAAGCTGGAGCAGGCGGGAGGCCGCCGTCGCCATGGCTGACTGGCCTTGTCGGGGTGGATGCGACGACGGACGGAGACACGCAAGACGCAACGGTGAGTTTGATCGGTGAGCTTACTGTGATCTTTTCATCGAATTGCTCAGCTACTCCGTAGTGCTGCTGAACAATGGGTGAATATATATGCACTCGATCAATGGAAGGAGGGTGTCAAATGCATATATGTATATAGATGTTTCCAAGCTAAAGACCACCAATCATGATTCATGAATATAGATGTTCACTAGCTAGATACTGAATCAAGTCGTCGTCCAATGAACATAAAAGCCAGCACTGACTTTGCAACTGCTCCGATGGAGAGATGGGAACATGCAACTAATCGTGTGACACAATGAGCTAGTTAGGAGTATATAATTGCAGTGACATATAGAAACAATGTTGATCAAGTCTTATATTCTGTGACCGGTTGAAGTCGCGTCATGTAAAAGCTGGGAGTGGGAGATGGCCAAGTCAGTCGTGCGACGACTTGGAAGAACCGGCCGGCATGGATCTCTCTCACGGTCTCACCTACACACGCGTGATAATTTGGTAGCTGAGCAAGCTCCGTGCTACATGAATCGTCAGCTCGAACCACCTATATATTCCATGTCAGCGCATAGGCTCCGAGCTGCGGACGACATTTTTTTAAATGAAACAGGGAGGGGTAAAATAAAAACCCCTACAGAAATTTTATTAAAGACTGAAATACATAGTAGGTACATGAACTTGTCTTGCTGTGCCAAATAGGTCCATGGACTTAGAAACCAGCCATCTAGCTTTTCGAACTTGCGAACCCGTTTCACCCGGGTCCAATCCGGTTTTGCATGGTTTGTATGGTGGTTTTCAAAGACGGTTTTGCATGGCAGTGTAGCGATGCTAACGTCGGTGATGACATCAACACTTCTTTTTAAATTTGCGAAATTGATATCTTTTTATTCGAGCTCTAAATATAGCAAATAATATATCAATTTTAATTGTCTCGACGAGCTCTTTATAATGGTGTACTCCGTGTTATTTAAGATAGTTTTATTTCTTGTAAAATTAAATATTTATATAAAACGATCAATCGGCCCACCCACCGCGCGCGACACCTAACTCTCCTCCGCTTCCGCCCGCCAATGTATGCATGCATCTGCTAGCTGCACCTGCGCCTGCATAAACGCGCGCGGCGTCGTCGCCCAGCTGCTAAGTCGCTATAGACGGCAGGACCAGGGACGAGGACGATGCATGGCTGGAAGCTTTGAGCGCACGAAATCTAGAGGGCATGTTGGAGCATGAACATGTTGTGGAGGCTTCCGCCAGCCGATGCATGCATATATATCCGGAACTGAATCATAACCACATATATATCAGATTGTAAGAGAGAATAAAATATCACTCGTGAAATTTGTAAGATTAAATATTTCTATAAAACAAGTGAGCATCTCACTAGTTTTATAGAAATATTTAATTTTACATGAAATAAAACTATCTCAAATAACAAAATGGAGTACACCATTGTAAAGAGCTCGTCGAGACGATCAAAATTGATATATTATTTGCTATATTTGGAGCCCTAAATAGAAAGATATCAATTTCGCAAATTAAATAGGAGTGTTGATGTCATCGCTGACGTCAACATCGCTACTGATGTCATGCAAAACCGCCTTGAAAACAGCCATGCAAGCCATGCAAAACCGGGTTGGACCTGGGGTGAACTGGTTGGCAAGTTCGAGAGGCTAGATGACTGGTTTCTAAGTCCATGAACCTATTTGACACACCAAGACAAGTTCATGTACCTACAGTGCATTTCACTCTTTATTTGGGGATGAAAATGCATGGTTTTGCTCCTAGCCATTGATCTATTTGGGGATGAAAATGCATGGTTTTGCTCTGAGGACAACTAGAGCTGATTCAGATGTGACCGAACCGAAGTGGGGTAAATTCTTGAAGACAATATCATTTCTCATAAGGATGGCAACAGGTTAGGTTCGGCTTCGAATCGGTGGAGTCTCCATGCACCGAAAACCAAAATCCGAAGTCTCCATTGCAAATAATTTCTGTGCCGATGGACCTCGCATTCTCCGATCCAAGACATGATTACCTTTCAGTGGTGACGGTGCGGCTGCCACCACCATGGCCAGCCGGCGATTTGACGTGATGTATGACTGGATCATCTCTTTCCCTAGGTAAGGGACTGGGGTTTGGAGGAGGAGCTTCCTGCCTGGTGGACGCCGGCTCCAGCTGCCGCACACCGGTGGACTCCAGCAGAGAAGAGGGAGATGCACGGTGGAGCAGCATACGCAGGCAAGAGCAGAGCTGGAGCAGGCAGGAGGCCATGGCCAACGATGCCGACCGTGCGTGGCCTCAGCTTCCTCGGGGACCTTGATCGGTCAAGCTTACTGTGATCACTTCAGATCAAAGTACCAATGGCCTGTGCTGCCCGAATTGGTCCCTAGTGCTGCTGATGTATGGACGAATGTGGCGATGGACGCTGCTGCAAGCAGCTGGTGATGATCGGGCACAGCCACTGTCTGTACTCGATCAACCGAAAGTGGGTATCACTGCAAGTGTGTATATTATTGACCTAGCTCAAACTCAGTCCAGGCCTGGTTTTAGTCATGATTAGTCTCCCAATGTAATCCAAAGTATCCCCGTCCAATGAACATAAAGGCAAGCACACTATTTTTCAACTGCTAGGCAGAGAGATGACAACAACCGTGTGGTAAGTTGTATGCTTCTTCGACGAGATGAACGACAAGTTAGTAGTATTAGGTACAAGTACAAATGTATGGCTTGCAGTGTAATTAGTGTTGATCAAGTCTTATATGTGTCCGGTAGAAGAAGTCTTATATTTTTAGGCGGTCATCGACAATTCGGTAGAACCCCAGGGCATGGATTGGATCTAAAGAGCATCTCCAATAATTCGCTAAATGACAATTGGTAAATCAATGAATTTTCCAAGTGGCTAAAAAATGTTGGGAACACATTTGTTAGGTACTCCAAAAGTTTCTAAATGTTAGAAATCAGCTCGTCAATTCACAGGATAGTAAGAACACACAAGAACAAGTAGGAGACAGGATGGGAGGAGAAGAGGAGCTCTGTTATTTCATTTCTTTCTTTGCATATTACATCACTGAGAGTGATCCCTTTTATAGGGGACAATGAGGATAAATACAAATTTGCTACAGTGATTGCTACAGTGCTCCTCCTGCTATGCATTAATTGGCCACCATAATGAGTTCAGCTTTTTACTGTTCATTGACTCATTCATAACACTCCCCCTTGGCCAATTAAGTGCTACGTCAATGCCTCGTTAAAAACTCCTCTCAAAACCCAGTGGGAAAAAGAGTAGGAGAAAAGAGTACATTGCATGCACCGGCTTGAATTTGCACCTGTTGCCTCGTTAAAAACCTTGCATGAGAAAACCCCGGTGGGATAAAACTCATCAAGGGAAAAAGAGTACAACGATTGATACTTTGGTCGGATCTTCGGGGATCGACCTATGACCTTCGGTTTCAGTGGTGCGTGGATCGATGGATTGCATTCCAGTTGCATTCTATTCAATTTCCCGGCATTCCATTGGATGTCTATCTCCCCCTAATGCCGGGAAATGGTCTTCATCGAAGACACAATCAGCGTACCGAGCCGTATGAAGATCCCCAAGTCATAGGCTCTAAATATTTGATTATGGACGGAGTCTCATAACCAACATATATCCCCAACTTCCGGTGGGGTCCCATTGATGTCTGCCGAGGTGGTGGTATTGGCACGTATACAAAGATCGCCAAATATACGCCAGATGGGAAATACTTGGTTCTTTCCCACGCACCATTTGTGAGGAGGACGCCTCATGATATGCAATCGGCCTGAGTTGAATTAATTTTACGGCGTGCAACTTTGCATGTCCCCAACAAGCGGTTGGTAGCTTGCAATTCCGCAATAATGGCCTTGCAATCCATTTAATTCTCTTGATCAATGATTCAGCTAGACCATTTTGTGTGTGGACATGTGGTACTGAATGCTCAACTTTAATACCCATTGCAAGGCAATAATCATCGAAAGCTTTAGACCTAAATTCACCCGGCATTGTCCATCCGAATGGATTGGATGCGGTTATCGGGAAACTTGCTCTCAATCTGATTATTTGTGCAATAAGTTTGGAGAAAGCATGGTTTCTAGTGGACAACAGGTCCACATAGCTCCACCTAGTGGATGCATCAATTAGTACCATGAAGTACCTAAACAGGCCCGACAGGGGCTGAATAGGTCCACAAATGTCACCTTGAATCCTTTGCAGGAATGCGGGTGACTCATCCCTGATCTTCAGGTGGGATGGTCTAGTGATCAGCTTTCCCTTTGCACACGCGGTGCATGTAAAATCTTCAGGATTTGGGAAGCCTTTAACACTATGGCCAACAGAATTGTTGATGATTCTTCTCATCATAGTCAACCCAGGGTGACCCAAACGGTCATGCCACATTCGAAATGACTCTGAGTCTTTGAATATGGCTTGCATTGCAACATATCCTTCAGTGGGTTTTATGTACGTGTAGTACAAACCCAATGGCGATGAAGGGAGTCTTTTCACCACTTGCTTTCGATAACCGTCTAATTTAGTGATGAGGAGGTACTCGTACCTTTCTCAATCTCAGTTTCAACATGAAAACCATTCGCACGGATATCCTTGAAACTCAAAAGCGTTCGCTTTGAGTCAGGGTACAACAATGCATCTTTCATAAATATTTGTGTACCCATGGGGAGGACCAACGTAGCACTTCCGGTGCCTACAATATGAGCATTGCTTAGGCAATGGTCATGATATTTCCATTCTTCTTAGTCAAGGTTTGGAAATATCCGGTCTCCCTTAGTATGGTGTTAGTGGTGCATTTGTCTACAAGACATAACTCCTTTTCAGCCATGGGTCTCCACGAATCTTTGTTAAATACCATAATAAGTAGGAATTTAACATAAAGCATAAAGCATTCATTATAAAAGATAACATTACACAAATCCGGGAAGTCTCACTTGAGTCCGGACCATTTACTACATTACAAATGCTCTCCTAGAGCATGCATGGCCAAACTAGACGAAATTAAAACTAGTACATGTGGGCGTTGCATTGGGTGACTTGACCTCCATGGGGTTTATCGAGTGTCCCCAAATATGTCACTATCAAGGAGGTAATTTTCACCATTTCCACTAGCGTCGATAACCCACGTTATCGCGCACGTGAGCTTTCCGGGCTCAATGGTGAAGTGAGATTCGGGGCCTTTGCCTTTGCCCTTGCTTTCTTTGGTAAAGGTCAACCAGGTGTTTGGGGGTGCGGCATTTGCGAGACCAATGTCCCTTTGCTCCACACCGAAGCATTCGGGTTTGCCCCTCTCCACCATTTCGACCTAGCTCCTTCTTGGGCATACCTACGGCCTTAGGCTTTCCTTTGCCTTTGCCCTTGAACATGGCTCCCTTCTTCCCCTTCCATTGTCTCTTCCCATGGCTCTTATTTTGATTGCGAGAACCCTTAGCAATATTAGCATGTGCTTCGAGCACGGCTATCGCATGTGCTTCTCGTGCACGGCTATCGAGCGATGGGTCGAAAGCGTAATGGTTGTTCATAAGAACTTTATTCTGTTGTTCGCAAACATCAACACCTCTATGAGATCGAGTACTTGGTGTACTTTGAGTTCCGGTATTGTTGTTGTAGAACTATATTCCCTGGGTGGAAGGTGGACAAGGTTTTCTCAATCATATCCGTGTACCGTGATCTTCCGGCCACAGATCATTAATTTAGACACAATCTTGTGTAAAAGCGTAATTATACGTTGTCACGGACTTGAAGTCCCTAAAAAGCGGAGAATGATCCAAATCTGTTGTGCTCGGGGAGCATAATGGACTGTTGTTGGCTAAAGCGATCCTTCAGGGATTGCCATAACACCAACGGATCCTTTCGGTCGGTACTCGGACTTCAGTGTCTGCGGCCAAGATGATGTCGTATGAGATACAACGCATTTGCTTTATCACATTTTGTGTGCTCATCTCTACCCTCCTCAAACGGGGTAATGGTATGATCGAGTTTCATGCCTTCGAGCCTGTTCTCGGCATCAATGGCCCAAGTGAGGTAGTTGCTGCCGTCCACGGCGAGCTTCTCAAAATCCCTCTTTGCAATGTCCGACATTCCTGCACATCCAATGTGTAGGATTAATGTTTTGTCGGCCACATGTAATCTTTAGGATTACAGGTGCATAGTCTTCGTGACATATGCAAAAATTTCCCAAGTGTAATGCTATAAATATAAATCACAATAAATAAATCTACAGGATTTAAATGCGAAATATAAATTGCAATAAATAAATTCGTAGGAATTTAAATACTAAAAATAAATTGCGGTAAATAAATTTACGGAATTTAAATACCGAATTTAAATTGCTATGACTAAGCAAGGTAATTATGCAAATAAAATAAAATGGCAAAATAATTGCCATGGTGGCTTGAGCCACAAGGAGGCCCATTCTCGGGGTCCCCGTCGGGCCCGGATCGCCCATCGAGGACCTAATCGCGTTTCGGGCCGTCCATCAAGATCAATGGTCCAGATTTGCCTGGGACTCATATAAATAGGAGGGTTAAACCTAATCCTAACCCCTTCTTTTTTTCTTTTTCCCATTCGCCTTTATCCCTTTCTCTCGCTTATCTCTTTGCATCGAATCGAGAAACGAGACAAAGGAGGTGGGAGGCCTGGTCCGCCAGACTGGCGTGCCCGACATGCAAGCCAGTTTCTGTCACAGGGCCCACGCCCCGGATGAGCGCGGCGTCGGGGCGGATCGAGGTAGTAGGCGCAAGGCGGCGTCTCGCTCGCGCCCGCGCGTGGGCGGGGCCGGAGTTCGGGACGGCGCTGGCCGGTCGCGCTCGCCATGCGTCGGGGCCCCGAGGCCACCGCGGGCAGCCGAGGCGGCGCGGGCAGCGCTGGGGGAGCCGAGCCGCGCTGGCCGGGGCGGCGCCGCCGCCTCGCGCTGGGCCGCATCGAGCCGACCAGGCCCACGGTGACGGGCGGCCGGGCGGTCGCGCCCGCTTTCGCGCCGCGCGCCATGTCTGCCCGGGCGGGCGGTGCCGGAGCGCGGCGGGCGGCAAGGACCTCGCGGGCTGGGTGGGTGAGCGCCCGCCGGTCGTTCCCGCACGCCCGAGGCGCGTAGCGTGCGCTGGCAGGCCAATCATACGGGGCCGCGCGGGCCGGAGCCAGCAGCGCCCGGGAGCCGCTGGCATCAGCGTGCCAGGGGGTCGGGCATTATCGGGCACCATGGCCCTCGTGGCCGTGGGGCGTACGACGGCGGGTCGGGCTCACGATTCGAGCTCGGATGGACGTTCGCCCCCTTCAGGGCAAAGCGTGCTCGACCGTCATCTTCGGGACTTTAAGGTAAGAGATTCACACCGCCATGGCCATCGATGGTGATGCCACCATTTGCGGTTTTTCGATATAGGGACCGGATCCACCGAGCCTACTCATCCGTGGTTTTTCGGATATGGGGACAGATCCACCGCCTTGAGGGCGTCATGGCGAGCGGCAGCGGCCTATGAAGGCCCGCTCCAGGCCATTAGAGTCGTCGTGGTGGTCGTCATCGGGACGATGGTTTTGTTCCTTATGCGGTAACTTGTCCATGCTCATCTTCAGGATGGTTGGATGTGTTCGTGTGTGCTTGTTCACGCGATGGTGTTGTAATATAAGAACAAGCAATGTTTGTAAGAACTGATTTCTCACCTTTCTTACCCTAGCTCGTAAAAACTCGTGGCCGATAACGTGTTAGAAATCAGCTCGTCAATTCACAGGATAGTAAGAACACACAAGAACAAGTAGGAGACAGAATGGGAGGAGAAGAGGAGCTTTGTTATTTCATTTCTTTTCACTGCATATTACATCACCGAGAGTGATCCTTTTATAGGGGACAATGAGGATAAATACAAATTTGCTACGTTGATTGCTACAAATTGCTCCTCCTGCTATGCATTAGCTGGCTACCATAATGAGTTCAGCTTTTTACTGTTTATTGACTCATTCATAACACTAAAATGCCCCTCCCAAAAATATAGAAGACAATATTTTTTTCATTAATTTTGAACTATTTATAAATCACTTCAAGCACTTACATTATCTTTCTTCCTTATTCTTCCCACGTCCTTCCACCTAGCTCCATATTGGCGGATTGTTAGGCGTGTGGATATTTCCATGCGATTGGAGTGTTTTTCCCAAAGTGCGGGAAAACTGGGAGCTAAGATATAAGGAGTTGTTCATGAGCAGCTTTTTTAATCTTACCAAAAATTGAAAGTGAGATTTTAAAACTCCTGGAGATGTATTGCAAGTTACACACTCACGACATGCAATTTGGTAGCTTAGCTTTGGTTAGGCCACATCATTATCATTTTGTGGTACGCATTGGGTGTGTTTGGTTTCTAGCCCAAGCCTAACCGGCTAGGTTGGGCCAATTTTGTGGTGTTTAGGTGGCTGTAAGCACCCTGAGGCCTGGCTTGGCGTAGCCAGCTGTACTCCCAAGGCATGGCCAGTCTTGAACGGATCGGGCGGCCGTTTTTTCTCAGAAAAGCTTGAGCCAGCCTCTAAAGTGGCCCAAGCAAGGTACGTTTGCTTATTTTCTTGAGAGACTTTCTATTCAAACACGTCATTGTCATGCTACTCCAATAAAGAGGAGGAGGCTTAGGCATTATGGGTGTGTTTGGTTTCCCGACCAACTTGTAGCCCTGGCTAGGATCCTAGCCTAGCCAGTCTTAGCATGCCTCCATCAAGCTAGCTCATGATTGTTTGGTTATGCGTACTACGTAGCCTGGCTAGCCTCAACGCGTGTTTGGTTGTCTTCTTTGTTTCGATAGAGTCACCTCTTCTAAAGATTGGTAAGATTACCTCCTCCGAGTCATTTCATCGAACAAGTGACGGGCGTCTGGGTGAGCACGGCATAGAGCAACAAGGCGAGCAAGCATAGACATCATCGACGAGCACATGCATTCGGCGTACAGCAGTAGGACGGCATACAACGAGCATACGACTTACGTACAGCAGCAGCACAGTGAAGCAGCCCGTGCTCTCGGTCATGTCTAGGAAGCCTTCCATGGAGATGGCGTGTTCGCCGCCGGCCCGACACTTGAGGAAATACACGGTGGGCGGATCTGAGCCAGAAGGCGCGAATCAAGGCTCGTGCCCCTCCAGCCTCGCAAATCAGGAACAGGGAGGAGGGAGATGAGGTCCGGCTGCACCCCTTTCAATGGAATCCTCTCCAGCTCGTTCCTGGTCTCCGCTTGCGCGCACGGTGACGGCGGCTTCCAGCTTCCATCTTGTTGTCGCCTCGATCCAGACGCTACGCCGGCCGTTGGCCGCCGCGAGCTCCAACCTCGCGCCGGAGCGCGCCACGAGCTCGGCCAGGGTGGTGACGCGGTTCACGCTGGGCGACGTGATGTGGACGGCTCACACGGCGATGGGATCCGCGGAGCAGTGCTGCCGCGTCGGGGGCTGTGTCCAGCGCCGCGGGCCGCCGAGGATGGAGCAGAGAGGTCCACAGCCGGCGGTGGGGACGGAGGACGCGTGGATGGAGGAGCGGGAGCAAGCATGGCGGCGGCGACTTCAAGCAACGGACAACGGCATGGGGCGGTGAAGGAAAGCAGGAGAGTTAGATGAGCGGGCACCGGCTGGCCCAAGCCTAGCTAACAGGCCGCAAGAAGCAACCAAACACTCGATTTTTGGCCTGGCCGGGCTGGAGCCAGCCTACCAAACAGGGCCTATGAAGCATCGGAGTCAGGACCGGCCTGGTGTAGCCCAGAGCCTTGGTCGACTCTGTGGGCTGATTCAATCTGCTAGACGGATGATGCCTCTCTACAGTAGAAAGGCTTGGGCTTAGAGAGGGCCCGAAACCATCAAATCCGACAGAGCACCACCCGGTCTAATCTCTAACATATATCCCCTTCTCGGTTTTATAAGTCAGATATCTCATATATAATGTTTTCTATGTTGTATTTTGTATTGTTCAAATCACGTAGTATACAATGATGTGATATATGATATATTTGGATGTTCTTGTAGTATACATGTAATGTTCTATAATGATCTTATATAACTTATAGTAATTATATTATTTTATAACTAAGACAAATCACATCCATTATGTAGTGGTGACGAATGATTGTTAATCTTATCGGTGTACTGTTCAACCTCTCTTAGACACTAGTTTAATTCCTATTTTCTATTTTTTTTTCTCCTCTCTTTGAGCTCACGTGATATCCTAGTGGAGCTGAGAGCTGCACTCGAGGTTGTGAGGCGGGCTTTGTCCAGTTGCAGGATGGGCCAGCTCGCGAGGTGGGCCGCAAATAGAGCGGGGCCGCGAGCGAACGTTCGTATAGCAAATGGAGTATGCTTTGCAGGAGAGTTCATCCGTCGCTATTGGCTCATCATCCGGTTGACGACGAGCATCGGTCAAGCTCAATGTCGCCTCCTAGATTTCCCTGCTGATTTGCTAACCGACGACCGCGATCCTGGACAACGTGCAGGGGATCCCTCTCTAGAACCCAATTCCAATTCTTTGTCACCCATCACCACCATGGTGGATCCTATCACACCATTTGTCACCAAGCACGAGGATATTACGTGTTATCACTAAAATTACTATTGTAATCCGAATAGCATCTATTATCAATCAAACTATTAATGAATCATTCATAGTTTTTCATTCAACGTTTAAATTAGTTCATTTTTTTTTGTGAGATCAAATTAGTTCCTTTTTTTTTTTTTTTTTTTTTGCGAGATGAAATTAGTTCATACTAGCACATACATGCCTTATTAATGTTTGAGCCAAGCATATAACTACTAGTAGGATCAACCATGTAGCACACCCTAGTGGAGAAGACAACACTGGCTTCCGCGTGAGACATCCAATTAAGCTAGTTGTTGTTGTTTCCAAATAGATTGAATTTAGACACGGGGTCCTAACTCCCTCCTGCATTCAACATCTCTCGCAGATCCGACTAAAGGCGCAAGCGAGGTATAATTGGTGATGCCAGTCTAGGCAAACAACAACACGAGGCAAGCTTGCAACCTTAAGGTCGCCATGTTTTGGACCAAAAGCTAAGGGGGTGTTTGGTTTAGAAGTACTAGAACTTTTTTAGTTCCGGGAGTTTTCAAAAAGACTCGTCTTCTAGGGACTTTTAATTAAAAGCAACAGTCACACTTTGTTTGGTTTGGTAGGGACTAAAAGAGACTTTTTTTAATTCCAACACCAAAAAAAGTCCCTAAACCAAACAAGATCTAAGTCCTCATGACCGTTTAAACTATATAGTGGAGGTAGTCCGCGACCCTATCTCAACATGAACGACATGGAAGCGCCACCTAGGGCTTGATTTGCTCTTTCTAGACGGCAGGACGCCTCATGCCCATGACCGTGAGCCCTAGTCATGAGACCATCCATGGCTTGCACGTACCCCATGCTTTCCCTCGGTGCATCGGCACCGTCAGCCGTACATGACAGCCATGGATGAGTGCCTATAAAGTCACCCCGAGCCCTCCTACATAGTACCTACTTACCAAGTTACCATAAGAGTGGGCCACCAGCCCACACTACCCTGTTCGATCCCCTTTGGATTGAGTGTGGAGTCGCCACCCATGGAGCAGAGGAGCTCGCAGCCGAAGCGCCACCTCATCGTCAAGATGCTATTATCACATAGATGGATAATCACTTCAATGAGATAGTATCAGAGTTACTTGTTTGATATTGACAAGATTGCTCGTCTAACCGAGATCAATGATCAATATTTTTTTCTATTATTGATTGTTCACTAAAAGGGGTCAATTTGAGACATTTTATTTTTACATGTGTGAAGAGTTGATGATTTCAGAGCTGGTCATGATTTTGTAAGTTTGGTCATAACGTTTGTTGGGAACTACGATACATCTTGCTTTTCCATTAGTCTATCCTATCGCATCCTTCACCTAGCATTGCTTCTTCTAGTGGCAAACAACAACGATTATATGAGGCTTCCTCAACTTATAATGAGAAAACTAAGAGAACATTTTAATATAATCCATGAAAGATCAGGAAATGATTTTACTTATAAACTCTTAATTGGCCATAAATATGTTGCTAAAAAATGGTCTTAAATGTTGTTAGTGTTTTAGGATTGTTATATGTCCAGATGTCCTTCACATTTTTCACCAAGCCTTTTATGTATATATGCCATTTCCTTATTAATTTTCTTTCAATTAACAGATTGTATAGTATAATTCTCAACTGAAACATGCATTACAATTGATTCATCTCTTAGAACGTAATACCTCTATTCGGGGACTGGATCCACCATTACCGACAATACTAAAAAATACCTTGGTAAAAGCTCTCCTGTGGCCTCGGCCGCTTAGTTACCCCTAATTATTATAGTTAAACGGCATGCAAACAAAGGCATTCACACAAGTGAGCAACCTTTTGATCCACAATTCCACCATTCAGTGACTATTTCTCTCTTAAGATGATAGATTGTGCAATGATGATGCATAGGGCACAAATCCAAGAACACCTCGTTAACAACAACCTAACAACGAATCAACCAAAACAAATTAACCAGAAGATCGATTCGATCAGTTAGTCGTCATGACGCCAATCACAAATTGGCCAACTCCTAGCTCTTTGTTTCTTGATTTCTGATTAGTCAATCTTTAGGTCGTTATTACGAGGCTGCACGATCCAAAGAATTCTGAGGATACGACGAATGGATGCCGGCCGGCCCCTTGGATCGTCTTGCATGCTCAGGTCCTGACGAAGAAGACGGCCGGCCGGCGAAGAATTCAGAGCCTGACGAAGAAGACGGCGAGCTCGGGTCCCGTGCCGCCGCCCTGCGGCGCGATCATGTAGAGCGACTCCGAGTCCCGGGAGCCGATGAAGTGGTCGAAGCAGCCGCGCATGTAGGGCACCTCGTCGTCCGCCGCCGCCACCGCGGGTGCCCTCCTCCCCGGGAGCACGCCGGCGCCCATGGATACCGCCCTCAGCGTCTCCATCAGCGTGAGGTCGTCGTCCGTAGCCTCGCGCCGCACCGCGAACCCGGTCTTCTTGCCGTTACAGAACATGGTCCACGACGGCTCGTCCAGCAGCGGCGGAGGCCTCGCGCCGCCTCCACCGCGCTTATTAGCCGCCGCCCGCGCACCTCCTCCTTCCCCGTCGCGGACCGCGGCGGCCTCCGAGACCACGCGCGGCGCTCGGTCTCGAGCACGATCCGCGCGCCGGCCGGGTTCCCGAGCTCGCGGAGCAGCGCGTGCGTCTGGAGCGCGAGCTCGACGACGAGGCTCGGCAGGCAGCGCGGCGTCTCCTGCAGCGCCAGCACCACGCGGCCGCGTCGGTGGCCGTACAGCGTCCCCGTGACGCGGCGGCGGCAGGGCCGCGTGAAGTAGACGCCGCCGCCCTTGGGCGCGGGCGCGGACGACGCCGACGACGACGACGCGTAGGACGAGGAGAAAGGAAGCGGAGGACGCCGACGGTGCCGCCGCGGCGATCTCGGCGGGCGTGCCGACCTGCTTCATCCGCCCGCACCGCGGCGTCAGCGTCAGGAGAGGTAGAGCGTGTCGCAGCCTCTGGAGCAGACGGGCGGGGCGGGATGACGATGTGACGCCGCCGTGGCGGCCACCTCCTCCATGGTGCCGCCGCGAGGGAGGCTCCTCTAGCGTGTGGCCCGGCGCGCGGGCCTGGTCGCGAACGTCTCCATCGTCGAGGGAGGAGACGGAGGCGGACGAGGACGTGGTCGCGGTGCCGGCGCTGGTGGACGGCGGAGGCAGGCTGTCGCTGGGGCGTCCAGGGGCGGGGTGGATGGCGAAGCCGCCCATAGACGCGCCGGCGGGCGGGCGACGGACGGTGGGTGGAGGCGCCGGGCGAGGCGGGTCTGGGTGGGCCTAGTTATCCCCTGCGCCGGGAAACGCGACGCGCGCGTGCTGCAACGGGAGGCGGTTACGCTTTGTCGGGTGCCCGTGCTCCCCGTGCCTTGCTGCTTTCGTGGCGTGGCTCTGAGGCCCATTCTCCTCGTGTGGGATCGTGGGCTTGTAGCAAGCAGGCCTCGTTCGTGGACGAGGAGAGACATGGCCATGGGCTGGGCGTGCGGAACGTGGGCCAAAATTTGGTGAGCTTGAATGGGCCTCGAGTGAAGCTGGCTGTTTCTTTCGGCCATGGAAAATTATTTTTGATTTTCATGGGGCGTTTCTTTGTTCCCCCAAAAAAAAAAAAAAAAAAAAAAAAAAATGGGGCGTTTCTTAGTAAGCTGACCGACTGACCGTCCTTGAAAATAGTAGGCAGGTGTGTTTGGTTTGATTTCCCGTAGAGCCTAGCTATCCCAACATAGCCGGGCTAGGGTGAGCCTGTCTATAACTAGCTAATATATATCATTGTTTGGTTGCATACTCATTTTAGCCTGGCTAACTCTAAAGTATGTTTGGTTGTCTCGATTCATTTTTGATACTGTCACTTCCTCTCTAAATTAGTATGGTTACCTCCTTCAGTCATTTCATCGAACACTTGATGAGCATCAAACAAAGCTGAGCAAGCAAGAAATCAAAGGGCGAGGTTCCTCACGCTTCCAGGATCCAACAATCCAGTGGACCAATGTCGGCGAGCACCGGGCAGGCGGGGCGTCGGTCTCGATGTCTCTTTCGCGGGGCGTGCAATCCTCCTCCGGCACGCGTCGGTGGCGCGTCGGCGGCGGCATCCATGCTTCGTGAGCACTGGGGCAGCGGTCGCTGGGCCGAGCGCGGGGGTGTGGACGAGCTCCTTGGGCCTTATTTTGCTTTGGCATTGCCTGCTGGGGTCTCAACCACGGCGCCGCGTCGGACGGTGCCGCCATGGGCTGCTGCCATGGCGTGCCGCGCCGCGTCAAATGGTACCACCTCGCCACGCGGGCGGTCCGAACGCGGCGCCACGGTGCGGCCATTCGGCCTGGCGGCGGCACGGCGACCACCGCCACCGCCAAGCGCTTCCCCTGGCTTTCCCGGTCCGCCGTGGGCTGTTGCCATGGCGTCCGACGCCCGGCGAGTCGGGCCTTGCCGGCGCCCGCCTCCACCATCCCCTAGCCTCCTCCCCTTCCGTGATCCGCGAGGACGGCAGCAAGTCGCCGGTGAGCTTCCCGTGGAGGAGGACGAGCGGGCGGCCACCCAAAGCGCGCCGGGCGACAAAGCCGCTTGGACGAGCTCGCGCATGGAGGACGAGCGGGTGGCGTGGGCCATCGGAGTGAGTCCCGACGGCGGGGTGGCGGACCCGCGGCGGGTGTCGCGGCGGTGACCTCCCGTGCGAGCACAGCGGACGGGAGGTGACGGGAATACTTTTGCACAAAACTTAAAGCAGGTTGCAACCGGGCTCCACGAAGAAGGCCAAGTTGGCCTTCCTACCCCCGGCCACCACTTTTACCCAAAACTTCCCAACTGGCATGGCCCCAAGGGCTGGCCTACAAACCAAACAAGTGCTATCCAGGCCCAACCTGCCTGGATAGCACTTCTTGGGCCAACCAAACATACCCTATACATTCAGTAATGGTTTACTTAACAGAACCAACTCTGAAAATTAATTTTCATCAACGGTTCGTAATCTACGGTGCACCCGGAGAAGGTTATAGAGTCGTCTGTCTCTATTAGTAAAAAAAAAATATTTGACTAAGATCCTCTTTGCTTCTTTAGTGACGGGGACTAGAGACTAAATTTTAGTCTCATTTAGTCCTTAAATTGCCAAATAAGAGGACTAGGGAGTCGTTCAGTCGCTACTCTAATAGACCCTTGGAAAGAGCTAGGGACTAATTTTTAGTCTCTATTAGTCTTCAGTCCCTAGTCCCACCAACCGAATAAGCCCTAAACTAGGAAGAAAAAGTTGGCATGTGATGAGATTTGACTAAACTAGGAAGAAAAATAAAGTGGCTCTGGCTCGGGAAGCTTCAGCTGATAATTATAAAAAGGGAAGGAAACACCTTTTAGGGCCTGTTTTTGGAACAGAGGATTGCAAAACAAAGGAAAGGAAAAAAAAGTACAGGAATAGGATAGGAGTGTTGTGGGAAAAACAGAGGAATGAAAAAATACAGGAATATACAAATAGAGGTGTTTGGAACGTAGGAATTTATAACACAGGATTTCAGTGTGATTAATAAGATGAATGGTTAAAACGCTAAATAGTACGTGATTATTACTCTGATGACATGCGATATTTGATTACAACGCCAAATAGTACTGACGTATTTTTAAAAGAAATAAAGAATCGTAACTAGCTGACACATCCTGTAGGTCACCACGCCTAGCGGCCCAGGCCTTCTATGGCAAACGTGATTTGTTTATATTCTTAATTAAAGAATCGTAGCTTAATCTCAAAAAATATTAAAGAATCGTAGCTGACACATCGAAGGCTTCGCTTCTCTCTCTCCGCGAGCGAGCGACGACGAGATTTGCCTCGGGCTTCCGCGAAACCATGAGCTGGAACCGGATGTTTTATTTCCTGCGTTTTGCAAGCTAATCAATCCTTTCCTCCGGAACGGCTAATCTGTTTTCCTCCATTCCAAACACCACCGACGTCAGCAAACTATAGGATTTGATTTCCTTCAAAATTCATGCACAGAGCCTTTGTTCCAAACGGGGCCTTAAAGCACAATACACAAACTGCATCGTCTATATGCCGTGGGATCGATCATGCTGTACATAACTCTCTGCCTGCTATGAATTGTGATGTGTGAGGTTGGTACACACAACATTTTTAGGAGGAACACACGTCTCACAGAATTGACATGACAAATGCGCGATAGCTGCTGTTTCCATCATCAATGGACCACAATAATAATTATTAATTAATAATAAGGTACTAATTGTCAATCAAAACGTCCAAATCGATGCCTAATTGGGCCCTCTGCACTAATGCATTATTTGGCTTAGTGAAGGTAGTGATCATGGCACAAGGACAAACAAAATGGCCGCCAACAACACGCTAAGGTCCCTTTCGAAAAATCTTAATCCATGTTGCTTTCCACGCATAAAGAATACAATTCGGATGGTCGACCAATGTGGCTAACCACTGCATCACATCACAAGATTATTGTTGTCTCGGATTGTATTCTTGTTTCGTAATTTACATAAGGCTCAACTTGTGACCTCTAATTATTATTGCCTTCATTCAAACTTGTAAGTTGTTCCGGCTTTTCTACGTACGTACATATCTTTTACTGTGATATATATTTTTGTACACATAGTAAAATTATATATTTATGTACAAAAGCTAGAATAACTTATAATTTTTTGAGACAATAACTTATAATTTTGAATGAAGAAATAATGTATATTAAATAGCAAATAACCAGATTCACTTTAGTAGCGCTACCGCTAACTAACAAACCCTTTTTATTTGGTTAGTGTTAGGCACCCCACCGGTTAATTTGCCCTCGCTAAAAAGCATGTGAGAAACATGTGGCGTGTTTCATAATTTTGAACCGGTCTTCTACTAGACAAATGGCTATATAGATGGATATATATCATAATTCCAAACAAGTTTGAGAGAGTAATGGTGTGTCATGCAACGCAACTGATCGACCAACTGCAATTGTTCATCGATCATATATATGTGGTAGCTCTATATATTATATGGCAAGCACCACATTTTTTTCTCAAACAAAACACTATTTGTGTGGCGATTATATTGGGCAAAGGATTTGTGAGAATAAATATACATATTTCAGTTGCTTCGTTGTTCGTCTTTGATTGAAGAGCACCGGCCGTATAGCTAGCCAGTCGAGTCTTGTGGTACTGCAGCGAGGGACCAAAAGTCCAAAATCTAGGAAATTGCCTGCCTAACTGGAGCAGCATTCTTAATCTAAAAACACTGCAGCAGCACACCTGTGATCCACAGAGCCTATAGGCTTTGGTCCACTGAGGTTGCTAGTAGTGAAAGGTGCTTTGGCAACCAGCCGCGGCTGCAGTATATATTTAGATACGAGGCCCGTGGCCAGTGTGGTGGAGGAGTGGTGACTCATGCACTGGCCAGCACGCAGCCGCTCGCACTAGATTAAGGTGAGCTCATCTCATCAGTGCTATCGCCAAGGCCAACCCCTTCATTCCTCGGCAGCTAGCTATCTGGCCTTTGGTGTGGCTAACTGCCATGGCAAAGCTTGCCGCGCAGCTCAAGAACAAGTTCTTTGGCCTTGTCGGCCGCATCACCAGCTGCGGCCGCTCCGGCGCCGGCCACAAGGATGCCGGTAATTAACAGTTCAGCAGCTCGCCCATGCACCTCTCTTAATTAACGCTTGCAGCTGCTGATTCCAGCCTGTTGTTTCTTCATGCAGCTGGTGCCACGGAGGCCAAGTCAGTAACATCTCAGGTCAATCTCTACTCTAACCTCAGCATATAGCTGATGCATATGGTTCATGTTTTCTCGATAGCTTAAGCTTTTTGACTAGGAGTATCTAGCAAATAAAGGGCAAATTTTTAGAGGGTACATATATTCACTTGTGCCGTCGTTGCTGCTGGTTTGCAGCCTGTTGAGATCAGGTCAAGGGGAGGTGCTCCGCGCGTGGATGGAGGGGCCGGCAGTCACATCCACAGCGATACCGTCTAGAGAGGAGGCACCGGAGATCGAAGAGAAGAAGCTCGATCATGGATGGATGATGCTTTCGACTTGGACATCCTCTGCAGCTTAGTTACCTGTGTCTAAATGAACTGGAGCTGAAAATCACTCGTCGTCGTTGCTTGTGTTATTATTCCTCCATGTTGTACCTTCGTTTTCAGCTTTTCTAGTATCTGTAATGCTTGCTATAGTTTCATAATTTCAGCCTGTTCGTTGTATGATCGTACTTTAAGCTCCCTTTAAGCTATTATTCGTGTTAATAATGGTGTGTTTTTTGCTTATATATAGAATCAGCTGCATGGTGCATCATTGTGATGCATACTTATAGATTTGCTTTTTTTTCCCCTCTACTTTTGCTAATACATGGGGAAAATATTACTGCCAGATTATTCCGCACGTATCATTGAGACAACATGCAAATTTCTGTTAGATATATGGCAGCTTTTTGGTTATCATCGAAGCCAATGCAAGCCTGCAGTGAAAGCGTTGTTAGTTTCTTAGTTAGAGATTTTCTAATATGTATCTCTTCACCTCCTCGCTCAAGCTCTACCAAATTAACGGTCGCAAAGGGTACCGTCTGACCTAGAGGTCAGCCAAGTATCTCTCGTTTCCCCATAACCATAAGGACATCCCACCAAAGACCAACAGGTCCCCCTTCCCTCGACGATTTATTCATCGAAGCTAGAACAACCCCTCATTCACTTCCCGGGAGCGACCCAGAAGGCCATGAAGGGCTGGGGTGCTTCTGATGAGGGTTTGTCATAGGGATGATGATCGAGCCCCCGAGAAGAAAGAGACAATTCGAGTGAACCTGCCCAACCCAAACGACTCTCTGAATCAGTCGGGAAGCTATACCGAGGTGGCCTTCCTATCAAGAGGGCAGGCCCAAGCCGACGACATGGTCATAGCTTGGTGTTGGGTTACCCTAGCCTCCTACCCTCGCTAAGGACTTGCGTGGACAAGGAGGAAGAGGAGAGCGAAGGTTGAGCTAAGCAAGACCGATGGGCCTTGCAATAAATTCAAGAGTAAATGACCACTAATTTATATCTACAACAAGGTTGCCCCATTTATTATAGTCCATTAATTCCCGAGGCCGAGCGACATTACATTGTACCCTCTTAAACGGGGCAAATTGTTTACAAGCTCATAGTGGCACAACAGTCATTTCTCACGTACTTCCCAACCACTCTACTAACAACGTCGTGGACGTTGTTGCTAGGACCACCATCTTTCATCTTCTGTTGGACAACGCAGAGTCTCCCGATGAGGGTAGCCTGGCCGAACAATGGCAGGTCTGTAGCTGCATAAGACCGGAGTCGGGTTAGCTTAGAACGCCTCCAACGTGTATATCCTTCAGCCGGAAGGCTCTGTCATGGACCTTACCAAGAGAGAGGGTAGCCCCCCACAAACACCCGGGGCTTGGGGGCTCGATCAACCACGACTAGGATTCCCGACCGAATGCGAGCCGGGGCCAAACCTCTACCCTAGTGACCATCCTAGCCTTGACTCAGGACGAACAAACACAACAAACAAAAGACCAGAAGTCGGCTCTGGAAACTAGTGCCTAGAGCCTGACAGGCGCAGAGGCACAACATAGCCTTCTCGCTTCATAGCTCTACGAGGCGTTTTTGGCCACTTCCATGGCAAGCACATGCAAGGGGCATGACACATTAGGACAAGAGACTTCCCCAAGCCTACGGACTAGGGGCCTTCAGGCCCGCTTGTCAACCCCCTCTAGGCAGGGGGATCACGACGTACTAAGGAAGCCTCAAGAAGTCTCACCCAAGGAAAGTCGTGTTGCCACAAACAACACCTAACACGTCAAGCATCAAATTGTAGCATAGATTCTAGGGAGTGGTTGTGACATTGTCAACTCCTTCCTTCCTCCTACACGACAAAGGAGTGCCCTGTGATGCCAAGATGAAGGAACCAGAAGCACCAAGCCAAAAAAGCTCTAGGTTAAAACCTATCCATTTTGTACCTCGTGCCCTCCTCGGTATATACAAGGGGGATATGGGCTCCTGTAGAAAGGATCAGATTCGACAGATCGATCATCCACGATAGAAAGATCAAACTGAATCAGCCAAGAACACTAGGATAACACCTCACAACCCCTCCCAAAGTGTCATTCTCTCTCTACTCCGTTATTATAAGAAACTCCCAATTGGGCATTCCTAACACAGAGAACACAATATTGAGACCCGAACTAGGATAAAATCATGTTGTGAATTTTCGAGCCACTAGAGATCCATGTACCACCCCCCGAACTAGGATAAAATCATCTATGTTGCTGAGTGTTGTGAATTTCCGAGCATCTAGAGATCCATGTACCGACCTGCGATGAACACAACTTGATGCTTGCCGCGGTTCCGAACATAAAGTCTACATAATTAATAAGTAGATGTTTCTTCTTACATTGAGGGTTAATATGAGGCCTCCAATTAATAATATATTAGGAAATCTAGATTCACTTTTGTTAGCACTAGCACTAGACAAATCCATTATTTATTCGTTAGTGTTAGGTCCCCCGTTTATTTGACCGCATTCAAAAGCACCAGAAACATGTGACGTATTTCAGAATTATGAACTTTTGTCTCTACTGAATATAAATGGCTAGATGGGCATATATCATTCAACTGAGTAAATGCAATTGTTCATCATGCACATATACGTGGTAACTATATATTATATGACAAGCACCACAACTTTTTATTGGACAAAATAACACCCCCAATTGACAATTATATATGCAAGGATCTGTGACAAATATAGTCCAGTTGCTTCGTTTTGTACTATGAGGAACACTGCTAGGGGACAACTAGATACGCATTGTGATTCGTGCTGGCACACTTCTCAGAGCAATACGCATTGAGAAGTGTGGGAGCACGAATCACAATGCGTATCTAGTGGTCTAGAGTGTAGGAGCACGTGCTCCTAGGAGCAAATTTAACTTTACCCACTGCTAGAGTGCTATCTGTGGTGCTTGAGCATCCAAAATCTAGGCAAGTGCCTGCCTAACTGTTGCTGCACGCCTGTGATCCACGGAGCCTATGGGCTTGGTCCACTGAGGTTGCTAGTGAAAGGTGCTTTAGCAACCCGGCTGTGGCTGCAGTATTTAGATACGAGGTCCGTGGCCAGTGTGGGGGAGTGGTCACACATGCACTAGCCAGCAAGCACGCAGCAACCGCGCTCCCACTAGATTCAGGTGAGCTCATCAGCACCAAGCTCCGGCCCCTTCATTCTTCCACGGCAGCGGCAGCCATATGGCGAAGCTTACCGCGCAGCTCAAGAACAAGTTCTTTGGCCTCGTCGGTCGCATCACCAGCTGCGGCCGCGCCGGCAGCGCTGCCCACAAGGATGCAGGTAATAACAAGTTCTGAACAAATAAAAGAACATCCTCTCCTCTATATCTATCTATTCTACTTGCAGCTGATTCCAGTGTTGTTTCTGCAGCTGGTGTGACGGAGGCCAAGTCAGTGACATCTCAGGTCAATCTTCTACTCTAATCTCTGCTACATATGTTGGCGTTACAATTGGGCCATTTTCGCCGAGTATTATTATTTACCTTGCTCGTGCATAATATGCGTAGCAAGCTAAATAAAAGTAATATGCATATATTCGTATAGATCAGCAGATTCATCCATGAGAATAGGAATAACGCTGTTGTTGCTGTTGTTGCTGCTGGTTTGCAGCCTGTTGAGATCAGGTCAAGGGGAGGTGCTCCGCCCGTGGATGGAGGGGCCGGCAGTCACATCCACAGTGACACCATCTAGTCCTAGAGAAGAGAAGAAGCTCATGGATGGATGGTGCTTGGACTTGGACATCTATCCTCTGCAGTTTAGTTACCTGCTGTGTCTGAATGAACTGAAGCTGTAAATCAGTCTCCGTTGCTTGTGTGTTATACTTACCATCGTTTTATGCTTTTCTCTAGTATCTTTGATGCTTGCTATGTTTCAATCTTTCTGGATCTACATGCTGTTTCGTGTTAAAAGGTGTGGTTAATTTGTGCTTATATATAACAATATATAGTTTGTTGTGGTGCTGGTGCGTTGTGGTGCGCACCTATAGATTTTCTGGTGTGATAGAACCAGTGATGTGTAATTTTTTTCTTTCTTTTTGCTAATACATACGGAAAATATTATGGCCAGGTTCTTCTGCCCATATCGTTGAGATAACATACAAATCTTATCTTAATCTCCTATAAGAGAGCCCCCCACTAGGGAAGATCTTTTTAGGAGTTCTCTGCGCTCTGATTGGCTAGCGTCACTGGTAACTGCAACATAGCCGCGCGGCCTCTCCTCTTTCCTGGGTGCGGCCTGTTCCCCTGCCTTTTCCCACCGTATCCTCTTGCATGCAGAGCCAAAAAAGAAAAAACAAATCCTTCAGTGCTGCTGTTGCCCAACCCCCCGCCTCCCTCCACCACAAATCCACAATACCCACCATCAATTCCTCCCTAAACCTCTCCACAATGAAACGAACGGTCAGGCTCCTCACGTCCTCCCTGTAATCAATAAATAGCAAGGTCAAACCCACAGGCGGAGGAGCTGCATCCACGCCCGACGCCCTCCTCCGACGAGCCCCCTGCGCCCCTCCTCGCTGCGTGCGGCACCCACCAGGAGAGTGGAAGGCGATGTTGTGGTTGGGCGAGCGCCGAGCAGTTTGGCGTGGTCATCGAGCAGCGACGCGGCGGCGGGCCCGGAGGGCGTGGAGGAGTGGGCGGCAGCGTCCGAGGCTGCCGTCCCCGTACGCGTAGTAGAGCGGCGGTGACGCACGGGACGCCGAGCTGCAGGATCCCATCGCCCCCGTCTCGATGTTCTCCAGCGGGCACCCCGCCGCGGCACAGAGGCCGGACGGCGCCGGGCCAACCACGACGACACCGCCCGATCTCTTCGTCCTCCCCGTCGCCGTCGCCGCCTGCGCTCGGGATTGTGCCCCGCCCACGGCGTCGTCATGTCGAGGCGGCCGAGGAAGGCGGCACCCAGGAGGAGCGGTAGCAGCAGCCCCAGCGCCGCCGCCGCCGCCCTGCCTGCGAGTGGGAGGCGCCCTTCATCGCTGGCCGCCTTGCGCTCGACGCAGCAAGGCTGGAAGTGGCGCGGGATGGAGCTCCGCCTGCTGCTCGCGCCTCGACGCCCGCGTGGAGATCCGATGCGCCGACGGCGAGCATGGTGACGGCCACAGTCCCTTCCTCGGTGGGTGCCCTGCGCCGCGGCGGCGGCCGCTGGCGCTTCGAGCGTCGGGGAGGAAGACGACGCGCCCATGGCCTCGACGCGCCACGGTCCCTTCCTTCCCTTTTCTCTCTATTTTTCCCATTCTCCCTGCTCTCTGTCTGTGCGAGGAAGACGACGCAGAGGCTGAAGCCCGTGACCAGCATCATCCTTCTTTCCCTCCTTTTCTTTTTCTAAGTAGACAGGGTCTATGTGAAATAAGGAGAGGAGGCATCCAGTCCACCAGGTCGGTGCATGGCCCATGGAAACAGTGACCGGTCAGCCAGATACAGATTGCTACGGCCACCTAGAAATCGTACACGGAAGGATGAAAATCCATTTTCTTTTTACTTAAAAACAGAAAATATATCTATAGATAAAAATACTTACATTTATTTACCATAGCGGTACTTACGTCCTATTTTTCTTAACACAATTTAAATTACTTTTGCATTCCCTCAAATTAGTTGGCATTCCCGCAGCAACGCACGGGGAACTCCTTGCTTTCGATTTTTGACGAGGATACGAGAAAGAACGCAACGTCGCTCAACAAGTCAACATACAGATTTTATGTAGATTTTTTTTTTTTTTTTCCTGTGTGATTCCGCTCATCATCCAGATTCCGTGTGCCAACAGCCATGCTTTATTCCTTCTTTTTCCTATGTTATATGTTGCTCCTCTTGCAAATCCTGTGTAAATCCATTTTTTTTCTGGGTTATTCAGATTGAGATGGCCATCAAGGGCAACAAGAACTAGATTCGTGGATTCAGATCCATTTCTACTTGATTATGGGATACTGTGATCTTAATTCACCTATTACTACCAGGAGCACCATCTATATATAAGATAGCCTCAGTCGTTAAAAATCTTTTATTTGATTCATAGTTTTATTTTGCGGTCACATAATCACTGCAAGGTTCAGCTTATAAGTATCTATAGAAAAAAATAGTCTACTTTTTTAAATTATTTGTAGTCTCGCGCAAACGCGGGGTAGATTCATCTAGTTTCTTCTCAGAGTGCGCCTAGCCTTTTAGTTATAATCAAAGTCAAGCCTGCAGTGAAAGCGCTCTTAATTTTCTTGGTTACAAAATTTCTGATATGTATTTTAATTTTTTTTGTTGGGCTAAGGCCTTGTAATCTGCACACATATATCTGCTTTAATGATACAATTACTGAGAGAATATGAGTCATGGGTTTTTCATTGTTCAACTAACCAGCACTAGAAGTGTTGGTTCCTAGTTATTTATTATGTAGCTGTTCACAAGTCCCTTTAGTTTGAGGTGTTTAATTAAGAATATGCTAAGAGAGCAATGTTCTTGACGTTCAAAGTCATGAATTCCTGTAATTTCATATGCTCCATTTGGCAAGAAGATATGTTTTTCTTTTGTTCATCTCCTTTGTAATGGAACATGGAGCGAACACAATATATCCAGTTTCTTTATTATGACACCTCTAAATTTAACAGTGCTACTAAGGCGTCATGTACATCAAAAATCTACTAATCAATGCTACTAAGGCATCATGTACATCAAAAAGCTACTAAGAACTAAATTTATCAATGCCAAACACCCTCCTATAATATGTACGTATTTGCTTTTCCACCTACTCACGTTTATCAAAGAGCTCCTCCACCTTCTTCTGATCCAATTTTCTCAATTTCCTGCAATGAATAGGAATCCTTGAGTACTCCCTCAATTTTAAATTATAAGTCATTCTAATAATCTTAGAGAGTTACAACATCTCAAGTTTGACCAAATTTATAGAGAAAATTATAAAGATTTATGACATCAAATATGTATACTATCATAATAGAATTAATGAAGGATCAAGTGATACTTAGTTGACATCCTAAATATTATTTTCTTATCATATAAATTCGATCAAACGTAAGATAATTTGACTCTCAAAGATTCTTGGAATGACTTATAATTTGGAAATGGAGTATTTGATTGTAAATTTTCCCAATCTTGTAACCAAATAGCTAGGTGTACGTACTGACCTCTTGCATTATTGATACCCTTACACTAATGACAGGGAAAATACCTCTATGATACACTACCAGTGACCACACAGCCTAGGGCAAATGGCGCAAATGGCATGGGCAAAAGTGTCAGCTAGGTTGATGGTACAATAAATTATTGTACGTGAATAAGTGTGCTTTTGACAAACACCCAAGATCATGAAGTTCAGTATTTTTTTTTTTTGACCCAAGATCATGAACAATTTTTGACTGAAGTTCAGTATATACCCCGCATCATTTAATTTCCAAACTAACGATCCTCATCATGCAATCATGGTGCTCTCCTATATATAGTACTACTACATATTGAGTTTCATCATCATGTACCATTAAAATAGATTAAAACATTAATCAAGATTACGTGGGAAGACACCTTTTGCAGCCTAAGCGTGGCCTAATACAATATATAGGCTTAGTCCACTGAACTACTGAAATAGTTAAGGTTGCTTTGGCCACCCATAGTATATACGAGGTCCGCACCCAGTGGATAGTCACCCACTAGATTCAGGTGGACTGTGATGTCAGCCCCCATTATAGGTTTACTTGCTAGAAAGTTTAATTAGGTGCTTCCACTAGTACAGAAATAGTGGATTAAATACTCCGAAATCATTTTTTCAATCTGTTCCGCTGATGGTTTTTACGTGCGGTTAATAAATCGGCTGTTGTTGTTTTGTTGTAAAAGAAAAACATTGTACCATCGCTTACCGGTAAGTTGGTTCAAGCAAACGGGATGAATGACGGTTCACTAAACCATATCCGATGGTTTTTACCCATTATTGGGCATGGATGTGGGCTAATTTATGTATTCATGTTAATAAAAATCCGCCCATACCCATTGGGTTCATGGGAACAAGTATGGTTTAGCCATAAACCCATACCTGATATGCAACAAAAGTTAAAGACTATCTTGAAAGCCTAATGTACTCCAAAACATGGCCTAACTAGTACACCTAGTACCCACTGGCGGAGCTAGCCTTGAAGTGAAGGGGGGGGCAATTGAATGGTAATGAACAGCTGCATGCTGCTGCTGGCCGTATACCACTGCTAGCCGCGAGTGCCTGCACCTGGCGCTGCTGCCGCATGCCGCTGCTGGCTGGTGCCCGCCATTGACGCTGCTGCACATGCTGCCGCTGGCCGCTGGCGCCTGCTATGGCCATGGAGCGCACGGAGGCAAGGGGGGGCCGGAGCCCAGTTTGGCCACCACTGAGCTCCGCCTGTGCTAGTACCATATAAGAAGGAACGCCATATATATACCACTTCTTCTATTACATTTGTATTTGTATCATTATATAGTCAAAGTTTAATACTTAGTGTTATATTTTTTCTTTATAGGCAACCCATGGGTACTCCTACCCTCGTGGGCATGGATATATGGACAACAACTTGCATCCGCAAATGTATAATAGATATGGCTTTCTATATGTGTAAAGAAATTTACATGCCAGCGTGCGAGGGACCGAGGGTCATGGTGCTTCCACCCTATAGGGAAGGGTAATGCCCCGACCGATATGACGGCTAAGGCCCACTCTACACGTTGAATGGACCTCACACCTACAAATTAACTCTTTGTACTTTCGTCCTCACTTCACGCGCGCAAAAGGATCGATCTAGAGTCAACAACGTCCTAGGCTAAGGATTTTAAGATGGTCTAGTGTTCGTTCCGTTTCCGGTGTGAGACTAAACTTGAGAATACTAGTATCCCAAAGCTATAACACCTCATCGTTGTAGTGTCACGAATTTGGTTCGGCCCAATGAGTTGGGTCTCATGGAAACCCGCACATTAGTGTTAGAAGGAGACGCAAAAGGGATTGAGAAAGATGTGTGCCAAATCCCGTACATTTGAGAGATTGAGGAGAGATTTTGAGGGATTGAGAAAAAAATATTGGAAACAGGATTGAGAGAGAACATCTGATGGAGCAGTTTTTTTCCAGCTTTTAGACAAAGGGGATTGTTTTACTCATCCCGGTGGAGTTGGGTGGATATTATTTTTCATTTCTTTTTTGAACATGGAAATAAACCAACGCCATATCGTTGGCGATCAGTACATGAATATAATTTGAAATGCTATCCATGATCGAATTAGCACCTAGATTCAAACTTGCCCCTAGGGAGGCTAGGCCATCCGTAGCCACATTACATGAGGTGAGAGTATGAACCACATTATACAAAACAAATTTACTACCAGGCAAGTCTTTGAGCTAAAAAATAAGCCCACCTGCAGAGCATCGTTCAAATTCTACAGAGTTCACTGTTGTAACCACAATGGCTACATCTGATTCCAGGATCACTCTCTGAACACCCCACTATATATGTCTGCATTGGTCAGGGTATGGAATTTCAAAAAAAATAGTGGGACTTGGCATGCTTAGAAGCAAGGTCCCATGTAGTTGAATAAGGAAATCAGGGTCCATGTAGGACAAAATGCTCACTGGTTTATTAATAAGTCGGCTGATTTCGACTATTTTAATAGTGTTCCGCGAGAAATAATAAGCTGAAACAAACCGAACAAGTTTTTTTTTTAAAAAAAAAAATGAAACCAAACAAAGTTGTTTGTGGCCTAAGTTGGCTTTCTTAAAAAAAAAATTAAAAAAAAAACAATAAAAAGGCCAGCAGCCTACGCGACAAGGAAGGCCAAGGCCCGGAGGAATTGCAATTTCCCTCAAACGTCGTTGCGCCGAAAATTTCCCCCAACGCCATTGAGGGGTGACGCGACATGACGACGGCCGCCGCCGCCGCCCTGCCGCGCCCGGCGACTTTACAGACAACGACGACATCCTCTCCGAGATCCTCCTCCGCCTTCCGCCGCGGCCCTCCCCGCTCCCCCGCGCCTCGCTCGTCTGCAGCCGGCGGCGCCGCCACATCGATCCCCACTTCCGCCGCCGCTTCGCTCGCGCCACCCGAATCCCCACTTCTCGGCTTCTTCGATGAAATTGTGGTCTTCAGATCCGTAATGGAACCGCCGGATCTCATCCCATCCAAGCGCTTCTGTCCACCGATCCGCGATGAGAATGGCCGCTGTGACCCTAATCATTGGAGCACTGTCAGGACCCCAGAGAAGACCATCGTGTGATGAAGACGCCTTCTTCGTTTACGCTTTCGCTTATGTATTGCAGCTGCGATTAGCGGCGTTCTATTGTACCTATGACATGTGGGGCCTGGGCCAACACAAGTATAAGACCCTGTACGCCGTCTGGCAAACTTATGTTTTTGAAGTTATATGAAATCGAGCGAGCTGAGGAGAGATTCCTCCGCCGTTCTTCGTCCGAGATCCACGCTCGTCTACCTCACGTCCCGGCGGTGATCGCCGGCGGCCAAGGGGCCTGACAGGTGGTATCAGAGACCAGTCTTTCCTTGGCGGTGGCGGCGGGTTCTCCGACCTACTTCCTCGCCAGTTATCCGTGGCAGCGGCGGCAGCTACATCAAGCTCGTCGGCGTTCGCCCGTCCTCGTGCTACCATCCACCATCGGTACGAGTTCCCATCCACTATCGCGGTGTCCATACTCCATCGATTTCGTAGATTGCCCCGGTTGTCTAGGTCACGCGATTTAGGTGTTCGACATTTTTCCCCAACCAAGTTCGACACTGTGTTTCGTTTTTTTTCCCCAATTCGGTGAATCCAAACGGCTCCGGTAGGGTTCACTCTAGTAGGAATTGTGGTCTGAGTAATCCGCACAGACCAGCTAGAGATACCGTAAATCCGCCCAACGGATCCCGATCTGAAACACTTGTCTGTCCTTAGTTGGGTTTCACATCATTTTTTTTCCTCTAAACTTTGCCGAGTTGCATAGCCGACAAGGGTTACAAGGCCCTGTCCTTGTGTAAAATCTCCTAAGTCGTGGATTGTGCAAGTCGTGCGGTGGCGAAGGAGGGAAGTTGTTCACTCACGAGGGTTTCGGAACATTGTTTCCGTGTAAAATTCCGGAGCAGTGCCACAACTTCAGGCGTAGTCTGCAACGGTGTGTAGTAAGCTTAAGGGGAGGTTCAGACCAAACCGATTGCTACACCAATCTGTCATCACGGCTCCATCAAAACCACCAAAGCCATCTCCACAGACCCAATTTGTCCTTGACACCATGTCTCGGACTTCTGATGATGAAAAAGGCCGGTATGAGCACATTTTGGAGCAATTTGACCTGCTGTTCGGTCAAGTCAGTGGCATCAGCTTAGTGCAGCAAGAGATGAAAAAGGAGCTTAAGGCTACTGCAGAAAATCAGAAGTACATTGCAGGTCAGGTTCAAGCTAATGGCCAAGCAGTGGCAGCATTAACACTGCAACAGTTTGAACGAGCTGGTCATTCTGCATCTTCTGAAAGTGCTTCAACCATTTCTGGAGAATCTGAACCACCATTTGAAAACAACTTTGCAGGCAAAGGTCCTATGAATAGAGGTGAGCCTAGCAGACGGCCTAGAAGGCCCAGACAACATCACCACTCAGAAACACTACCTCATCATGCATTGCCAAAGATTTACTTTCCAAAATTTGATGGAGACAGCCCAAAAATCTGGTTGGACAATTGTGTCAGCTACTTTGCAATGTATGGCATCAATGAAGCATTGAAGGTGCAAGCTGCTACTATGCATCTGGAGGGAAATGCAGCAATGTGGTGGCAAGCATATAAGCAGAACCATGCTGTACCAACATGGAAACATTTTTGTGAGGTGATCCATAGAAAATTTGGAGAAGATGACTTCAGGAATTCTATTCAGGAGATCCTTGAACTAAAGCAAACAGAGTCAGTGGAGGATTACACTACAGCTTTCCAAGCTCTGCAATACAATATCACCATGCACAACTGTCATTATGATGATTTGTTCTTTGCCACAAGATTTGTTCAAGGACTCAAAGAGGAGATTAGAACTGCAGTGGAGCCTCATGTACCCACTACTGTGGAGAGAGCAGCAGTTATTGCTAAAATACAGCAAAGAACTCTGGACAGGAACAAATCAAAGCAAACCAGACATCTGCCATTTAGATATCAGCCCCCTAAGTTGGAAGGACAGCCACCACAAACTACTGGCACCAACCAATTTCAGAGATTGAGACAGCTCAGAGATTACAGAAGAGCTAACAACCTTTGTTTTTCCTGTGGTGAGAAATATGAGCCTGGACATAATGATGTATGCTCTAAGAAACAGAAAGCACAAGCCCATGCAATGGTCATCAATGATTTAGGGACTGACAAAGAAGAAATTACTGAGGACCAATTAAATCAGATGGCAATTCAAGATGTGTTGCAGGACGAAGAATGTCAGCTATCAGTTCATGCTATTTCCAGCACAGAAACTGCAAATGCATTGCAATTGAAGGCCAGAGTGAAGGATCAGGTCATGTTAATCCTGATAGATTCAGGTAGTTCACACAGTTTTGTCAGTCAGCACTTTGTTGATGTGGCCCACCTGCCCACAGAACCAATCACACCCAGGAAGGTAAAACTGGCTGATGATCATTGGTTAACTACTTCAGCTAAGGTGAACCAACTTCAGTGGTATATTCAAGGACACACTCTGACTACTAACATGTTAGTCCTAGATATGGCTCCTTTTGATGCAATATTGGGTTATGATTGGTTAAAGCTGCATAATCCCATGACATTTGATTGGGACAAAAGGACTATCCAATTTGTCAATTTGGGTAAACAAATCACTTTACAGGGAGTCATTCCTCAGGGGTTAACTGCAAAACCCATATCAGCAAATAAGCTATTTAAATCTGCCAAGGGCAATGATACTTGGGCATTTGCAATTGCCACTAGTCACACACAGACATCCCATGCTGCACTTCCAGTTCATAGTCTGCATCCAGACATTCACAAGGTTCTAGAAGCCTATAGTAACATTTTTCAAGACCCCACAACACTGCCACCACCCAGGACCTATGATCATGCCATACCTCTGATTCCAGGCTCCATACCAGTAAATGCTAGACCTTATCACTACTCTCCTCATCTGAAAACAGAAATAGAAAATCAAGTGAGACAGTTGTTGCAGTCAGGGCTTATAACACATAGTCACAGTCCATTTGCTAGTCCTGTTCTACTTGTCAAAAAGAAAGATGGAACTTGGCGTTTCTGTGTGGACTACAGGAAGCTAAATGATCTCACAATTAAAAATAGGTTTCCTCTACCTATCATTGATGAGATCTTGGATGAACTGGCTGGTTCTAGGTTTTTCACCAAATTGGATATGAAAGCAGGCTATCATCAGATCAGAATGCTTCCTGAGGATGAGTTTAAAACAGCATTTAAGACCCATGAAGGCCACTACCAATTCAAGGTAATGCCCTTTGGGCTCACAAATGCCCCTGCAACTTTCCAGTGTTTGATGAATCAAATTCTGCAACCCTATTTGAGGAAGTTTGCTCTAGTATTTCTGGATGATATTTTGATATACAGTAAGTCCTTAGAAGAACACTGCACTCATCTGAAGTTGATCTTGCAAAAGTTAAATGACCATCAGCTCTATTTGAAAAAGTCCAAGTGCTCATTTGCCTTACCAGAATTAGAATACTTGGGGCACATTATATCTGATAAAGGGGTAGCCACTGATCCTGGTAAGATTGCAGCAATGGTCCAATATCCAGTGCCCACCACTTTTACAGAGTTGAGAGCATTTTTAGGCCTCACTGGGTATTACAGAAAATTTGTCAAAGGCTATGGGATCCTAGCTAAATCACTCACCAATATCCTCAGACTGAAGCAGTTTCAATGGACATCTAAGGCTCAACTAGCTTTTGAGCAGCTTAAGGGAGCCATGGTCTCTACCCCAGTACTAGCTCTACCAGATTTCAATGCCCCATTCACAGTTGAAACAGATGCATGTGGGGAAGGGATAGGTGCAGTTTTGATGCAGAATGCCCAACCAATTGCATTTCTAAGCAAAGCCCTTGGGGACAAACATAAGCATCTATCTATATATGAGAAGGAATTCCTAGCATTGACCATGGCAGTGGAAAGATGGAAACCATACCTCCAGAGACAGGAATTCATTATACTCACAGATCACAAGTCCCTCTCTTATTTGACTGAGCAAAATCTTCACTCAGAAATGCAAAAGAAAGCTATGACAAGGTTAATGGGTCTACAATTTAAGATAGTATATCGAAAGGGAAAGGAAAATTTGGTGGCAGATGCCCTGTCCAGAGTTCCACATCTGAACAATTTGGTGTGTCGTTTCTATGATTAAGCATGACTGGGTACAGGAGGTGCTCAACTCTTACACCACTGACCCAAGAGCTCAAACACTACTCACACAGCTGGCTCTCCATAGCCCCAATGAAGCTGGATACAGCCTGGATAATGGCCTCATCAGGTACAAATCAAAACTATGGGTGGGTAACAATTCTGCTATTCAGACAAAGCTTCTAGCCACATTTCACTCTAGTGCCCTGGGTGGACATTCTGGTGTCAAGGTAACTTACCAGCGCCTCAAGAATCATTTCCATTGGAAAGGAATGAAACAAGCAGTAGCAGGATTTATCAAGCAATGCTTAGTGTGTCAGCAAGCCAAGCACCTGAACACTGCTCCAGCTGGATTATTACAACCACTGCCCACCCCTGAAACAGTGTGGAGTGACATTACTATGGATTTTGTGGAAGGCCTTCCCAAATCTCAAGGGTATAGTGTCATTATGGTGGTGGTTGACAGGTTAACAAAGTATGCTCATTTCCTTCCACTCAAACACCCATATTCAGCAGCATCTGTGGCTCAGTTGTTCTTAGATCATATAGTCAAACTGCATGGCTTTCCAAAAACAATGCTCAGTGATAGAGATCCCATATTTCTGAGCAATTTCTGGCAAGATCTGTTCACCATGTACAAGGTCCAACTGAAGCGCAGCTCAGCTTATCATCCTGAGACAGATGGCCAAACTGAACGTGTCAATCAGTGCATGGAGATGTATCTCCGTTGTGCAGTCCAGGAAGCACCCAGCACTTGGTTCAAGTGGTTGTCATTGGCAGAACTTTGGTACAATTCGAGCTACCATACATCCATTGGTTGCTCACCCTTCAAGGCCCTGTATGGAGTGGAAGCCAATCTGGGAGTGTCCATTCCTCCTACATCATCTACATCACAGACAGTCACTGAGCTGATTGAGGACAGGGAATTGCATCTCCAATCTGTGAAGCAACACTTATCTCAGACTCGCAATAGAATCAAGATCATGGCTGACAGACACCGGACTGATGTTCAGTTCCAAGTTGGTGACAAAGTACTGCTGAAACTCCAACCCTACACTCAGTCATCTGTCGCCAATCGCCCATATCCTAAACTCTCATATAAGTACTTTGGTCCTTATACAGTGCTGGAAAGGGTTGGCCATGTAGCATACAAGTTGGAACTACCCCCAGACAGTAAGATTCACAATGTCTTTCATGTGTCACAGCTTAAATCTTTTGTCCCAGATTACACTCCAGTATACTCGACACTGCCCACTGTCTCTGACCTGGAAGCATCACAAGCAAACCCGGAGAGCATCCTCGACCGCCGCCTGGTAAAGCGAGGAAACAAAGCCATTCCTCAGGTACTCATCAAGTGGGACTGCCTGCCAAGTACATCGGCGACGTGGGAGGACTACAATGTGCTACGCGAGCGCTACCCGGAGGCACCTGCTTGGGGACAAGCAGAAACTTCACCGGGGGGAACTGTCAGGACCCCAGAGAAGACCATCGTGTGATGAAGACGCCTTCTTCGTTTACGCTTTCGCTTATGTATTGCAGCTGCGATTAGCGCGCGTTCTATTGTACCTATGACATGTGGGGCCTGGGCCAACACAAGTATAAGACCCTGTACGCCGTCTGGCAAACTTATGTTTTTGAAGTTATATGAAATCGAGCGAGCTGAGGAGAGATTCCTCCGCCGTTCTTCGTCCGAGATCCACGCTCGTCTACCTCACGTCCCGGCGGTGATCGCCGGCGGCCAAGGGGCCTGACAAGCACCTTCGGTTGTCGCCATGGCCGCGTGCTTCTCTGCAACTGGAAGCAGCTTGAGTTAGTTGTGTGGGATCCCCCAACAGGTGACTACCGCCGGGTTGCTGTTCCGCCAGAGTTGGATAGTGAAGAGAGGATGATCCGGAACTGCGCGGTACTTTCTGCGGTGCTGCCAGCGACCACGGCCACGCCCACGGCGGTTTCAGCTCCTGCCCTTTCAAGGTGGCCGTGGTTGGTGTCAGCAAGAATTACACACAAGTGTTTGCTTGCATGTACTCGCCGTAAAAACGGAAAATGGAGCGATCTCGTCTCAGCAGCTGTTCCGTTTGAGGTTCATTATGTTGGTCGTCCTGGCGTCCTGGTTGGCAATGCCCTGTATTGGATGCCTCTTGGTCTTGGCTATGGCATTGCTGAGTTTGATTTGGAGACACACACTCTAGCGTTGGTTGAGTGTCCTTTCAGTGCAGAAGAAGTTTCAATGGCCAGTTCTCCAATCTTGCTAGCACAAAATGGCATTCTGTGCCTGGCCATTAGGTCAGGCTGCAGCCTCCAAATGTGGGAGAGGAAGGTTTGTTCTGAAGGTGTTGCCAACTGGGTGCTGAGGAAGTCTGATAAGCTGCACAAGATTCTTGGGCAGAGTTCTAGTATGGTCATACTTGGTTATGCTGATGATATCAATGTGATGTCACTATGGATTGATGGCAGTTGCTACTTTCTACAACTCAACTCCCTGCAGTTAACAAAACTTTGGAAAACAAATATCTCCTATAATCATCCCTATGCAAGTATCTATGATTCAGGTAACTGCTTGTCTATATTTCTTCAAAATGAAAAGAATCCAAATTGTTAACAGTACTTGGTTGCTGAAGTACCTCTATGGTTTCTACCTTGTTACTGAAATTCTGGGCTAACAAATTAAACCTAGCTGTCATGTTTCTTCTCTTTTAATGTATATATACTATGAGTTTACCACTGTGTACTATTATTTTTATCATTGAACCATCACTATATTCACCAATGGCGGGCTGTTTCTTTGTTATGTGTGGAAAATTCAATTAGTTTATCATATGCGTATCATTAAACAACGGGAGCATGATCATTGGCAAGTTTACTACTCAATTATTAGTTGAAAAGGTTCTTTTTTTTACATATGTACACAGATTCATGTATATCTAACTATGTTACATACCTTTCCAGCATTTAACTGTGTAGTGTATTAATATAGATGTAAAATAAGCATTACAAACATAATATGACTCGAATCATCTAATGTAAGTAATGAGTAATTTGATGACACATTTCAAAGAGTACTGTTTTCTTTTCATTTAATATTCCTATCTGTCTTTGTAGAATCTTTACCTTGTTGATCTTGCTATATACGTCTTTCTTGAAGAAAAATAGCATTATGTTAAGGAGCTATGGGAGTCATCCTGTAAGTGATGATATATGTGAGGGATTTTAAAGCGTTTAATGTATATCTAATTGAATTAGCTGACTATATCTTCAGACTTTTAAAAGAAGTTCCCAAAACTCATGCACCAGATTTCTTAGAGAATTCGAATATTGTGGTATTGTTTACGATGTACCTCGCATGAACTATTAGCCTTTCAATTTGCCAAAAAAAAAGTTCTTGGTATTAGGAAGAGGTTCCCAAGTTCTGGCTGCTATGTCGAACATAAGTGCAAGGTAACAAAACATTTTGTGTCTTGTGAACAATACTGATATGAATGATACTTTAGAATTAGAAGCCTTATGGTCAAGTATATGGACCGTGGATATATGTTGAAGCATTTACATTGGCCACATAAAATCTACAGAGTTATTTATAAATTATAACTGAATATACTTCAATAGCTTCTTATTTGTAACTATTTTAACTAATGTATAAAAATTAATTGTAAAACTTTGTCTTAGAGACTGCAAAATATCTGTAGTATAAAAAAGTAACAATCTTTCACGTGACATAGTGAATCTCCTTAATCTGAAATTTTCAGCACCTGTGTCTATGACACATGGGCAGGGGCCTACATGTTTTTGACATATCCTTATGCATATCTGGGATTGAGATCTTTTGCCAATGGAAAGTTCCACAAGTAAGGAATTCAAAGAACTACTATTTTAACATTCCCTCTGTTCTTTTACAAGGACAATTCCATACTTGTGGAGTCTTGATCCTTCTCCATTCAGTTCAAATTAAAATACAGTAATAGTTGGCTAGCTCTTCTTAAATTTATAAAAAAAAGTATGCTTATGAAGTAGAAACTAGGTGTTTCTACTTGTTGTGTTGTTATGCCTCATCTGCCTACCATACTTAAAGTTTTACTACTGATGGAGGCATCCTTTAGTAGTTACTGCAGAGATGTAGCAAAAATCTCAAGAGCAGGTCAACATTTTAATTGTTCTTCTTTGTCTTCACTGTTAATTTCAACTATGCTTAGTGGTAATATCGAGATGATTGAGCTATGCCTAGTGTGTTCAGTTTGCAGAAAGTGAGATTGGGCAGTCCCATCCCAGTTTTTATGGATGGGATGATTTCGTCACATTTTTGGTTGGGAGGGATGGGACAGTCCCTGTCTTATGTTTGGTTTGGGCACACTAAAAATTTGGATCATGAACCTGTCCGGCGGAACACCATTATTTAGTCTCTTTCTTTGTTTTCTTCTTTCCTTCTTCTTCCTCTTTGATCATGCCTACACTCCATGGCTCCCATGGCTGGTGGCTACACTCTACAGTGGCAGTGGCTAGGCTCGCTTGTTCGCAGCTCTGCCCTTGCTACCTGCCCTCCATCTTCACCTTCGCTCTGGCATCTGGCACCTACCCCACTGTCCTTGCCTTAGGTTGCATGCTGCTTGCTTGCCTACTCTTTCGCGTCTCATTGTAACAGGGTGAGGATGAGTATGTTCCCTTGTTTATGAGGGGTCATCCTGCATATATGGGGGATGTTCTCCTCATGGATGATCCCAACTCACCTATCTCCCAACCAAACGCTTGATAAAGTGGGATCGACTCATTCCAACCCCCAAACCAAACAATTTGGTTCATAATGCTGAAGTTGAGACTCGCAAGAGTTTTATTTTTGCCACTAACATATTGCATATTGTCATATATAAACGGCTGTAACCCACATTTAAGTGAGAAATCTCATTGTCATATGTGAGACAACAATATGATGCATGTAAAAGGCTCCTTGCAGTTGCAGTTTCCCCTTAAATTTACTATTACTGTTTGAACAAAAGCATAATAAAAAGCTGAAGCTTTGTGACTCATAGAGTTGTTACGGTGCAGGTATCTAGAGGTTGATGGCGCTGGACAGGTGGCTTGGTGGCCTATCATATGTTTCAGGTGGCTTGGTGGCCTATCTTATGTTTCACGTGGAAATTTACCCTTGGCTACCTGTGAATTGTAAGTGTAAAGTGAATTTGTGGGGAATAATTGCTTAACGTATGAACTCCCAACCGGTTTTGACAATCTGTGTACAAAAAAAAAAATGTATATCTATAGCATATCAAAAAGTCTTACCATTTGAACTAGAGAGAGTAATATATATGATGCAAAATAAATATTATTAGATTAATTATTTATAGTAAACCTACTTTTAGACATAAATGTTGACATTTTTTTTTTCTATAAATTTGGTAAATACTTATAAGGAAAATTATCATAAACTTAGAATTTTATTCTTTTTTTTGAACACAGGAGTATTTTTCAATCAAGTAGTAATCCTAGATTTGCCAACACTTTTTGGCGTAGTACTTTTTGGTGTAAATCTTAACAATTGAATCAGTCAATTTTACGCTTATATCCCTCTCAAGTCTCAACCATAACCTAACCACGTTGGCATTGAAATAGAAGCCATAAGAATTAGGATGACTTTCTTGTGATGTTCTACCAAACAGAAAATATAGATGGGTCCGCGTTGTTTATGTTGATATTGCTCCCAAGGTACTTTTTTTTTAACAACAAACATATAATATATTATCACAGCAACTGTCTTATAAGGAGGACCTCAAAGGAGGTCCAGATTACAATGAAGCATGGGAGCTGAGGAAGGAGACGACTTCGATCTTGGCGTCAGAGGCTACTTAAGCCGCCGGCGGATGTTTGTGGATGGTTGTGGATGTTTTCATTTATCGCAAGTTTTTACCGATCTCGTAGCGGCACGATGGTGCTAACCTTGTAGTTAGAACACAATTCTAATGTATCAGTGGTGAAATTGGGGACTTCACCACCAATAGCTACAAGATGAAACCCCGCGGTCAAGCATGACAATAACTTAAGCACTGTCGGGAGGTACCCTGGATTATCTTATATATAAAAATGTTTCCTTTTATTATTGATAAAGTTATCAAGTTACTATGCACCCTTGTGTATTCTTATCACTAACCATTTTAGGGGGGAGACAAAGAAGCATAAATTGACATGGGGGTAGGTGATGGAACACACTCAAAAAGGAGACCCTGACCTTACACACTAGAGTTTTACACAAAAGTCCAAGTGTGTGTGTGGGGTGGGGGGAGATGGTGAGAATCTTGAGTTCCACACACACCCAGGGATCATATATAAAAAAATGATGATGATTCCAGCCTTGCCTTGCTAAAAAATTGAAAAGTCAAAAAAAAAAAAAAAAAAAAAAAAAAAAAAAGGAAGAAAAGAAACAAAAGTTTGTTGAAAAAAAAATAAAGAAAAAAAGAAAGGAGAATTAAAAAAAAAGAACCCCTTTGGTGCCAGCACTAAGGCTTATGGTTAACACACACCCTTTGTGTGTGTGGTCTAGCCTTGTTGCTTACCTAAGTGAGTTTGGTGTGCCTCCCTCTGCTTCATGTTGACGGTCACTAATGACATATTTTTACCGTCAACATTCTACCATTCAGGAGTGAAACTATACCTTTTCATACTCATACATTTATTATTGACATAATTTCACATGTAGTGTAGAAATATATAATTTGCAGGAATCAAATAAATACAAGTGGAAAATAGGAGAAAAGGCGTCTTTCTGGAAAGCGTATTCTGACAAACCATCAAACCCAAGGAAGAAGAACCCACCACGATGAAATCTGGCCAAAGCATCCGACGCCCGACATCTTCTTAGGCCTAGAACCGCATAGGGACCAAATCCTGGACCGAAGTGAGCCCGGCCTGGCGCGCCCACGAGCAACAACCCCAAGGTTCAAGATATGCGGGCCACTATGCTTCTCAAGCATGGTGTGACTACGAGTGTTGGAGCCAGCAAGAACCCGCTCGCAGATCTCGACGAACCCGCAAGGTGCTCTCTCCAGATACCCGTTGGCAGGAAGGGAAAGAAGAAGGAGGTGGCCGAGGGCATAGTGTATCCAGGCGCTGGCACCCAGATGGAAGGAGTCATGTACAACAACGAGCCGGTCCCACCCGACTATGTCTGGGCCCAGACGGTTTTAACCCCCTATTCTTTAAACATTCCTAGCCATTAGTTTCCCGGGGGATTAACGACATGTTTGTAGCTTTCCATAATAAGACCCTTGATCTAGAACGCTTAAACCGCTCCTACCTTGTACTGCTACCGAAGAAGGATGGTGCAAGACGGCCTCAAGATTTTAGACCAATAGCACTGCAAAACACAACTGTTAAAAGTCTGTCACGAGTGCTGATGAAGCGGCTGCAACCTATTATCCCCACACTCATTGGGAATGATCAATCGGGCTTTGTACAAGGAAGATGCATAGCAGACAATTTTGTGTACGCCGCAGATCTTCTAAATTGCTGCTATAAAAGGAACTGTCCCACAGTAGTTCTGAAGTTAGATTTCGACAAAGCGTTTGACAGTGTGGAAAGGCCAAGTCTTATGAAGATCATGCAGTTCCGCGGCTTCACTGATAACTGGTGTGCCTGGGTGTTGAAGCTGCTTGACACTGGGAAGACCGCGGTGCTCCTCAATGGTGACCCAGGCAAATGGATTAATTGTGGGAGGGGTCTCCGACAGGGAGACCGGCTTTCTCCTTACTTGTTCATCATTGTAGCAGCTGTACTCCGCCGCCTACTGCAAAACCATCCCCTTGCTGCCCCTATCTGCCATCCTGTTCTTCCTGATGCACCCTGCCCAGTCCTCCAGTATGCGGACGACACCCCCGTCTTCTTGCGCTGCACTCCAGATGCTATCGCCGCCACCAAACAAATCCTACAGCTCTTCGAAAAAGCAACGGGTCTGGCCATCAATTACCACAAAACAACCTTTCTTTCCATAGCCGTCAATGATGCAGAAGCTTCAGATTTAGCTGCTGCCTTCGGCACCTCTCCCTCCTCTTTTCCACTATAACACCCGTGTTTTTGCATCATTTTAAAAATCACTAAAAATTTGAACTTTTCGAATTACAACTAAAACTTGATTTATTTTCCGCCAAACCGAAACCCTGTTTTCAAAAAACCCTGCATTCAAACTCTCACCATCTAGAAAATAGGAATCTTGTTTGGTGTTTGTCGAGCTTATGGTCGCAAAGGATGCAAGGTAAGTTCTAGATTTTAATTATGGAAGGTATTGCATGAGAAATGATTTACAAATTATCTCTCGGGAATAAAATTATCAAGGCGTATGTGCACCAACATACAAGTGAATATTTTTATGAGCACAATAAATAAATATTCTCGACAATAAAAGTCCCGAGTATATAAAGGTGCTTGTGAAAATATTTATAAAGTATAATACATATACTACACATGAAATAACGGAGTTCGGGAAAAATGTGTGCATTAAAATAAATAAATATTTCTACAAGTGCAACTAAATAATATTTTCATGAACAAAAATCATGGAGATATAATTGTGCTTGTGTAAGCATTCATGGCACACACATGGGATTAGGAGAAATAGAGAGAAAATGGAGAAAGAATAAAGGGGAAAAAGAAAAATAAGAAAAAAGAAAGGGAAGTGAGCTCTCGGGCTCAAACCTCCTCTCCCCTTACGGCCCGGCCCGGCCGGTGCTCTCCTTTTTCTCTCCTCTCTCTTTTCCCGAACGGGCCGGCCCGACACCGAGGCCCATCGAGCCGTAAAGCATAGCAGGCCAGCCCATCTCATCTTCTCCCTCTCCCTTACACCGACGACCGGGACCCGCCACTCCGTCTTCTTCCTCCCGCCGCGACGCAAGGCACAGCTCCACCGGGCCCCGCTGCCCCCACAAGGCGCGAGCATCACCGTGAACGACGACTCGAGCAGCCGGCCTCGCCACGCGCTTCGAATCCACGTCATGCCGGGGCCAGCTCACCGCCCCGCCGCCGCTGGCCAATCAACATGAGGGAGGGTCGGCGAGCCGGACACGCGCCGGGACTGCACAGGCCGCCACGCGGCCGCCTTCGCCATGCATCGCCCGCCGCATGGGGCTACGCGCCAACGGGCACAGCTGACGCCGAGGCCGAGGCCGGAAGACTACCGCCATGGTGGTCGCAGAACCCGGGCGGACGGCAGACGGCGACACCGAGCCCGCCAGCTCACCGGAGCACTCGGGCACGAGTAAAACGCCCGCCGGGACAGCAGGCAGCACTAGCCGGCGGTCGACGCCCACGTAACAACGGCCGGAAAAAGATCGCCACCACGACGAAATATCTCGCCGGCCGAGAGCACGGCGGCGGCGCGGCCTATAAATACCTCCCCACCATCGATCCACCTCGCCCCTTCCCTTCCGAGCTCCGCCGCGACGCTGAACGCACGGTGCTCCCCCTCCAATCACCTTCCCTCCATCTCTCCGCCCACAATCCCATTTGCCCCCAAGTCGACTTCGCCGCCGCCGCCGCCCTAGGTCAAGGAGTCCCCGCGACTGCGTCGCCCATAGTGCCAAATTGATGGTTCCGTGAGTCTCCTCCACCCATACCCTACCCATTGCGCCTTTTTCCTACCCCTCTACCCCTCGGTACACCACCCGCCAACGGAAGCGCCACCGCCAGAAACCGCCGAGACCGCCGTGGTAGGTCACCACCGCCCCTACCGCCACCCCAACAACTCGAAGACGAGTCCACAAGAGTCGAGCGAACGCCAATGGCCTCCCACGGCGAGCTTTGGACGACGGCAAAGAAGAATCCCGGCCGGATTCCGGCAACGCCGCCGCCCGAGGGGGTTCGACGACGGAAACGGCCGAGGTCTGTTACACATGGAGACGGCGCCGATGCGGTGACCAATCCCAAGAGGACACGCCGCCGCCTACCGCTTCCCACCGCCACGCGAACCCACGCCACCGGGCCCGCGGTCCACCAATCCGCCACGTCGCCCCACTGGTACAATGGGACCCGCCCCGTCGCCTATACCGCACATCAATAGGTCTTTGGGTACACGCTGGAAATTGCTAGGCACACCCGATATATGTACACAGAAGTTATAAATCATATTTCTGTGACAGAAAAATTTTAAAAATTTGTAAATTCATTATTTGATTTATAGAATTTTATCATGTAATTATCTCTAATTTTGTTACATGATAAAATTATATTATAATATTACCCTAATGATTTAATTAGGGATTAATATTATAAAATCTATATCTCATGCATACTAACTCCGTTTCGCGTGAAACGACTTCCATAACTCATCTAAAATCTAGCTCTATGCATCTAACCTATTGCCACCATAATGTTCTATGTTTGTTTTATATGTTCTAGATCAAGCTAGGGTTTATCGCCGGACGTAAGGTAGTTTTTGACGACCCGATTAGGAGTAACCCCGAAGTACACTAGAAGACGTTCGACGCCGTGCCGATTCGTAAGAACCTCCCGTGCAAGTCCTTACCCCCTTAACCCCGACCTAATTACTATAATGTTTAAGATAAGTATAACCAGGGCAAGCCGTGCGGTAGTACTCATGGGCTATGTGCGTGAGGCTTCGCTAGGCTTTGTCGTTAACCTAAGTAATAATGTGAACCATGTCAACAAAAGGTGAGTGGTGATAGTCTACATGGAGGTGGACTAATCACAATCGGGGATGAATCCCGCGGAGAGATGCTCGCCTCCCTAAGGACCGGTTCATAGACCTTCTACCTGGGGCAATTATACATTATAGCCACACGCCGAGATGGGGACGGCTTGATTCCACACCCTACCGGGTTAAGGTATAATTTCAATCCAAGGTGGCGGCGTGAGGGCAACGATCTATCGGGAGTCGACTTCGGATGCTAAGTGATCTTCCGAGGTCGGGTTGGCGTGGTTGCTAAGTGATCCTCCACGTAAAACTTTTGGCGCAAAGTTATTATTGTATACAAATTATTGAGTTGGCGGATGCTAGGTGATCTTCCGCAATGCTGTGTGCTAATGGGATGCTAAGTGAACTTCCCATTTCCAACCCCCGAGAAGTCGTGGTAGGATTATACTGAAACCTAGGGTAGTGTTGGTATTTGTTAAGCCTACAGAAATATTTATAATAATAAGCAAGCGAACGGATACTGGTGAGCATTTCACCCGGGAGAGGGTTTTAATATCGAATCCACAGGGAGGATGGTGTGAGGTAACTAAGGAATATAACTAATCCCCGGAAATTAGTCAAGGAACCGAAGAAGATAAAGAGATAAGGAGATTTCTATGGTTGTCTAATTCTTATCCTTGTAAGCATATGTTGCTATTGTCTTAAAGGGAAGCACCGAGGAGAGGAAAACATGGGCTTAAACATGCAATCCTCCGGCACCTACATGCCCAACTTGTCTTATAGACGGAGGGTGGATTCCAAAGGACTCAACAGGACTTGTCACTCCCGCGATCTACCACACGGCCCGGAATATAAGGTGTCATCACAAGTAACCCCAGTCTAGGCACCACGCCTAAACCTAAGCTACCCCTCTAATCTATAGGGTCCTACAGATTAAAGTACTCAAATAAGAGTTGTGAACAATAAGAACATTTACTTACTCAAATAAGGAGTTGATCCACCATAGAAGTCTCGGAATCAAGTACCAGTGTTAATGGGACTTGATTCCGATGGTACAAGATGTAGAGGAGTCACCGACAGGTCCGGTGCTTCCTCATCAGCTCTTCCCATCACCAACACTTCAACTCTAGGAACAAGATTAGCTCTAGTCTCTCTGATGAGGACTATGGCTCTAATCTCTTCTTAACTCTTACCCTTGATTAGATCTAATTAGATCTAATCCACTTCTAATTACATGGCTAATTCTACTTCACTAATCTCTTAGAGAGAGTTGATCCTTACAAGGGACCCCTCTACAACTAAGAGTTAATGAGATAGAATGAGATAGTAATGAATTAGGGTTTAACCCTGGGGTCAGGGGGTCTTCTTATATAGGCCTTGGCGATGAACGATAGCCCTTGGATCAAACCGACCTTGGCAACGGTGTAGATACAACCCCAAAGTCGGTGGTAATTAAACCGACCTAGAAAGGAGAGGATGACATGTGGGACCCACCTGGCGGCCGGCCTAAATGGCTCTGGCGGCCGCCGTGGTCCGTAATGTTCGGACTTCCTGTTCCTTCTGGTGTCCTCTGGTACCTTCTAGAATATTTTAGTCCACAATTCGGGTTGAGTTACTTCACGGTCAAGTCTTGTCATTGTATGAGATGTATATTCGGAACTTTCTCCATTCTTCTCTGCATTTATCCATTAAGTCCCTCGAAAATATATAAATCACCAAAGCTCGTGGAATTATGTTAGTTAAACCCCTAGACTTATGTTGATATTCAATTTAAGCCCTTATTTCATGTTAGTTGACTAGTAATTTTATGCTATAACAGGTGTCAACAAGCTCCCTCAAGCTTACCCTTTGCTAGTCCCTAGCAAAGCCAAACTTAGCAATGGATCAGGAGTTGCTACAACGCTTTCACACCTCTAAAGTACACATGCTTTCAAACAAAATTTCTCCTCCAGATAAGAATAAATTGTTCATTCTTCAACTTACCCATATTACCTTTAACCATGGAGCTTATAGCCTTTTCTTTGATCTTGGGCAATTGAAAGATAGAACAATCAAGTCAAGCACCATATCTCAAACTCTTTGTTCAACTGTCCTTCTGGAGTTTTGTAAGTTTTCAAATAAAACTCAAAGTTCCTAGTATGACTCTCTCAAGTCTCTCATTTGTGGTATTTGTGGATCCTCACTAAGGCAACAAGGTTGTTTTACCTTTCTCTCATGATATGTAGTATTTTTGGACTAAGGCAGTAGGACACTATGCCTTCTTCTCTCTCACCCTATATCTAAGGATTATATCTGGAGCTCATAGGTGGGAGAAAACTAATTCTACATACTAAGCATATATTGTAAATTCAAGCAATGGATCCAAAGTTACGAGTCACACTGATCAAGTGGTGCATGTGTATGGTAGATAGGATATATATATATGGTAATGAATGTAGTAAGGTGTAGAATAGATGATGGGAAATCTTACTTTTGCTCCTTGAGGAATCTTCTCTCTTTTGGATTTGGAAACTTTATGGAGAACCTGGGTTGTATCTTTTTCTTTCTTTATTTTTCTTTTAGAGAGGTGGGCTCTGCTCGCCCTAGACTTTTGTCTTTTATTTCCTCTCTTTAAAGATGTGGGTTCTACTCACCCTCGGACACTTGTCCATTTTTCATCTTTATTATTTTTTTTTTCTTTTTCTTAGGGAGGTAGGCTCTACTCGCCCGTAGGACTTTTTGTCCATTTTTCATCTCCCCCTTTTTTTTTTTTTTAATCTACAACCAGATCTCTTTTGTAATAACTTTTGAGAGATAAATGTAATGGAGCTTTTGTAAGATATTGGCTAGCAATGAGTGAATGGGTATAGGAAATATTTTTGGTTGCTCTCTCCTAGGATAGGAGTAGAACATTTTTGCTGGCTAGAGTGAATGGGTGTATATATGTGATGAATGTATATGTGGTGGATGCGTACTTCCAGGATGGAAATAGCATATGTGTATGTAGTCAAGTGGAGTGGATGTAGTGGAATGAAGTGGAGTGTACATGATCAGCATGACAAGTTTCTAAGGGTCGACAAAGATTGAACAAACTCAATGCAAAGCAAGCAGCCTATATATATATATATATATATATATATATATATATATGTTAAAAGGTTTTCCTAATCTAAGGAGCATGTATATATGGCTGTGGTAGGAGGTTCAACACTCTGTCACACAGAACTTATCATGTGCACTTTTAAAGTTTCAAAATAAATCTCCGTAAATCTAGTATCACTAGGAGTAAGATCAATAGCAGCTCAGACTCTCATATATCATATCCGTCAATTACCTAGATTTTAGAGCAAGCAATTTGCAACCCATAGGTTTCAGGTTCAAAGTAAGTCTCAAGTCAAAGCAGGTTTTGCATTTAAGGCTTAAGAGAAATTAAGCTTGAAAGCTAGGTAATGAAAAAGGAATTACAGGAGCAACTATTCATCATTTCCATGCATGAGATTTATCTTCAGAGATTATTTTATGTTGGTGGAAAAGAAAACTATGGTACACTCCTATTCATTTATTCACACTCTAAAGATCACACTTCTACTAAAGACTCTTTAAACGTCTTTACGAACTAGACTCTTAGCAAACTAAGCAAACTAAAATATTAGCTAATAATAATATAAATATAGTAGTAGAGATACTTATCGTGATAATCGAGGGTGCTCTCCCCCCAAGCTGGATTGAAGTGTCGGGTTTATTGTGGGAGTTGAGGTAGACAAAGTGACAAGAGTATCGCCCTATCATGTTTCTCTCCCTTGAAATCCTGTTAAACTCATATAGGCAACAAAGCTAGTGGAACTTGATTAAGCGTTAGTGGTTTGCCACATAAGCTTCATATGTCTAGAGATATCATGATTTTTCCAGATAGAACTTTAGCAAGATTTCTCTTCTAAATGTTTTTGGGTTTTATAGACTTATATGCATGCAAAGAACTATAATGCAAATGCAACTAGATGAATGCATAATTATTTTTGTGCCACCCAAAGTGGATATCCTTATGGGTTGTTACACGCCACAAAATTATTCACATGGGGCTTGAGAATTTTTCAATGCAAAGTGCTAATGCATAAATGTAAAGATGCTAAAGGAAAAATGATCATGCAATGTAAGGAAATAAATATGCTAATGCAAGATGCAAAAAGATAAATATGATATGCAATTAAAGATGCAATGCTAAGAATTAAATATGGATAACTACCGAGCTTACCTTCCGCGAGGGTTCAATGTTTTAAGTCCTTTGAACAAGACTTCTTACCTTACTCACTCCTCAAGTGTATCATCTCGATCTTGGTGACTGTGTCTAATGATCTCTCGAGGATGGCATCACCCATGTTGCTTGCTTGTCTCATGGTTTGAAGTGAAGCTTTAATAGTGAAAGCGAGCAACATCTTGTTTAGTGTGCGTACTTTGTGGGTCAGGACATTTCCTTGTAGAATTCTGGGAGAGTAAGATACGTCTCCACGTTGTGCTCGAAGTATGTCCTGTTTACAAAGACAAAGTAGAGATCAAGTACAGGGGCTCTGTTGGTGGGAAAACACCAACAGAACCAAAACTTTATTCATTCTTCTCTACCCTTAAGCACATTAAACAAGGCAGAGTTAATGTTTTAGCTATTTCATTTATTTACGATGAGGGTGATAAGATCATAAGATAGAGCATCAACAGTTTAATGATTATGACTATCTTGCAAAGCAGGATGAGCAACATTTTAATTCACATGAATGGGGGCAATGAGATCAAGAGAGCGGTGTTTAGGAACAAAGAACTAAACATGTGAAGCTAAGCAGGATGGATAAGGTTAAGTTTTCACTCCAACATGCTTGACTCTTTATTTATGAGCATGCCATAATTAAGAAAAAGATTAGTTAATGATAGCTTACCTCAAGATGTTACCTTTTATTTGGTTGTGAAGGCATCGTAACAACCTTGTGGTGGTTCCTTCCTTTGCTTGGAGCTTTCCTTAATTGGCCTTTTATGTATCTTGCTCCTAACTTGTCTCCTTTATTGCATCATCCTTTCTTTCTTCTCCTTTGAATTATGCTAGGACCTTTTTGCTCCTCTCATGGTTTTACTCCTGCGTCATTAGTGAACAACACATACCCGAAGGAATATACAAGTAGTAATAAGGGTAATGTTGTCACAGGGCTAAAGGTCACTTTCTATGCTACAGAAAAGTTTGGTTGAAGATTTTAGCATAGATTATTTATCTCATGTTTCATCTTACTCTTCTAAAGGAACGATTTTATGAAACCTTAAGTTTTGATTTTCATGTATCAAAATCATTCGAACTTGTAGAAAAGAGTAATGGTGAATAGAGAGATTGCAAACCAGCATGTGGAGTGATGGGGCATGTAAGGAAGAAGAGCACAATTGGATTATCCTTGGTGGAGTTGGTCTTCTTCTTCCATGTGCCAATCACTCTTTCATCCTTGAGCACGTGCTTTTTGTTTTGTAGACTCTCGTTTGTGGCACTCCTCTTCTTTCTCTTCATCTCTAGTATGGTAGTTTGGTTTGCAGGTTCATTTCATTCTATGAATAGACTTAGCATAACCCTTTCCTGCAAAATGTCAATGGACACATACCCGAGGGAATACAATATGGTTGAAGAAGGGGTTGTTGCCCAAGTTCATAAGATCTTACCTATGCTAATGAAAAGATGGTTCTTTGATTACTCTTAACACAGGTTTTAGTTATCATATCTTAAAACACATTTTTGTTTGTTGTTGTATTTTTAGCATAAGGATCAAGGCAAAGCTAAATTGTGGCAAAAGACTGAGTGAATGATTTGAGACTTACAGTTCTTCTATTGATGATGAATGAACCGTGTCTTTTGCTCAAGATTGGAGTTTATCATATGCCTTGCTTCATCTCTGATCTGAGTTCATCTCTGGACTTCCCCCAAGCTTGTTTGAGAGCTTTCTTTCTGCAGGGGTTAGTCTAACAAAATATACTAATGTCTACACAAGTAATATTTAGTTCAATAACCAAACTAGACTCCATGTCTAATTTAATTAAGAAAGACATTTTAACCTAAGCACCACGCTTAATTCAAAAGCCTTTGAAAATACCCTATATGCCTATAGAGTAATTTCAAACTAAAGCATACTATAGTAAACAAAAGGGTAGCATGAAGACATTGTAGAGATTTACTCAAGTGAAGATAAAATAGTGTAGCAACTTGAGCATGTCTTAAAGGTAGAGATAACCAAGATAAGGTAGCAACATGGCAAGAATTATATGAGTGATTCAATGTTGCTCAATAATTGGTTGGACATACCTTTACATTGTCATCCTTCATTCTCTTTGTTCTTGACCTGTAATGGTTAGTAAAAAATACCCGAAGGAGTATTCACAATTTATATTTCTATGCTCACTACACAAGGGGGTGTTATAAAAGATCTATACTCAAATTACTTCCCCTAGAGTGCTTGTTTTAGGACAAAAGCTCGTCCTTGGGAAACCTTCAAAAATGATTTAAGGTGATGAAGAGGTTTTCCCTTAAATTACCAATCTCAACTTTCAAGCCAATAAGATCAACAACCACCCTTTCCAAATCTTTATGAACAATTATCTCAAGGGGGTTTGAAATCTTATAAGTGGCTAGATTAGAGATGGCAATCAATTGAGGAGTTTGTTCACATGGGCAAGGATTGGATAGAAAATTTAGGATGTAACTCCTATGCTCATGGATGTTCTCCAACTATGGATAATGCTCTTTCTGGTCTTTCATAGATCTTTCATGATGTCTATACTTAGGATTTCTAAGATCGTAGGTAGACTTACGAAAAAGAACACTAGAGGATTCATTGGGGTCAAGGATGAGATTGAAATTGGCTTTGGATAAGTCATCTAGTCTGAAATAGAAGGGGAGAAGATGTGAATGGATTCTAGATAGTTTTGCTCTCCTTCTATGGCATCATTAGATATGCCATCCTTGGGCTCCTAACATCCTTTGTAAGAATAAGGATACTTTCTAAGAGAATCTTCTCTAAAAGGATTTGGTTTATAGGTACTCAAAGATCTCCTGTGAAGCTAGAAGTTTATCTCCCAAAGTCATCACCATAAAAGATTCAAGGGTAGAATTACTTCTTCCCTTGGAGAGGTTTTAGAGTATTGATGATTTAGGATTGGTAGCTAATCAAAGGATTGGAGTGATTATAATCTGGCTATCAAAACTTCTTCTTTTGTCTAGAGGATGATTCCTTCTCTTCCTTTGGGTGTTCATGAAAGATTCTAAGAAAAAGATCACACCCGTTGAGTTTGTCAAGGACAAACCTTGCTTAGAAAAGGAAAGAAAAGTTCCTCCAGAAAACTGCATGATGGTCATGCCAACAACTTTTCTAGGATGAGATCCAAATATTACCCTTTGTAAAGGATAAGATTTGGCCTGAGGTTAACTTCAGAATTCTCTCCTATAATGGGTTATTTCATGATCATTTAGATTAACCGTAGACACAGTTCAAAGCCAAGGGGTAGGATATGTTCTATAGATGCTAATGGCCTGAACTTGTGTTTATGGGTGCAGCATAAGGATAGGTGTGGAACCGAGGATCCCAAAAAGATAAAAAAGAAAAGAAAATATAAAAAAAAGTCTACACTAAGATATGATACAAGATTAGTTATACTCAATATTTTCTCAAAGAACCATTCCTCCCCCAAGAACGGCGCTTTTAAATGCTTGTTGGTATTTGTTAAGCCTACAGAAATATTTATAATAATCCGTAGTTTAACGGATCTTGGTGAGCATTTCACTCGGGAGAGAGGTTTTTTAATATCGAATCCACGAGGGGGAGGATGGTGTGAGGTAACTAAGGAATATAACTAATCCCCGAAAGCAAAGAGTTAAGGAACCGAAGAAGATAAAAGAGATAAGGAGATTTCTATGGTTGTCTAATTCTTATCCTTGTAAGCATATGTTGCTATTGTCTTAAAGGGAAGCACCTAGAGGAAAAATATGGGCGAAACATGCAATCCTCCGGCACTTACATGCCCAACTTGTCTTATAGACGGAGGGTGGATTCCAAAGGACTCAACAGGACTTGTCACTCCCGCGATCTACCACACGGCCCGGAATATAAGGTGTCATCACAAGTAACCCCAGTCTAGGCACCACGCCTAAACCTAAGCTACCCCTCTAATCTATAGGGTCCTACAGATTAAAGTATTCAAATAAGAGTTGTGAACAATAAGAACATTTACTTACTCAAATAAGGAGTTGATCCACCATAGAAGTCTCGGAATCAAGTACCAGTGTTAATGGGACTTGATTCCGATGGTACAAGATGTAGAGGAGTCACCGACAGGTCCGGTGCTTCCTCAGCAGCTCTTCCCATCACCAACACTTTAACTCTAGGAACAAGATTAGTTCTAGTCTCTCTGATGAGGACTATGGCTCTAATCTCTTCTTAACTCTTACTCTTGATTAGATCTAATTAGATCTAATCCACTTCTAATTACATGGCTAATTCTACTTCACTAATCTCTTAGAGAGAGTTGATCCTTACAAGGGACCCCTCTACAACTAAGAGTTAATGAGATAGAATGAGATAGTAATGAATTAGGGTTTAACCCTGGGGTCAGGGGGTCTTCTTATATAGGCCTTGGCGATGAAGGATAGCCCTTGGATCAAACCGACCTTGGCAACGGTGTAGATACAACCTCAAAGTCGGTGGTAAACCGACCTAGAAAGGAGAGGATGACATGTGGGACCCACCTGGCGGCCGGCCTAAATGGCTCTGGCGGCCGCCAGGGTCCAGAATGTTCTGGACTTCCTGTTCCTTCTGGTGTCCTCTGGTACCTTCTAGAATGTTTTAGTCCACAATTCGGGTTGAGTTACTTCACGGTCAAGTCTTGTCATTGTATGAGATGTATATTCCGGAACTTTCTCCATTCTTCTCTGCATTTATCTGTTAAGTCCCTGAAAATATATAAATCACCAAAGCTCGTGGAATTATGTTAGTTAAACCCCTAGACTTATGTTGATATTCAATTTAAGCCCTTATTTCATGTTAGTTGACTAGTAATTTTATGCTATAACAGGTGTCAACAGGTAGCACCCAAGCGGGTACGGATCTCGTTAGGCCTGTCTAAGCCAAGTCATGATGGTGAAGACAACGCCTATCGTGTGGGGAAATTTGTACACCTCTGCAGAGTTCTTTAAATCTATTCGAATAGCCACGTCCTTGGAATGGGCAAGTGCTAGGCTTGAACATCTATGATTAGATACACACTTATGATGACTAACCTGTGGTGTCATGACAGCAGTGATGACATGAGATGACCCGGGAACTAGCGAGAGCAGTTTTAGAGACTCTGCTAGGGCCCAAACCCTTAATAATTACAACCCCCTGGTTGGGACTTGCTAAGTACGTTTGTACTCACCCCTCTATTTTTATAGATATCGGCACATGTGAAGGTAAGATCGACGACAAGGTAGAAGACCAGCGTATCATAGAAGTTCATAAGGTGTTTGCTTAGGAGAAGGACGTTGAAGCCCAGATTTCATCCATGCACAAGTCGCGCTCGCGTGGAGTGCGGGCAGTGTCATAGTTAATCAACCGCTTCTCGGTTGGCCAACTCTGATATTGTAACCCAACTTGGTGACCCTTCGTCGCCACTGTAAGCCCCCTTCCATCCTATACTTCTATAGCTCGGTTTACTATTAATTCCGTTTACCATCATCTGTTACTAATAGACGTGTTTGTGGCATGATCCTGGCGCAAACACGTGTGATTAACGACCCATTAAAAGTGGGGCGTGACATCCACAGACCTACCTCGGCTTACCTCTTACTCCTCACAAGGTAACCGTGGCTGACTGCCTTCCCCTCGTCTCGTCGTGTGACAAATACTTGTCTGGGTGGACCACCTCCCTCTTGAACCGTGTCGGGTGTCTCACTCTTTCAACTCCAGTTCTCAGCTCCTTTCCCCTCCATTTCTTGTCTGCTCTTGACGTTCATAAGACTATTATCACCGCCATTGACAAAAGACGTAGGGCCTTTTTTGCACTGGGGAGGACTCTTGTCATGGGTCCAAATACCTGGTGGCATGGGATGTTGAAAGACCGTGGTGGTCTCAGTGTTAAAAATCTTGAACTCCAAAACCGTTGCCTGTTGATGAAGTTCATCGACAAACTTTTTACTGATGATCAACCGTGCTGGAAGGATTGGATCCTCCAGACAGCTTCTCCTTTTGACAGTACCACCATGAGCTCCTCTGGGTATCTCTGGCGCATTATCACTGATGAACTTAATACTTATCGATCGATTACCGCCGTCCAAGTTCATGACGGTGCGTCCACCTCCTTTTGGTTCGACCACTGGCTCCCTGACGGCCCCCTTTCAGTCACTCACTCCGCTCTTTTCTCCCACTCTACCTCCCCTAACGTCTCGGTGCAACATGTTTTCCAAAACGGTTTTGAATTGCACCTGCGACCGCGCCTCACTAACGCTGCTAGCGCCCAGCTATGCAGTCTGCTCTCTTTGCTGCAGGGACTCCAGCTTTGCCATGGTCACGACGTGCGCCCCTACACAACTAGAGACGCGTACAGAGCCCTAGACACAGCTGGAGATCCTTCTGATGCTCACAGTCGTCGGATATGGAGTACCAAGCTTCCCAATAAAGTCAGGATTTTTGCTTGGTTATATTTCAAAGACAGGCTCCGCACTCGAGTAAACCTATTTGCGAAACATATGGTGGATGGGGAAATGTGTGAGCGCTGCTCTCTACATAATGAAGATAGGAGGCACACCTTCTTCTTTTGTGCCCGCAGCGCCTTGCTTTGGGAGATGATCCACATGTCAGATGTGATGTAGTTAACGGACGAGGAAGTCTGGACAGCACGCGTGCCGGACGGTCTACAGTCCGATCTTTGGCCCTTCGTTTTCCTGGCCATTCTCTGGAGAATTTGGGACGCCCGCAATGGTCAGGTTTTCAGACATGAAGAATTTTGTTGCCGCCGGGTGCTATCCAAAGTTTGTGATGACTTTTTGATTTGGCGAAAACGTCTCCCGCCTCATCTTGTAGACAGCCTAATGAGCTGGTGTACCTATATACGGTCTTGTATCCCGGTTCTCTTGTAAGATACTTCTCACACGCCGGCTCTGCTGGCTGTGGGTCTTTTTGAAATGAAAAAGGTGGGGAAACTCTCCCCCCCGGTTAATGTTTCAAAAAAAAATTTGTTCAACCCACACATGACACATCCAAGAAAAATTCTGAAAAAGATAACATATGTATGCATCACAACATAATGCACGAATTCGTCATAATCTAAAAGTGCTAGAGCTAGGCATATCTTCACGTTCCTATTCTCCTTGCAGTAGTGCCTTTTTGGTTGCATACAGCTCCTTAATGATATCTTTGATTGACATTCTATGTGAAGGTATTTCTTCAGAGCAAGATATGCCAAGCTTAAGTAGCGAAGTCACAGCATCCACCATTTTTCTGTTCGAAGGAACACTTGATGTTGCAGGCTCATTTTTGAACTCCATCACCAGCTTGGCGTCTACAACATCCATAACTCGGGTGTTTACTGCCGTCTCTGTATACATGCGAAGGCTTAATCCTTGTTCAAATGTACTGTCTGTGGGCCTTCTTCCGGTCACCATCTCAAGAACAAGAATGCCATAGCTAAAACTGTCTCCATATGTTGACACTGTATTCCCAGCACCATATTCTGTGCATAAAAAAATATGTTTGGGTTAAGATATTGTAACAGAAGATTTATTCTATGGCTGGACGCAGCTAATAAGTACAGATGTACAGACAATAAGTACTAATAAAATATCATTAGTTCAGGGGAATATGTCACAATTTATCCTTGTCTCTCTGTAACATATACATTCTCTTTTATAGATATAAGTAGATGACCATATCAAAGCGAACAACAGTACTAACCTGGAGGTGCATAACCAATTGTTCCTCTGAATCCCATCGAGCTGGTTGAAAGTGAGAAAGATGAGGCTCCCTCAGCAACAATTCTAGCAAGTCCGAAATCTCCAACATGTGCTACCATATCAGCATCAAGAAGCACATTGCTTGGCTTGATATCACAATGAACAACTGGGAGGGCACTGTGAAAGTGAAGATGGTCCAATGCATGAGCCACATCGAGGAGTATACTCACTCTTTGATCGAGATTTAAGTGTCTCCCCACCTCTTCCTCGTTTGAGTTAGAATGTAACAATTGTTCTAAGCTGCCATTGGGCATGAACTCAAGCACAATTGCTTTGAAGTCATTTCCTCTGAAATCAATGCTTGAGCAAGCTGTGATTACCTTGACAAGATTCCGATGGCGCAGGTTTCTCATAGCTTCACATTCAGCTGTGAAACTTTTAAGTGCCCCATGTATCTCAAGATTGAGTACTTTCACAGCAACAAAATTCTCACCAGTTGTACCATCAATTTCTCCTCTGTATACAGACCCAAAAGTTCCAGTACCCAGCAAATTATTTGTTGAGAAACCATCAGTTGCTTTTAGCAATTGTGGGTAAGAAGACAAAGGGTTATCTTGTAAGGACGATGCTGAAGGACAATTTGCCAATGTTTTCTTGCACCAAGAAAACAAGAAATATGCCAACAACAAAATTATGACCAAGGCTCCCCCGAGGGAAAGGATCACAGGAACTACTGGAAATTTGTGCTTCTTCTCTGATGATATGATAGGACATCGAGGCAAATGAATGTTTTTGATGCCCCCACATAGCTTGGCATTACCTTGCACTGAAACTGCAGTAGCATTTGCAAAAATTCCAGCAGTTGGCACTTCCCCAACAAGGTTGTTGAACGAGAGATTTAGATACTGAAGAGTGGTAAGATTCTCAAAGAACATAGGTATCTGACCTGACAGATTGTTGTTTGAGAGGTCAAGAGTTACCAATTCCTTAAGACCGCTAAACAGAGATGGGATACTACCATGAAAGAAATTGTTCTGTAGTTGGAGCTGCTGGAGAATTTGACATTCACCAAGAGTATCAGGAATTTCTCCTGATAATCTATTCGAGTGGGCCCACAGTATTGTGATGCTTTGAAGATTTCCAACCTCATGTGGTATTGTCCCTTCCAACTGGTTATGCGAAATATCCAATCCAAAGAGTGTAGAAATGTTGAATATATTTGGTGGGATCATACCACTAAAGTTATTGCTGCCAAGGCGTATTTCTAACAAAGATGACAAATTTCCTAAACTTCTTGGTATACTACCAGTAAAGGAATTGTTATGCAGATAAAAGTAATTTAGTTGGGTAAAATTACCTATTGCTTGGTTAATATGCCCAGTTAAGCCATTGTTAGCAAGTGACAAATCTAACAGGCTCCTAAGCTTACTCAAAGAATAGGGGAGAGTTCCTGTTAGATAATTGTTAGAGCAAAAATTCTTAGACCGACAAGATTACCAATTCCTGCAGGTATAACTCCTGATATCTCATTATGTGATACAGAGAACCACTGAAGTGAAGTGGATAAATTTGAAACAGAAGAGGGAAGCGCACCACTGAATCTGTTGTAATCTAATTCCAATCCTATTAATTGGGAGCAGTTTGTTAAGGCAGACATGAATCTCCAAACATGGGTTTGTTCAGCTTCAAGCGAATTATAGGCAAGGTCTATATGCTGGATACTTTGCAAGGATTTAATCCCCAAAGGAAGTAAGCCACTAAAGTTGTTTTCTGCAATCTCAAAATATCGCAGGGTAGAAGCGTTACACAATGAAGTTGGGATACTTCCATGAAACTGGTTTTGGCTCAATAACAGAATCTGGAGAGAAGGAAGATTGCTCAGTGCATTTGGTGGTATTGTCCCACTGAGCCCATTATTAACAAAAGAAAGGAGCTTAAGGGAAGAAACATTCCAAATTTCTAGAGGAATTGCTCCTGATAGATTGTTTAACTCGAGGCTAAGATAACGCAGACCAGTTAGGCCGCCGAGAGTTTTGGGAATTGGTCCTCTGAATGTGTTTTCCCCAAAATCCAGGTGTTGGATTGATGACATGTTACCTAAAAAAATGGTGGGACCTCTCCAGACAAGTTGTTGCCATAAAGATTCAAATGGACGAGATTTTTTTTCAAGGAGCCCAAGTGTGTTGGGATCTCACCTTGAAGGTGATTGTTCTTAAGACTAAGTGAGATGAGCTTACTGCACTTTCCCAAGGCCGACGGGATGCCTCCTTCCAAAGAGTTCAAACTGAGGTTGAGCTCTTGCAGCCTACCCAGACGGCCAAGCTCTGGGGGGATCTCCCCCAGGAGGTTGTTGTTGTTGATGTTGAGAACCCTCAGGAAGGAGAGGTTACCCAAGAATGGCGAGATATGACCAGCCAGGCCAGAGGACTCGAGATTCACTGCAACCACCTTTTCAGGATGCCGACGGCTGCAGGTAACTCCTTGCCAGGAGCAGTAGTGGTTGGACGAATTCCATGAAACCAGTGACCCGGTTGGGTCCAACAGCATGGATTTGAAGCCGGTGAGCGCAAGTTCATCGGCTGCAGTGGCATTGGTGCCCCTGCGGCCGAGTGATACTTTCATGTGGCAACAAAGCAGCAGCAAGACAGACACTAGTGCTGGCAGCGGCGGCAGCCATGGCAGCTGCATGTTTTGCTTGTTCTTTTGATAGGACCGGTCCTGCTGGTCGTAGCACAAGTTATGTTCTTACTACAAGAGCGACCAAGCTACTAATATATACTTGTCCTACCCTATAGGGTGATGGATTGTTGGATACGCCTAACTTCTTTTTTTTTTCTTTTTTGATGAATTGGATACGCCTAACTTGACAATCACTCAATCATTTCCTACGCCTATGGTCCCCATGGAAGAAAGTTGGGGCTGCCTCCATGCCATAGGTTGAAGAAGAGCTTTTGAATTTGGAACGCTCGGTAATGCAACTGTGAGACCCAGCAGCCTGTGAAGAGACAGAGAAACGTAAAACAAGATCGGCCAAAGATTGGAGGTGGAAGTTCACAACAGAGCCACCAATCTGAAGGAGGGTGCATGGCCACCGAGACCTCAGTCAACCTGAACTAGCATCAACTTTTTTTACGATCAGGTATTATATATAATAACCCGGTTTTTTTCCATGAAAAGGAAGGCAGTGGTCATAAGACCTAGTCACAAATACACGATAGTGGCGAGTAGCCAACATCGACAAAAGTGTTGAGAATATACTTAACATATTCTAATGATCAATTAGTAACTGCCATGAGCAGTTGCCAGGAGCCAAGGCGCTCCATGTTTTCCATCCAGGAACTGCCCTTTGGGCATGTAATATATATTCTAACAAAAATGCCCGTGCGTTGCCACGGAGAAAAAATATAAAATATTAATAATAGAAAAGACAAAAGCTACGTATCTATTTATATTTTTCCCTTTTATAAAATCTAAAAGCTATAATTTATTTTATGATAACCACACATCCATCGTAATTAACCAAAGCTACAATTTTGATAGTATAGACTCCATAATGGCCTCACTTTTTTCTTGAATCTTTTTGTTTTGCGCCATTATAAAAGTTCAAAATTCCATGAGCTATTAAAAAGTTTAGTCATCAATGCCATCCACATTTGCTACTAACGGTGTTAATGATGTCAAACCATGGTAATAAAATAAAAGTCTAAAATAATGTCCTCAAATGTGAGCCGATGCACAGGTTTCTAGTTTCTCCTTGTCACTCGGAAGCTTATTTTAAATAAAAGAATGGCATCATGGACCACATCGCAAGCAAAGTCTCACTACCCACTTCTCAGATGGCTAGTTCGGTTGACTGAAAATTTGCATGTTGCATGGGCCTGCCAAGAAACGATGACAGCGACTACTCGGCCAACCTTACCAGTTTTCATGTTGTAGCTTGCTGCGGCCCAATATTTTGCCGCTGGCCTTCTTGGTGTCGCAGCCCGGACTTCAGCTCGCCAAACACAGATACAGAGATTGGAACAGACAAGCCAAAGGGAAAAAAACGTGAATAATAAAACACCAAACACGGAACATGACATGGACACGGAAGTGGCAGAAGAAAAAAAAGGTGAACGGGAAATTTTCTCTCTTTATTAGCAGGTATAGATGTACAATGTTCATCAATAAAGATTTAACCATTCCATTTACATTGTCTCTCGTTTACTGTCTACTGCTCCAAACTATACTGTAACACGTTATCAGCGCTCTCCACTGAGGAAGGCCAGGAGCAGTTCGTGTTCGTGAAGGACGTCCGTCCGTGAAGAAGTTCGCCGGAGTTGCTCACCGGAGAAGGAACGCGAAAGTGCAAGGTAGAATCATGCCTTCGATGCCGTATGTTCCTTCGTCGACGCTCGTTCTTCGACTTGGTGTTCATGGTCTTCTACCACGCTCGTTGCATTGGCGTTCCCTTCGACGATGACACGATTCGCGCCTGGCTGCTGAACGCCCTGCGTAATCTCCTCCGAGAGGAACGTGAGGACAACAGGGCAGGTGCTCCTCGTCGCCGTCGACAGGGCCGTCGTGCCTCAGTTCCGCTTGAGTCGTGGAGTCAGGGTCACGGTGAAGCACCATACGTGCCCCCATGGCCGGACATGTCTGGACTCTCAGACTGGGCACCAGTGGTAGCGGCCGCAAGGCTTCATGCTGCTGTTGCTGCATCTTCGACTCCAACGACTGCTTCGACTTCATCTCCACTGGGAACAGGGTCGGCTATTGCAGCCGTGACCCCGTTGGACAACGGCGACGTTGTCGACGCGGTTCTACAGGCTTCACCTCCACCATCGTCGTCGCCATCTTCATCGACTCCTCCATCCAGCCCCACCATCCGTCGGGCGAACGGCCATGGCGGCCCGAGCACGTGTGGCGGTGGCGGCGGGGGCCCGACCTCTCCTTCTGGGGGGAGGCGCGAGTCACCCTCCGCTTGATCTTTGACCGGAGAGGGAGGGTTAGCTGCCGGCCCGGCCTCGTCGACGGCGACCGGGTCCGGGGCCCGGTGGTGGCCTATCTCCCTGATCTGCGCCAGGCTTCAGCGCCGGTGGCAGAGGAATGGCGGATCGGGGCGGATCTTCAAGAAGGCGGTGGCTGGCCGGCTGCTGGTTGGCGGCGTCGCTACGAGCCACGGCGGTGGCTTCGTGGTGAGCCACGGCGGCGGTGGCTGCCTGCTGTCCATGGCGGATCGGCGATGGCGCGGCGTCCCAAGGCGGTGGCGCGGCGTGGCGAGCCAAGTGGCGGCGGCGGCGGCGCTGCATGCCAAGCAGTGGTGGCGGACCTCCGGCAAGTGGCAAGCGGCGGCGCGGCGGAACTTGCGGCGGTGGTGATTTCCACACCGCTGGGACCTGATCGAGTGGGAGGTTAGGGTTCAAAGCCCAACCGTTCCCCTCAAATACGGCCCAGGGGAGAGATTGGGCCAACGCTCGAGCTGGGCTGCGCACTAGCGATGCTGGGCCGGCCCAACTCGTCTCTCCCTGCTGCCGATGTTGCTGCAAGGCCGGCTAGGCCTGCTTTGGTTCGCGGGCAAAAAAATCTTTTTCATTTATCTCTGTTTTTAAATAGAGTTTATGAATTTCAGCAGATTAGTATATAATTATTGAATTAGACTATGCTTAATTACTGTTGTCCATCAGTATTAGTGTCTATATTCTTGCAAAGATTAGACCAATGTTGTGATTATATATTTGTACAAATATCTGTGTTATATTTGTGCCCATGCAATTTCGATTTCTATTATAGAATGCAAGTATGTTTGTGTCATTTTATGTGCACTATCATACTTATTTTCGTTATTGCAATAATTTTATCACGTATTCCATCACATTGCTCTTAATTAGAGTCACTAGATGTTAATTAGAGTCACTAGTTAGCATTTTCTAATGACTAGTAGCAATTAATTTAAGCAATTTTCTACTAATTTTTGGGATAAAAACATTAGGTAATAGAGATCATATCCATGTATATGGGTTTTGAGTATCTATTACTAAATTAAGGTCTACATCATGCTCATTTTGACTTGATGACTACGTACAATGTTCCCAAAATCAAGGATTAAAAACTAATATTAAATGGCTTACACTATTGCAGTGATTACCATTGTTTATTATTGGCTTACACTATTACAGTGATTACCAAATGTTTAATCATTAATTTTGTTATACATGGTGTGGTAGAGACCATAGCAAAGGCTGCGCTTAGTTCAAACTTGAATTATTTGCCTTGAGACCGTGCTATGGCAGCAATTTAGATTGCCTACCATCAAGATCTACTCTATGTCTTATGGCATTTGAGACTATCTACCATGCATATACAAGTTGATGATAGTTATAATTGAGGTTTACATGATATTTTGTCTACCTTATATCATTTTAATCCATGTTGAGATATGCCACTTAAATTAATTTGCATTGATTACAACATTGTTTATCATATGATTATTTTTCATGAATGAATTATTAAATCATATGGTCCTACTATGTAGGAAATGGCCATGGCAAGGGAGTTTGATGAACTTGCCATTGATGGTCACAATTACCCCACTTGGGCTTCGGATATAAAGATTAACTTTGCATCCCGCAAACTTTTGACATTCATTAACGAGCCTATTGAAGGTGTCGTATTGGATGAACAAAAGAAGTACGGTGCCTTAATGATTTTAAGGTATTACATCCACAAGGATCTCAAACAAGAGTACCTTATGGAAGAGAACCCTCGTGTTCTATGGCTTGCGCTAAAAGAGCGTTATGATCAGCAAAAGGAACTCATATGGCCTAAGGCTAATCATGAGTGGAACCATTTGCGTTTGCAGGACTTTAAGTCCGTTGCAGATTATAATCATGTTGTTCATAAGATTTGCTCTAAGTTGAAATTTTGTGAGAAAGAACCAACGAATGCTGATAAGATAGAGAAAACTCTTTCTACCATGCTTCCTGCGGATCGAGTCTTGCAACAGCGAAGATCGGGCTAGTAATTACACTCGGTATTCGGCTTATTCATACACTAACTCAAAGTGAGAAACATGATGGGCTTCTAATGAAGAACCATCATAAGCATCCTACGGGTGCAGCACCTCTTCGTAAGGTTCATAGTGTACAAAATAAAAAAAGGTTCAAGGGATCCAGTTCTGGTGACCCAGAGAACATGCCTGGTAAACGCAAATTCAACAAGAAGCAAAAGCCAAATCCTAAGCAAAAGGGTGATACTAAGGCCAAGAACGACACTAAATGTCATAGATGTGGCACTTTAAATCACTTTGCTAAGGAGTGTTGTACTCCAAAACATTTGGTTGCTCTCTACCAAAAGTCCTTAAAGGAAGCAAAGCAAAGTAAAGACAAAGCGACAAGATATGAAGCACATTTCAATCTTGATCCTGATGCTACTAAGGAAGTGGGTTGTTCAAGCATGGCTCCCGTGGAACCAAATGACAACCATGATCTCATGAAGGAGAAGCTTCCAAGTACCGCTGACATGTTCATGGAATTTTCTTCCAATGACTTGTTTGGAGATTTCTCTTGAAGAGTCTCAATCTGTGGCTAAAACTTGTTTAATTAATTAAAGTGTGGGATGTTAAGTGTTGTAATTCAAGTTGTGCAAACTCTATGTCATTTGAGTTGTACCAGATTTATTAGTGTGATGGGTGTATTGTGAGAATACATATGTACTATAGTATCATACTCATATGTTGGATATTGTAATACATAAGTGTGATTATGTATGTAATTCTATATGTTTAATAAGAAGTTCTTTTAGATTGCATTCTTATTATGCTATAGATGCCTTTTGTTATCAATCCAATGGAGGATGGAATTATATTTTGTTGATAGTGGTACTACAAACAATATTCTTAGGGAGTAGAAAATTTTTCCCGACTCTTAAGAAAAGAGAAGGAAATGTTATGATCATCATTGTATGATGCTTTAATAGTTGGTTACGATAGAGCCACTATGATTTTCTCTAAGAGTGCTCAATTAATGAGAGAGGATATCTTATTGTATCCGTAACTAATCGGTACCCTATAAAAATGTCTATAAGTATGGTCTTAATGTGGAAATACATGTAGACGGGAAAGAGGAGTTAATTTACTTCGCTAATCTTACGGGATATGGCAAATCAATTTATGAAAATTCCATCTCTCGAATATGAATTGTACTATACATACATAAAACTTATCTATCTTGTTGCATATAAAGTAATCTTCTGAAATGTAAATTCATTCCAAGCATGGCATGATAGGTTAGATCATCCTGGAGTTGGAATGATGAGGAAGATTATTGGCAATTCCATTGGTCTTGTCTTGCATAAAGCAAGTTCCCGCAATCTGTGGATTTTGTATGCACTACATGTGCTATAGGGAAATAGAAAGTTGAATCAAACAAATTTCTTGAAAGAATTCAAGGTGAAATTTGTGGACCGATTCAGCCTGAAAGTGGATTGTTCAGATAATTCATGGTATTGATAGATGTATCTATAAGATGGTCTTATGTGTATCTTTTATCGAGATGAAACCATGCATAAGCTAGCTACAATATTGTCTCAACTAATATAGTTGGAGACACATTATTTCGAACATCGAATTCAATTGATTTGAATGAACAATGCTTTCTTTGAATTCTATCGAAATTCAGGTTCAGCATTTTGTACCATATATCCACACAAAAATGGCTTGCCTAAGTCATTGATTAAAGAGATTTAATCTCATAGCAAGACCAATATTGATGAATTGCATGTTGCCTACATCGTGTTGGGATCTCATGCAAGATTGCACATTCTGAATCAATCCAACTACGACTAAGCGCATATTATAAAAATCCCCCTTTTAATTGGTACGTGGAAATTTATTAAGTATTTTCCATTTGTGTAAGTTTGGGTATGTTGTTTATGTACCCATCTCACCACATCAGCGACAACAATGGGGCCACAAAGAAATTTGGGGATCTATGTGGGATTTAAATCTCGGTCGATCAATAAGTATATAGAACCTATGAAAGGTGATCTATTTACGGCCCGTTTATTTGATAGTATTTTTTTAATAAGGATCATTTTTCTGGCATTAAGGGGAGAATTGTACCATAATATTGAATGCCGGAAAATTAATTGGAATGCTAAGAGCATGTCTTTTATGATCCATGTACTATGAAAACCGAACTTCAAGTTCGAGAAATTTATAGATTTGCAAATCTTTGCAAATAATCGCCTTGATTTGTTTACCAATTATAAAGGTGTTGTTAAACCCTTTTATGTTGCAAGGAACATGCCCGAAAGAGTGGAGGATCATAAAGATAACCACTCGAATAATCCCTCTTGGACGCAAGAGGGGAGAGACAATTCTAAGATGCAAGATACGATATAAAAGAAAGTGGTAAACGAAGATCAATTTTTGTTGATATAAATCTTTTAGTAATCAATTCTTTTGAGAGAGATTTGATTGGTTACCCAGCCCACTTATGCGCATAAATGATGTGGCTAGACATCTAAAGACCTTAGATCAATTATTTTAGGAAATCATAATGATCTATTAAGGGTTCGCCATTAACTACATAGAGACTGGAGAGTCTTATTATCATTGTCGACAATTATTTCTCGAACAAATTGCTGAAATACTTCAAAGTGATTCAGATCTAAAATCTATTGTAGAGTGTGTCTGATGCACTTGGACTGGAACACGTAGAAAGGATGCAATAGAAGCAGAGATAGTCTTGCTCACTAAAAGGGAAGTGTTTCTAGAGTATTGCCAACACCTCCTAGTGTCCATCCTATGGGATGTAAATTTGTTTTGTCAGGAAACGGAATGAAAACAATGAAGTGGTGAGATATAATGCAAGGCTAGTTGCAAAGGGCTTCACGCAAAGGCCCGATGTTGATTTTCAACGAAACTTATTCTCCAGTTATGAGTGGCATAACATTTAGATACTTAATATCTTTGGCAGTACAAAATCGTCTATCTATACAGTTGATGGACGTAGTGACCACATATTTGTATGGGTCATTGGATGATGTTATATACATGAAAATTCCTGATGGAATTAGTATATCAAATTCTAAGGCAAATTGCAACATGGTTTTGTGTTAAGTTGCGAAGTCATTATATGACTTAAAACAATCAGACCGAATGTGGTACAATCGGTTGAGTATATTCCTTAAGCATAAGGGATACATAATCAATCAAACTCGTCATGATTTGAAGATGGAGTTTCAAATGAAAGATTTGGGTGAAACCAAACTATGTTTAGGCTTACAGCTTGAATATTTTTATCTAGGATATATGTATAGCAAGGTGCCTATACATAGAAAATATTGGCTATCTATTTGATCCCCATAATAGTAGATCCTGCATCATTTTTTCTTGTATTACGAAATAGTGGAACTACTATTTCTTGGAAATCTTCCAAGCAGACTTTAGTGTCTACTTCCACTAATCACTCGAGATAATTGCAATGTATGAAGCATCACATGAGTGTGTTTGACTTCGCAGAATGATTGACCACATATTAAAGTTATATGGAGTTATCTTTAAAGATAATGCTGCTTATGTTGCACAAATGGAATCAGGTTACATCAAGAGTAACTTGATTAAGCATATGTGGATACTGGGATCACCAAATAACTCTACCGAAGTTGTTCGCAGGGGTTCTATCCTAGCTCTGCGGCCACAAACAACTCTCAGAAGGCAATGGAAGCATAGCTATGGTGACTTCTGTTGTAACTAGGATAGAACACTAGTCAGGTTACCTTGTTTAGAGTTCGGGTGTTCGGTTTCTCTACGGACAACCCTCTCTATATCCGACTAGGACCGTGGCGAGTTCCTTGGCTCCTTAGACTATAAAAGGCGGCCAAGGAACACCTCGTAGAGGGGAGCAGGAACGCAGAGCGCAAGTACGCGACACAAGCTTGGCCACGACCAAGCGCTGTAAGCTTCACAGCCGGTTCTCGGCTGACCCCATCAATCAAAAACAGGCTCACGCCGACTGGACGTAAAGGTCTTTACTCGATCCTTGATCGAGGGCCCGAACCAGTATAAAAACCCCGCTCTCAATGTCAGCTACGCAACAAACCGCCGGGCTCCAGGTTCATCGAGGCCCGAACAAACTGCCCGGTTCACCCCGTGGCAGGCTATCGGTCGTAAAACATCGGCACTGGCGCGCGGGTAGGGGGCTCGTCGAATTTCAGCACGAGTCCGGTGGACCACGACATCATGAGCTCACCGGCGAGGAGGACAATCATCTTCGGAACATGGGCTTGCGAGATCGACAACGACGGTCAGACTCGAGGCTGTATCATCGAGGAATCCAAAACCGAAGAACCAGAACTCGTCAAGAAGCTCCAGCAACTGACGCTTACCGAAACCGCCTCGAAGACGGAGAACAAGTTCGAAGCTTGCTCGGAGAACTACGCGGAAAGGCCTGAACCCGAAGCCAACTCGGGGAAGGTGGACAACCAGGGCTCAAGTGCGAGTACCGAGAGCAACTCGAAACACAACTCCTACTCCGACACAGACAAGGGAAGCAACTCCAACTCGGAAACTTTTTCCGACCAAGGCTACCTCGACTCGGAGAAAGAAGGCGAATTCGGAAACAATTCCGGACACCAGTCCAGACTACCTTTCCAGTTCCCAACTGGACTACGCAACTTAGCGTTCACATATTCAAGAGGCGCCAAGACAACTCTGAAGAGAAGGCTGGAAATCCCTTTGGAGGGTGCACAAAGAGGGCTCATCTTGACAAGAACCCCAGAGGAATGCATCATCCACTGGCCAAGAACCCTCATCAAGGCCGACTGTCAGGCAACGAAGATGACCAGGGAAGACCAACATCACAAGATCTGCCCTGGACGGAAGGAGTGGCGGCCCAAGGCTACATCCGCCAAGGAAATCTTTATGGTGGCTACAGCTCGCGCCCCCGCTTAACCGTCTAGATGCCCCTGACATCAGGTCCACTGACGAAGGCCTATCCAACATCTCGGCAGACGAAAGAACCCTTGAAGACGAAGGAGAACAACAACGTCAAGAAAGGCTGAAGAGAAACAAGCTGAAGGGAGGACGCCGAATCAGAGCAAACACACGCATGCAAGCCATGAACAAATATCAAGCCGATCTGCACGAGTACGAGAGACTGAAGTCCGAAAGAGAAGCTGAGGACAACCAACGAGTAACTCAAGAAAGGCTACAAGGGTTGATTGATCGCCTAAAGACTGCTACAGATCTGAACGACGAGGAGAGGCTCATCAAGGAGGCCTTGCAAAAGGCTACCCCTGAAAGAGATCCTAGAACGTCACAGTCAAAGGCGAACAGCTCCCATGCACCAAGAAGTCGGTCCAACGTCTTCGAGAGGCTGAGCAGGCCAGAGGATTCCAAGAACTCCAGGCCGCCCCGGAGGGATGGTGGACGATACCAGAGACCCCCAAGGGAAAGCCCCACTCCAAGACTCAGCCGACGAGAAGAAGTCGCAGAGTCAACATATCGACCTGCCGAAACCCATTCAACAGGAGGAAGAACCTCAGAAAGACTTGAAGAAAGAACAACGGGAAGCTACGACAGATTTCCTTGCTTCGCGGAAAGACTGCAAGAGGTCAAGTTACCCCCGAAGTTCAAACCTTCAAACCACTCGAAATATGATGGGAAAACAGAGCCCAGACAGTGGCTCAGAGTCTACTCACAATCCATTGAGCTGGCTGGAGGAGATGATGACGCAAAAGCCGTTTTCTTTCCCATGGCCCTAGAGGCTCTACCACTCCAATGGTTCGACAAGATCGAAGAGGGCTCAATCAGATACTGGGAAGACTTGCAGAAGGCATTCTGCAGCAACTTCGCAGGAATCATCACCCATCCTATTACTCAAGCTGAGCTGAAAAGCCTCAAGCAAAAACAAGGAGAATCCTTGAGAGATTACTACCAAAGATTTGGGGAGATGAGATCCCAGGTGCATGATATCACCGAAAGAGAAGTGATAGACGCCTTCGGCAATGGCATTTTCTCAAGATGGCAGTTCTCGGACTTCTACAAAGACAACCCGAGGACAAACGAGCAGTTCAAGCTTACCGTTGAGAAGATGATCGGAGCTGAAGAGAGAACCCGAGACCGCTTTCCAGAAAGAAAGAACTCAGAAGGCCCGAAGAAGGAGCAGAACAACTCTCAACAGCAGAAGAAGCGAGGACCAGACAACACTATCGCAATGGCGGAAAAGTCAAAGAAGCCCTACAAACAAAGGTTCAACAACAACAACCACAACGGCGACAGGAACAAAAGCAACATCAAGCTAGAAGACCTACCCTGCATCTACCACCCTGGAGCACAGCACACGCTCGGAAGCTGTTCTACATTCCAGGAGAAGTACAAGGGAGGAAACAACTCTGCTCAAAAGTGGAACAATCAAGAAAACAGAGAAGAGGCCAGCGAAGAGCCAAAGACAGGAGATTTTCAGAAAGCAACGAGATCTTTGAACGTCATATTCTCTAGAGTACCCGGATCAAAGAGCAAGAGACAAGATAAGCTAGCGCTCCGATCAATCATGGCAGCAGAGCCCGCAACGCCGCGCTACCTCAACTGGTCCCAATACCCGATTCAATTCACCAGGGAGGATCAATGGACAAGCGTAGGCAACGCCGGCCTGTATCCCTTGGTACTAGAACCCACGATAGCTGGAGTAACTGTTACCAAGGTGTTGATCAACGGAGGAGCTGGGCTGAACATCATATTCTCAGAAACACTGGACAAGATGGGACTAGACCTCTTCGGATTAATCGCTTCCTCCAACACTCCCTTCTATGGGATAGTACCTGGAAGAGCAGCTATACCAATCGGACAAGTCACCTTGCCAGTCACATTTGGATCCCCATCCAACTACCGGACAGAGTACATCAAGTTCGAAGTGGCAAATGTCGAGTCACCATATCACGCCATCATGGGAAGACCTGCTATCGCAAAATTCATGGCTATTCCACACTACCCGTATCTTCTGCTAAAGATGCCAGCACCTTTTGGGGTTCTCTCCATCAAAGGAGACCTCAAGAAAGCTTTCGAGTGTGATGTACAAGCCGTGGAGATTGCAAACAAGACAGGAGAGCTCTTAGAGAAAAAGGAACTCAACCAGATGGCGGAGGAGACAAATCCGGAAGAACTCGAGATACGGCCAAGAAGCAGGCGATTCTGATTCCCCCGGAAGAAGCCGACGTCAAGCACATCAACCTGCAGACTGGTGATCCATCCAAGACGGCGATCATCAGCGCTCACCTATCTCCAAAATAGGAACTCGCGCTCACCAGCTTCCTAAGGCAACACAAAGATATATTCGCCTGGAAACCGGCAGACATGCCCGGTGTCCCAAGGGAGCTGGCTGAGCATAGAATTGACATCAACATGGGATCCAAACCCATCAAGCAAAGACTAAGGAGGTTCTCACCAGAAAAGAAAGAAGTCATCAAGAAGGAGATTGCGAAACTACTCGCAGCAGGATTCATCAGAGAAATCCTACATCCCGATTGGCTCGCCAACCCAGTTCTGGTACAGAAGAAGAACACCTCAGATTGGCGCATGTGTGTGGACTACACAGACCTGAACAAGCATTGCCCCATGGACCCCTTCGGGCTACCAAGGATTGATCAAATAGTGAACTCCACGGCAGGATTAGCTCTACTATCATTCTTAGATTGCTACTCAGGATACCACCAGATCGCGCTGAAGAAAGAAGATCAGAGCAAAACCTCTTTTATCACCCCCTTCGGTGACTACTGCTACAAAACAATGTCCTTCAGATTGAAGAACGCTGGAGCAACGTATCAAAGAGCGATACAGACTTGTTTGGGAGAGCAGATTGGCAAAAATGCCGAAGCATACGTAGACGACGTGGTGGTGAAAACAAGAGAACCAGAAACTCTGATGCAAGACCTGGAAGAGACATTCAAAAACCTCAACAGATGGAAATGGAAGCTCAATCCAACCAAATGCGTCTTTGGAGTACCATCGGGGCAGCTACTCGGTTTCTTGGTCAGCAACAGAGGCATTGAAGCCAGCACCAAGCAAATCAAAGCAATCGAGATGACACAACCCCGAAGCGTCAAGGACGTCGTAAGAAGCTCACAGGGGTGCATGGCGGCACTCAACAGATTTATATCCAAGCTTGGAGAGAAAGGACTACCCTTCTTCAAACTAATCAAAACCAAGGGAAAGTTTGATTGGACTGATGATGCAGACAAGGCGTTTGAAGAACTCAAACAATACCTTACGACAGCTCTAGTCCTAACACCTCCAAAGGATCACGAAGAACTCCTGCTTTACATAGCAGCAACAAACACAGTGGTCAGTTCAGCAATCATCATGGAAAGAGAAGAGCCAGGTCACATCAGCAAAGTCCAGAGGCCAGTTTACTACGTGAGCGAGGTTCTATCCGAGTCTAAGGCTCGATACCCTCACGTACAAAAACTACTCTATTCCATACTGATCACATCAAGGAAGCTACGACACTACTTCGACGGCCACAAGATCACGGTGGTGACAGATTCACCACTAGGCGATATCCTAAGGAACAGAGATTCAACAGGGCGCATATCAAAATGGGCAGTAGAACTCGGAGCATTGAACCTAGAGTTCACCCCAAGAAGAGCAATCGAATCTCAGGCACTTCTAGACTTCATAGCAGAATGGACAGAGCTCCAACAACCCATATCCGACGACACCAAGAAGCATTGGAACATGTACTTCGATGGATCGTTGAAGCTAGGGGAGCAGGGAGCCGGGATTTTATTCATATCTCCGAAGGAAGACAACTCAAGTACGTCTTTGCGAGATCATGTGGCAAGCTACAAACAACGAGGCGAGAATATGAAACACTCATCCACGACCTCAAGATAGCAAGAACTCTGGGAATCAAGAGACTTCAAGTATATATGGCGACTCATTTGTTGTCATCAATCAAGTCAACAAAGACGGGACTGCACAAAGGACAACATGGGCCTCTATTGCTGGTGGTATGCACGCAAACTGGAAAAGAACTTCCAAGGCCTAGAAATCCTACACGTGTTCGAGATGCGAACGTGGCTGCAGACGTGCTAGCCAAACTCGGATCTGATAGAGCCCAAGTCCCACCAGGAGTATTCGTCGAAGAACTCTTGAAGCCATCCATCAAGGAGAACCCAGATGAAGACAACACGAGCAATCAGCTCTAAACGGAGTAATGATAATCTCTCCGTGTTGCGAATAACTCCCTAGATCGAAGACATCATTAACTTCATCAAGAACAAAACGCTACCCGATGACAAAGTGAAGCAACCAGGATCTTGAGAAGAAGCAAGAAATACGTGCTCATCGGAGACAAGCTTTACAAGAGAGCAAAGCATCATCGAGTACTACTCAAATGCATAAGCTCAAGATGGAAAAGACATCCTCCAAGAAATCCACTCGGATCTTTGTGGAAACCACGCAGCGTCAAGAACCCTCGTGGGAAAAGCATTGAACTGGATACTATCGCCAGCAGCTCTCAAAGACGAGAAGAACTCGTCAAAAGATGCAAAGGATGCGGATGTTTGCAAGACAAGCGCATGTGCCCACTCACAACCTAATCGCATACCACCATCATGGCCTTTTTTCTTTGGGGGACTGGATCAAGTCGGACCACTTAAAAGAGCCAAGGGAGGATACGAATATATCTTCGTCGCCATCGATAAATTCACCAAATGGATAGAATACAAGCCATTGGTCATCTTCAGCTCCACCAAGGCAGTCGAGTTCATCCAAGAGATCATGCACAGATTCGGGATGCCCAACAGGATCATCACTGACCTCGGATCACCGTTCACGGCGGCAGAATTCGAAGATTGGGCACAAGATTGTGGCATACGGATAGACTATGCCTCTGTGGCACATCCTCAGGCTAACGGACAAGTCGAAAGAGCAAACGGACTCATCCTTGCCGGACTAAAGCCAAGACTATATGAAGAACTCAAAGACTACGGAGCTAAATGGATTGAAGAACTTCCAAAAGTCGTCTGGGGCCTAATAACTCAAATCAGCAGAGCAACAGGCTACTCTCCCTTCTTCCTAACCTATGGATCAGAAGCCGTTCTACCGGCAGACCTCATATGGAGCTCTCCAAGGATCGAGCAATTTGAAGAAGGAGAAGGAGAACAGACAAGAAGACTAGAAATCGACTATGCGGAAGAAGTCAGATCAAATGCCATCCTCCAGAACGCAAGATATCTGCAAGGACTAAGAAGGCACTATGACAAGAGCACACGTCCAAGAAAACTCAACCCAGGAGATCAAGTACTCAAGAGAAATCAAAAGACGGAAGGCAAGCACAAACTTTGCTTTCGGCCCATGGGAAGGACCATACATCGTCAAAGGAGTATGCGGGACCGGGAACCTACGAGCCGATGACCATGCAAGGAGAAGAAATCGAAACTCTTGGCACATAAGCCAGCTCAGAAGGTTCTATCCATAATCAGAGGAACTCAAGGCAGCAGAGAAGAAGCAGAACGCAAAAATAACTCTCTGACACTTCAAGAAGAAGAAGATCAAGCCTGAGAAGAACTCTGGACCATCCAACAAAGGAAAGGTTCACCGAATACGCGGCTACCAGGCACTTCAACCAAAAAGAAGTTGACCAGAGTGAAGCTGCATGCCTCCCAAGGGAGATGAACAAATAGCCTGAATTGGCGCTTCGCAAGAAGAAGTAGACCAAAAGAAGGCAACCCCGGCCACCAGAACGGAGGTCAAATTCCAAGGGTGGAACCACGCGACGTCCTAGCTCTGGAATAGCGTCCACACCTTAAATCCTAGCGGAAGATCGTGAACTTCGACTCTTGAAAAAAGAGGACGTTGGGATCGGCCCGTTTAGGTCACAGAGGCCATCGAGGGTCCAGAAAGTGCCACTATGTCCAATGACGGCGGACGGCCTTTCGAATCGGGCGTGAACGGTGTAGTGTTGTGAAATAGAAACCCATCGTCTCACACAAGTCTCTCAGAAAGCAGAGCAACCCAAACCAGGCAAGATGGATTGTAGTGTTATGAAATAGGAACCCAACCATCTTGACCTTCAGTCCGCAATGCACTTAAATGGGCCCGGACTGAGAACCTTACAAGGGACGTTATGTGATAGTCCACTGGACAGCATGGGAGAGCCCTAGCCCAGAAGCGGCAACCCAGAGTTAGAACAACTCTTTCTGGAGCACGACTCCACCAAATTACACTAGCATGTCTAAGAAAAGACAGCGCTAGAGGGCCTAAAGGAGAAACCTAACGGCCTGGAGAAACCCTCCGAACAATCGTGACAAGTCTCAAGAAAAGACAAAAGTCACATGTCGAAGAGAACAACCACGGCAACCCGGGGCACGCCCCCAATCACCTTCAGCAAGTCCACGAAAAGGCGAAATGAAACTTCAGAAGAAACAACTCTGAAGACCTGAAGCAAGACTCCACCACTGTCAGCTAGTCTACAGAAAAGACGAGCTGATACTCCAGAAAGAACAACTCTGGAACTCAAGAGCAAGCCTCCACTCATCATGACAAGTCTCAAGAAGAAGACACAAGTCATTTGTCGAGGAAAACAACCACGACAAAACCGGAGCAAGACTCTACAACTATGGAGCAAAACTCTACAACTATCTTGACCAAGTCTACAAAGAAGGCGGTGATACTCTAGAAGAAACAACCCCGGAGCTCGGGAGGAAGACTTCAGATCTATCTTCAGCCAAGTCTACAGAGAAGGCAAGCTGACACTTTGTTGACACCTCTTAAGCTCTATTTTTATGTGTCAACTAAACATATAATAAGGTTATAAAAAGAATAAATGCATAGAATAGGTATTATCTTGACACGAGTTCCACGAAGTTTTGGTGATTTATATCTTTTCGAGGGGACTTGACAGGGTAAATGCCGGAAAACTTAGAGAAAACCCCCAAACAATAAGAAGATTTACCATTGGAGAATTTTGACCCGAAAAGTGAACTAAAACATTCTAGAAGACACCGAGAAGATACGGGGAAAGACCCGACGGCTGGGCCACCGTGGCTTTGGCGGCCGCCGATCAAGATTAGGCGCCGCGGGGGGGACCTTCGTCGGTGTCATCTTCCTAGGTCGGTTTCAAACCGACTTTGAGGTTGTATACGCCCGTTGTTGAAGGTCGGTTTGATCCAAGGGTCGGCATTCATCGGCCCACGACTATATAAGGATGATCCTACCTCTAGCCTCGGGCATGAAAATCATTATTCATCATACTCGGCTCGATCACGGCTAGAGCCATACCTCTCTAATTAGAAGAGCTTAGATCAAGTTGAGAGAGATTAGTAGAAAGTTGAGAGATAGATCAAAGAACTTAATTAGAGTTCTAGATCTGTTCTTGAGAGATAGAAAGTAGAGTTGAGGAGAAGAAAGGGAGAAGTACGGATCATCGGTGACTCTCTACGCTTGTACCTCCGGGATCAAAGGCTTCATTGCACTTGATCTTGAGACTTCTTTGGTGGATCAACCTTATATTTGAGTAAGTTCACTTATTTATATTTCTTTCGGTTTATGACTCATTAGAGTACTTTAATTCTTGTCGCTCTTGAATTGAAGTTGTTTTCCCTAGTGCAAACGTGGTGTTTGGACTAGATAACTCATAAATACACCCTACCCGCCGGGAGCGTGGTAGATCGTGGTAGTGACGGTACCATTGATTCCTTTGGACTCCACTTCCCGTAGGATAGGACACGTGGGACATAGTTCTTTGGGGAATAGTAAGTTTCGCCCTTACTTTCCTTTGAGTACGTCCCCATTAAGGAATATCTCTAAGCCTTACAAGGATATAAACTAGACAACCATAGAATTCTTCTCACATTTTATCGAACTCAGTTCCTTCCTATTATCTCGGGGATTAGTTTTGTCTCATTATTCTCACACCATTCTCCCCGTGGATTCGATATTTAAAACCCTCTCCCGGGTGAAGTGCTCATCGTTTCTGTTCGCTTGCAGACTATACAATTTATAAATAATTCTGTAGGATAACTTTTACCAACACACTTCAGAAGAAAAAACTCTGAAGCATTGAAACAAGACTCCAATCTACTACGGCAAGACCTATGAACAGGCTAGCCGACGCGCCAAGGGAAAAACAACCCAAAAGCGCAAAGGACAAGATCCTATTCTATCTCCAGCAAGCCTACAAGAAGGTCAAGCTGAATCATCAGAAGAAACAACTCTGATGCTGCGGAGCAAGACTCCAAACTACTCAGCGCAAGTCTACAAGAAGAAGACAAAAGTCAGAAGCCTAAGGAAGAACTCTAAAGGCGCAATCCCAACAAAGTCGTCTGAGGAGAACAACCCGGATGACTACGACAAACTACAACAAGTTTGCACGAAGGCAGATCAGAATCATTCAAGAGCAGGACGAAAGTTGGATAAGAAAAAGAGCTCTTTATTCAACGCCTTAATGATTACAAGATACACGGGAAACAATTCCCTACAAGATACAAAGAAGACTCAGATGCACGGGGAGCCCTACAAGAACTCCCACGTACAAGATACAAAGGAGACCAGGAGCCCTACAACTCTGAAGAGTACTTCCAAGAAGGCAGTAGGAGTCCGCGTCCAGGAGCGACGAAGATAGAGCGCCAGGACCTGTTTCCAAACTCCACCAAGCTGACTCCAACCGACAAGGGGAAGATCCATCCAAATCTTGACTAAGAAGTCAAGACCCTTGCACGGGAACTCAAAGCACCAAAGAGCGCTAAGAAGACCACGGAGGAGTCAGCACCTGCACAAAAGTACTCGAAAACCGAAGAACCTGGAAGATACAGAGAATCAACGGGCCACAGAGTTCCAAAGTTGCTGGCCTAGGGAAAAAGAGCTCTCACAGGTACAATACCCTAGAAAGGAGCAAAGTACCGCAAGAATACGGCCACGGCAGTTCCTCAAGACTCAAAGGCACGAAGCTGGAGAAACATAACCCCCTTGAACTAGGCAGCAGGAGCTATATCCTCTCCAAGAAACTCGAGCCGATGGACATCATGAGGATTAGACTAGCCGACCAAGAAAGCACCTTAGCCCTCTTCAGGCTAAGGAGCAACTGGAAGTAGTCTGCTCCACCCATCATCGGAGGCCGGTGAAGTGGGATAGGACGACGGAGCGATGGAAAACTCGATCTCAGAAGATCGCATCCCAATCACAAGGCTTCCCTTTCCCGCCGCTAGCCACGTCCAAGAGGGGAACCACCGCCGGAGTAGTCCCCTTCTACTCCGTTTCACAAGACATCCCTCACTCGCAGAAGAACCCCAGAAGGCTCAAGACAATGCCCGGGGGATGGTCCGGCTCGCTCACCACAATCGCCATGGATCAGAAGCTTGAAGAAGCTATTCTACAGAGGAGAGGAGACTATACAAAGAAGAAGATGATCTGGTTTCTTCACCGAAGCCAGACAGTACATATTTATAGGCAGAATCAGCATGCCAATAGACCGGGTCCATGAAGACGAGGCGACCAGCAAAAAGGAGCGGTCACCTCAAATCTCGCAGCATGGAATTTATGGCAATGACTACCATGCACAGACGCTTCCCGAAAAACGGAGCTTGATAAAAGCGCCTTTGTGACTCCCATGATCGCACGGAAAAAGAGAAACGGTTAAATGCCCGGGAAGCATGAAGAACCTCAAGAGCTCTATCTACGAAAAGAACTCTTAGATGCTCGGGGGCTACAGGATACCCGGGGCACGATTTTTTCAAAGAGCTCCGACGACGAGAAGAACTCGAAGACGGAGGAGAAGAACTCAAAGACCTTCCAGCTCTTTGTGCCAAAAAGCAAGAAGCTCGGGGGCTACACCCTACAGGTGCACTTTTTTAACAAAAGTGCACGCCATACGAAGACCACAAGGATCGCATCAAAGCCTTCATCCGAGAAGAGTAGAAGGCTCTCATGACTCAAACCTGAGATGCTCGGAGGCTTGCGGGACAAGATTCCTTTTCAAGGAAGAAGAGCTCCGGCGACGAGAAGAACTCGAAGACGGAGGAGAAGAACTCGAAGACCTTCCAGCTCTTTGTGCCAAAAAGCAAGAAGCTCGGGGGCTACACCCTACGGGTGCACTTTTTTCAAAATTGCACTCCGTAAGATGATCTTGAAGACCATATCAAGGCCTCACCCGAGAAGAGCAAAGACAACTCTCGTAACTCGACCTTGAGATGCTCGGGGGCTTGTGGATACAGGATCACCAAAGAACTCTACCGAGTTGTTCGCAGGGTTCTATCCTAGCCTGCGGCCACAAACAACTCCCAGAAGGCAATGGAAGCATAGCTACGGTGACTTCTGTTGCAACTAGGATAGAACGCTAGTCAGGTTACCTTGTTTAGAGTTCGGGTGTTCGGTTCCTCTACAGACAACCCTCTCTGTATCCGACTAGGGCCGTGGCGAGTTCCTTGGCTCCTTAGACTATAAAATGCGGCCAAGGAACACCTCGTAGAGGGGGAGCAGAACGCGCAGCGCAAGTGCGCGACACAAGCTTGGCCACGACCAAGCGGCTGTAAGCTTCCACGGACCGGTTCTCGGCGACCCCATCAATCAAAAACAGGCTCACGCCCGACCGGGCGTAAAGGTCTTTACTCGATCCTTGATCGAGGGCCCGAACCATTATAAAAACCCCGTTCTCAATGTCAATTTGCACAACAAACCGCCGGGCTCAGGTTCATCGAGGCCCGAACAAACTGTCCGGTTCACCCCGTGGCGAGGCTCTCGGTCGTAAAACATCGACAGCATATTACTCCCAAGTTATTTTATCCCCATGAGTTAAAACAAAATGGGGAAAGCAGAGATTCTACAAACTATGTCATTGAGTTATTCACAAAATCTCTACCATCTTCATCATTTCATAAATGTGTTGAAGGAATTGGTATGAAGAGGCTTAGAAACTTGCTGAAATCGGGGAGTAAATTTAAATAAATAAATCATTTGTGTATCGTATTGTACTCTTTTCTTTATATGAGTTTTACTTTGATGGTTTCTCATATGAAGTTTTTAACGAGGCAATATCAGCATTATGTATGTCATATCATCTTGTTTTTCCCCACGGGGTTTTTTAGGGGATGATATTGTGAGGGTATACACATGATTATCATGGTGTTTTCTCCTATATTTTCCCATTGGGTTTTAAGGAGTTTTATCCCGATATATCAATGTATATATAAGTTTTTTTTTCCCACGGGGTTTTTCAAGAATTAATAACTACGATGAACACTGAAGTTTCCATAAGATAATTGATCGGGGAGTGTTGAGAATATACTTAACATATTCTAATGATCAATTAGTAAGCGCCATGGCGATTGCCGGGAGCCAAGGCGCTCCATGTTTTCCATCGAGAAGCGCCCTTTGGGCATGTAATATATATATGTACAATGTTCATCAATAAAGATTTAACCATTCCATTTACATTGTCTCTCGTTTACTGTCTACTGCTCCAAACTATACTGTAACAAAAAGAGCCCCTAACTACTGGTACGGATTTAGAGATTACATGGCGCCCAAATGTCGCGACCACTCCACCTTAAACGGTAGCAAGCCCATGATCCCGTTGGGCTATCTAGAAATCCCGTAATGATGTATGGTTTGAAAAAAAAAATCTGGCATATCCCCTGCATCCATTGTTTGTTATGCCTCAGCCCTCACGGGGTTCTGGGCAGGTTTGTTTCTAGAAGCTGATAAAGAGAACGTGGAGGTGTCACCGACAGCGGTGTGTTGGCCCTTGGTTGCAACAAAGCTGTGGCACGTGGGAAGAAAAGGAAGCATGAAGAGCTCAAGGATGGTGCCGACAATAGCAAGCTCAAGCGAAATGGCGGTAATTTTTTTTTAGATCGAAGGTTTACATCATCCAAGTTCAGAAATGCGGTGCATAAGCACACAACAATGGTAAACTGGAATGAGATACAAGGCTAATAAGCCCGCTCTCCTCCACCAAGACGCCAGGCCTGAATCATTTCCGACGATGGCGAAGATTGAGCACCCAATTGTTCCAAGCTGTAATGAATGAGCTCCTCTCATCTCCGCCGATACGTCTTTGGGGCGCTGGACAAGTCCTCCAATTGCTTGCTTTCGGGTTTTCGGTTTGTATCCCGGCTTCCTCCTTATGCGGCGGCAACCATCCTCGAAGCATCCTTGCTAGTCTCATCGGCACCACATTCATCCCTGTCCACACCGTTCCCTGCAAGCACAAATCATTGTGTAATAGCCATAAGGTCCATAGAACAGCAGATCAAACAACATTAACCAATCTATGCCTCTTATTGGATAACCAAAGTTTTGCTACTGATTCAAAGTCGGCACCAATCTCAATATTTAACGGATCGGACACTATTCTTGGATATGTTCAGCCACCAAGCACTCAAAAAATAAATGGACAATAGTCTCATTTTCAAAGCACAAAAAAGACAAGTCAAGTCACTAACATTTCTCCTTTTATGTAAGTTGTCTCTAGTCAGACATCTATTGTGCGCTATTAGCCATAAGAAGAATTGAATTCTTGGAGGTATTGTTAATTTCTAGACTACATGCACAAATCTGGGATAAATCCCTCTACAGTTCACAATAGCATACAGGGATTGTACTGAGTACTTCCCATTTGATGAATAGCTCCATAACATCTGGTCTTCCTCATCATTGAGTGAGACCTCTTCAATTATACTACACAAGTCCATCCACATATGCATAAGAGCTTCAGACACATTCTCCTAAAAGAGAGCTTAAGCTCCTGTCCATCCCAAACTTGAGCCACAGTTTTACCTTGTTGCTCATTGATAATATATAGAGGCCAGGAAATAATTGCTAGGCTTGAATAACCTATCCATTGATCCTCCCAAACCTGATTCTCTTCCCATTACCTACATTCCATCTAATAACCACAAGGGTTGCTCTAGCTGCCCATAACACTCCATTCTAAAAAGGAGATGAACCAGCCTCAGGACAACAAAACATGTTTGGATCAACATTTTTATACTTGAAGTCTACAATCTTGACCCAGATGGGATTTTTATTTAAATGATATCTAAATATCCAGGAAGCAAGAAGAGCAAGATTAAGACCCCTTAAATCTAAAGTGCCTAAACCACCCTCTCCTTTTGTTGGGAGACCAACTGCCAATTAGCCAAGTGATATCTCGTGTCTTTCCTCTGAATTATCCCAGAGAAAATGACCCATACGAGTGTTCATCATATCAATTGCGCATCTAGGAAATTTTATAATTGACAAGAGGTAGATAGGTATGCTGGATAAACATGCTTTCAGTAAGACCAATCTACCAGCATAAGACAAAAGCCTGCCTCTCCAACCTGCAATTCTTTTGATCATTTGTCTATTAAAAGTTGGAGGTCCTCTCTAGTCAATTTGTTGTGATGTAAAGGAACTCCCAAGTATTTGATAGGGAAATCACACCTTTTGCAACAAAAGATCTTAGCAACGTCATTTGCTTGATCATCTTCTAAGCCTAAAGTCAGAAGATCACAATTGTCATAGTTAGTTTTCATACGATATTTGTTCAAAACAAACCGGCAACCACTTGAAGTTAGTAGCCTTTTCGGATCATTTTCTAAGAAAAGGAGGGTGTCATCAGCATATTGAAAGCTGATGATCCCACCCTCTACTACTTGTGGCAATAGCCCAGCAATGAGCCCTTGGTTAGCTCCTTTCATAAGCATTCTAGTGAAAACATCAACCACCAAGTTGAAAAGCAAGGGTGATAGTGGATCACCTTGTCTCAACCCTTTTCCTGGTTTAAAGTATTTACTATTCTCATCATTAATTCTCACACAAATGGACCCTCCTTGAACCATTTGTATCATCATTCTCCTCCATCTACTTCCAAAACCTTTAGATTCTAACATTTCCTCAAGGAAACTCCAACTAACTCTATCGTAGGCTTTTTCATAGTCTAGCTTTAGAATCATCCCTTCTTGTTTCTGTTTATGGGTTTCATGAATCAATTCATGAGCTGACACCACACTCTCCAAAATAAACCTACCTTTGATAAAGGCTGTTTGGTTTGGAGCAACTAGCCTATTGGCCACTTTAATAAGTCTATTGTTTAGAAGTTTTGAAAAAAATCTTAAAACTGCAATTGATGAGGCTAATAGGTCTAAATTTTTTAAGGACTTTAGCCTCAGGTTCTTTTGGGATGAGGGTAATCATGGCATAGTTTAGCATGTCTATGTTTAAAGCATCCTTCATAGGCTCTAATAAGGTTCATCAAGTCCTCCTTATTGATGTCATCCCAAAAGACCTGGTAAAATAAGAAGGAAAAACCATCAGGGCCAGAGGCTCCTTCAGTATATGAGCCAAAGATAGCCTCCTTGACCTCATTTTCTGAGAATGGAGCTTCATGCATCTCATTCTCAGAATCAGTCACTTTTTCCTCTTCCTACCAGAAGTCTTGATTCAGTTTTACTCTACTACAGTCCTCTTTACCAAAGAGGTTTCTATAGAATGAAACAGCATGCTCAAGAATACCTTCATTATCCTCAATCCATCCCTTAGGCCCCTCAAGACCTATAATCCTTTTTTTCCTATTTCTTTGATTTGCTACAGCCTGAAAATATGTTGTATTTCTATCCCCCTCCTTCACATTTCTATCTCTAGCACTTTGTCTAGCTCTAATTTCCTCCATTCTCCAAATGGCCTCAAGGTCATTGACTATCTCCTTCATTCTTTGTCTCTCTATACTAGAAATATCATTCTTTTCCAATTTTATATCTAAAAGCTCATGCTCCTTAAGGAGCTCCTGCTTTTGCTTCTTAATCAACGTACTAGTGTTCAGAGACCAACCTTTCACGTTCTTTCTAACTAATCTCACCTTGAACTACCAAATATCAATTGGGTCAGTAAAAGCACAAGGTGTTTTCCATAGCTTCCTAACTAAATCCTTAAACTCAGGGTGGTTAAGCCACCATTTTTTCAAACCTAAACAGACCAGGTTTTTTCTTTTCTTTCAGACCCAAGTCCAACAGAAGAGGAACATGGTCACTACAAGCTCTAGGTCTAGTTGTCACAAAGAATAGAGGGAACTTAAGTTCAAAATTTGTAGTGCAAAAGATTTTGTCAATGGCAGCCCAAATTGGCTGATTCTGGTTATTAGTCCATGTAAAGGACCTTGATGAAGGCTTAAGCTCTACCAAACCAAATTTATTTATCCAATCCAGAAAAAGATCAATCCATTTATGATTGATGATTCCATTACTTTTCTCATTACCAGTGCGCCCGCACCAAGGCTAAGGCCGGCCCAGTCCAAAACTTCACATGGCGGTTCAAATAATGTAGAGGAGGGCGGTGCGGACCGTCGGAGGCTGGTTCAGAGCACTTGGATGCCAGGGAGAGGCGGTTTCCCCACCTTTTTACACTTTACCCCCTATCCCACTTGTATAAGTAGGCCTCTCCTCGCCCCCTCTCAACACACACCACTCTTGGAGTCCTACCTCACACTCCACACTCACTCTCCTACCTCTACCTCTCTACTTCCTCTTCTTCTTACTTGGTTAGTCTTAGAGTAGAGAAGAGCTATGAGGAGGGCTTGTCTCCTAGAAGAATTGCTACTCGGTAATATATTTTTAATGGAGAGTTCTTCTTGTTACAAGTCCTTATTCTAGGTGGCTTGGTGGCCTATCTTATGTTTCACGTGGAAATTTACCCTTTATGTAGCAGCTACCTGTGAATTGTAAATGCAAAGTGAATTTGTGGGGAATAATTGCTTGACATATGAACTTCCAACCGGTTTCGACAATCTGTGTACACATTAGAATTGTGATTTGATTAGGTATATGCAGTGACATTTAAAGGTCTGTTTGCTTATGTGTTCCGAGCACATTTGAGCGAACTCGATCTCCTTATAAGACTTTCTTTGAAAAGCCCTGTTAAGATTTGAAGTTGACTCGCAGGTGCTCTTTGGTCCTGACTCCTGAGTATATGATGCCCTACTGCTTTTGCCTTCTCTTGTTTTACTGTTCTCTTTTGGAGCCTTGAGCTTCTATGATTTCTCAGGCTATAGCTAAACTATTTTTCTTTTATTTTTTAAAATAATACAATTCTCACTTCTTGAGAAGTCAAACAATTTTGGTTTCCCTATATATATTGTCTTTACTATGTAGATAAACAACAACAAAAAAATATGTATATCTATAGCATATCAAAAAGTATTACCATTTGAATTAGAGGGAGTAATATATATGATGCAAAATAAATATTATTAGATTAATTATTTATAGTAAACCTACTTTTAGACATAAATGTTGATATTATTTTTCTATACATTTGGTAAATACTTATAAGGAAAATTATCATAAACTTAGAATTCTATTCTTTTTTTGAACAAAGGAGTACTTTTCAATCAAGTAGTAATCCTAGTTTTGCCAACACTTTTTGGCGTAGTACTTTTTGGTGTAAATCCTAACAATTGAATCAGTCGATTTTACGCTTATATCCCTCTCAAGTCTCAACCATAACCTTACCACGGTGGCATTGAAACAGGAGACACCAGAATTAGGACGACTTTCTTGTGCTGTTCTACCAAACAGAAAATATAGATGGGTCTGCGTTGTTTATGTTGATATTGCTCCCAGGGTACTTTTTAATTAACAACAAACATATAATATATTATCACAACAACCGTATTACAAGGAGGAGGTTCAGATTACAATGAAGCATGGGAGCTGAGGAAGGAGACGACTCTGATCTTGGCGTCGTAGACGACGAAGCCGTCGGTGGAAGGTCGCAGGGGCGTCAAGGACACATACACCCAGGTGGAATGGTCGCGCAAAGCGTCGGCTAAACATTGGCCAGGCGAGCCGGTGAACTAATCGAACCCCGGTGAACGAAGGATGCTTTGTAGATTGTCGTCAGAGGTTGAAGATGGGACTCAAGCCTGGATCCCAGGGGAAGGCAGTGACGCCGCACCAACTCCAATAAAGTGGACTCCTATCTGTAGATAAAAGCTCCAGGACGTAGGGCTGCTAGGCAAGCACCACTAACTCTGACCGTGCATGCGCTGAACAGAACTAGAAGGACATAGTATTAAAAAAACAAGAACAAAAGAGAAAAATAAAAAAGAAAGATGCTTGACACCACAACCAAGAGGAAGCACAGGGGCAGCGCGAACTCTTGCATGAAGTAGGCGGCGGTCTGCAGCGCGAACTCTTGCATGAACCAGCGTAGTTGGGCTCCACATCACATGGCATGGGCCCCACGAAGGATCACTGGGGGATCTAGGATTTCAATCATGGGGGTACGGACGAAAACGATATAGTTCACCAACATGGAAATGACACAATTATATCATTAAACGATGATAAAATAGTTCACATATAGATGGAAGAAGTTACATGTTTCCAACTTTCCATAATTCTAATCTAATGACTGATCGGAATAGAACAATACTGAACTTTACCTTCAGAATGTCGATTCCTGGGCAGTGGGCACAACAGCGTGCCAGCGTAGCCTTGGACGGCCGGACGACGGTGGCGAGGCCGCGAGGCTTCTCACGTCGCGGGCGTCGATGGGAGGCCACGAGCTGTGCCGCGGAGGCGCGTCGTTTCGTCTTTGCAGCGGCAGGTTGAGGAGCGTGCTGTGCGGCGCGTCGTTTCGGCTTCGGCACTCGCCGCTCAGCAGATCGGCAAATACTCCTACACAATTCGTGTTGTACATTTGGACCTGGGCTGTTCATGGGTCTCTAGACATGAGTATTAGCTGTTGTATGGGCTGTACATCCGCCACTAGACATTTGACAATGTATTTCAACCAATTACAGACTATCTATACTTGATTTTTTTTCAGAATTTTTGGGGGGACAGCTGTACCCCCATGCCCCAACTGTACATCCACCACTGCAGGAGGAGCACCGATGGGGTCTCGGGCGGAGCAGCGGACCATGCTCGGAGAGTCGTCCGCCGCCTCCGGGACCACCGCCCTGGCTGTGACCTTCATACCTCTTCGCCTTGATTCACCATCAACTCGGAGAAGACGATCGTGCTCTGCCGAAGCATTGCACGACTTGGCCGCTACGGGCGCCGTGCAGTACATCGGGGAAGCGATTCGTGTGCAGGGGCGCGCTGGAGGATCTCCTGGACGGCGTGGATGTACTGTGCGATTCCCGATCGATGGCCGTGGGTAGCTGTTGGCGACGATGTTGTGGACAAGGTGGAGAACTCCCATGCCCAAGCCCATGGCAGCGCGACGGAGACGGTTTTTTGACCGAACCGACCTCTTTTTTTTTAATTAAATGAAAGAATGTTACAAAGAGTAATTACAAGGCAACCAGGCCCAAAACAAAAAATAAGACATTATACATAGCTATCTCTCCAAGGTTTCAATAAACTATTCTTAGCAGGTTTGGCCTTGATGCACACCAAGTCAAATTCCTGTAAGAAAATCCTATTCCATTCACTGACCTCATTTCGACCATTGTCACAGATGATATTGTTTCTCGTTTTCCATAGAGCCCAGCTTGCAGCAATGACAATTTCTCTGAAGATTGGGTTGTGAAAGTCCTGCCTTGCCTTGAGAAACATTTGGAAGGGCATGAGAGTAGAATCCCAAGTAATATTCAGGGTTTGCCAGCATTCTTTACTGAATGGACATTGGAGAACTCCCATGCCCATGCCCATGCCCATGGCAGCGCGACGGAGACGGTGAAGGAGACGACTGACAAGGTCGAGCGCCGGCAACGCGATGCCGGTGTAGAACTGTCGTCCCTCCGCGGCTTGACGAGCGAACCCGCCGAGTAGCAAAAAACCAACGACAAGGCCGCACATCAGATGCAAATGGCGACCTCGAATAACTCTAGCTGCACCACTGCGAACGGGAAGGCGAAAAAGGGCTCCACGATGACGAAGAGGCACACTACCACCACACCAACGAAGGCGCAGGCTGCGAGGTCAGGCATGAGACGCAGATGAACTCGTGGTGGAGCACAAGCATCCCCACGCCGGCGTCATCTTGCCCCATGGCTTCGACTCTGTGACTTAAACTAGATAAAGTAGCCATCAAGGCCTTTATTTCAGGGGACTCTACGAGACTACAAGGAAGGGATGGAGGAGAAAGGAGAGGAGGGCAGGGAAACTGGAGGAGGGACCCGACCCCCCACCCTCATCGCCGGCAAAGTCGCCGGAGAGGATGGGCAGGGGGCGGCGGCGGTAGATCTGGAGGAAGGGCTCAGAGGAAGAAGAGTAGCGGCATTTCTCTTGGTACTACAGAGAATCGCGTTGGTGGCTTTTGTTGGTAACACGTTATAAAGCAGCAAAACCACTCCCAGGGTAGTAGCTGTAGTAGCTCGTGATGCCATACCACCGGCCTTTTTGCAACAAATTTTGAAACAAAATTGGGTACGGCCTTGCCGTACGTAGCCGGGCGCACGGCATCCTACGTGGCCGCTTGTGATTGGACGTGCGGAGCCTGGGAGAGTCCTCCTGGTCTACGCAGCGGAGCCGAGCCTGGTCGCCTTCCCGCACACTGGGATTGAGATGTCCGATCTGGCTCCATGCCACGCGTCAGAGATCCACCGCGGGTTCATACGGAAAGCACGGTACGGCAGGGCCATACCCAATTTATTTCCCAAATTTTACTTTATTCGTTTATTGTGCAACCAATCCATCATCAAGTTTGCCTGCAAAAATATAGTACTTGTACGAGGACAGTGGCAATGTTGTCGATTCTGTGGCACTTGTATACCTTACAGATATAATGTACAATAAAGACTAAAACAATAGTCTAATAATGTATCCATACTTTTATCTGACAGAAACAATTCACCAACACAACCTTTATTAGACAAAAATTGAACTGGTTGCACATGCCTGTAATAAATCTGTGAGTCTCCGCCTCTCTACCCAAAACAAAGAACATGAACTGCTCCAACAACACGGTAGACTGATTTAAAGGTTACTTCAATGAACAGACACCATCAGCTAAAAGAATGGGAACATGGAACAATTAAATGCAAAACCTAAGAATTGATGAACATGGGAACTGAGTTCTTTCTTTAAAATAGACTATCTAATTGAGCCACTGCATTAGGTACTCCTATTATCACAACTCTTAGTGGAAATGGGCTACTCAAGTTATCCTCATTTTGGTCGATATGAAAGAAACAGTTTAGTTAGAGAGAGAAATAGGACTAGTGCGTCAGTGCCGTCTCTATCTATACTACACAAGCAAAGAACTCCAACTTGGTCCAACAAGAAAAAAAAAACACAGTAAAAATAAAGGCTTGTTGCATTGGACATCTTGTCTATTTGTGCCATACGAGGCCTGACATATCTTACGCAGTTAGTGTTTGAGACGGTATATGCAAGACTTAGAAGTGGTCATTTGGATTCTATTTACAGAATCCTAAGATATTTGAAGAACAGCCCAGGAAATGGGCTCTTGTTTGAGTGTCACAGTCGCCTAAATATGGAAGGATATTGCAATTCTAATTGAGCTAGTTGTCTTGATGAATAGGAGATGAACTTCAGGCTATTGCATATTTGTTGCGGGAGACTTAGTGCCATAGAGGAGTAAGAAGCAAACAGTAGTAGCACGTTCAACTACCAAAGCTGAATGTAGAGCTAGGAAATCATTTGCCGGAGTTAAATGTCCTAAGAAAAAAACCTCATGAGAGTTTGGTGTAGTAACAAGTCTAAAATCAGTATTGCGACTAATCCAGTAGCATGATACAGCCAAGCCTGTGGAGAGAGATCGCGTTTTCATCAAGGAGAAATTAGATGATGGGATATTGGAGTTAAGTCATGTAAACTCAAGTGGTCAAATAGTTGATTGTTTTTCCAGAAATTTTCCACTAACATATTGCATATTGTCTTATATAAACTGCTGCCAAAGGGCCTCTAGTCGAGTTGGTTAGAGGAATTTTAGGTTGGGGTTAAAAAAAATCTCCTCGTCTATTGCCACAACAATACCCCGAACACAAACTCATTTTACTGTTCCAAAAACAGTATCGTCCTAGACGTCTCAGCTCCGCTAGTCCGCCCTTGCTATACTTGCAGAACGAACGCCACAGCTCGGGACACCCCTATGTCTCCGTGTCCACCCTACCACGCTCCTTCAGCCACCCTACCTCCTCTTCTCCCAGCGCCACCCTTCCCTCTCGCCTGTACTGGCGCTCCGCCAGCTCCACCTCTGCTACTCCGCCCTTGCTGTACCACCTGCAGGATGAACGCCGTAGCTCGAGGTAGGCCCCAGCCGTGTCTCCGTGTCCACCCTACCGCGCTCCCACAGGCCCCGGTGTGAGTTGGCTCTGCCGTCTGCCCTTACGTGTGCCCTTGGCGAAGCGTACTCCCGGCCATTACCCTCCGCCCCACCTTTGTCGTTTGGTGAGTCCAACTTTCCCTGCCTTTGCTTCTCTAGGTCGATTTGATTCGATTCGATCTCTACGTCCCAGACAGGTCCTGCCATGTTCAATTTTATGATTTCCATTCCGCCAGGACAACTGAGTGTTGCTGACAACCTCTTTTGACACATTGTCACCAAAACACCCAGGTACACCCGATTGCCTTACTCCTACTGTCTTGCAGATATCCTTTATTGAAAACCTGCATACTATGACTACCACTACGCAGATAGCAGTATAACAATAGTTTTTAAAAAAAAATGAAATGCTAACATGACTATGTTTGCTAATTCATTTCAATTCAAACAATTCTGCCTCGGTGTTAATCCCCCACCCACCCACCCACCCGTTTTTTTTTACTTTCTTTGCCAAAGGTTTGCTTCTCAACACAGTGTACTGTGTGGTCATGCCGTCTTCTCAGATTTACACGCCTTATTACCAGGTGTACTTTTTAACTTAGTACTCATCAAAGCAATTAGCTATCACATTTGTTGCTTGACTATACCTATACCGTATATGTAGTTTAGTGCCGGTAAATCATGGCTTTGTTATATATGCCGCAAAACAATTTGTCTATTACTCTATTAACCATCTGCTCCGACCTTATATGCTTTATATATGATTTTAGATCCAAATACCTAGCCACTGCTAAATAGTTCTCACCAATTTAGCCTTCTTCTCTTATTTTTTCCCATTCCTTCGTTTTTTGGTTTTGTTTCGATGGATCCCTCTTATTATGTACAGCCACACAAATATGTCAAATTTAAGGTTAAAGATCTTTGAGATCCAATTGCTTTGCAAACACAAATGACCGCTCTTGGATCTTTGATGCCCGTCTTCAATGCTCTTTTACTCATGTCTACTTTCACTCAGTTATCCTATTACCTCTCTTTTTTCCCTTTCTATCAAGGTTGGCTTAATTTACAGTTTAGGGAATAATTTAATACCCTGCTCTTTTCAATTTTTTCAAGTTGTGGCCACTGCCCAGTAGCAAAACATGATTCAATGTTGTGACAGTGTCCGGTGTGATTATATCTTCAGGCCATGATTGCTTGGTATTCGCCTGTATAGAACTATTTCATAGCTTTTAGCCATTTCTTTTCCTTTTCTTCTTTGTCCTCTTAGCCTCACTCTTGGCAAATGTTACATAACAAATCATTTTTTTCCGAGTGTACCGACTAGTGATAAATATTTATCACTCATATTGAGGGAGAGTGTTGAACTTTATCTATGCATAAGCGTGTAACCCTAAGCAAAGACTAGAAATTTCCTCAGAAATCAACACTATGTGTAGTGAACAACTTGTTGTCAAGTGCCTTGGGAAATGTTTCCCATGAGTACGGGATATAAAATTAATAGAATAGTGTCATTAAACCCATTTAGATCCTCCTTTGGAAGGAGGATAAGTGGGGTCTCCAGTTCTCCATCCAATTGTTAGAATCTTTGATAATAATCAAGTATCAAAATAGGATCCAAAAGCTCTTAGAAACTCAATAATCAATCACACTCCACCTAGTATATAGAAACGATTTGTATATAATAATCTAACTAATTGTTGTGGCAAAACTTTAAGCCCATATAAACGAATGAGATAGTTATGATCTTCTAGATCATTCATATCAAGCATAATGAGTTGCCTCTTTACATCTTGCATATTATGTAAAAGATTTGGTTGTGATAAGAAATTCCAAATAATATGTGCAATTAAAGAGAAATAACTACATGTCAATGCACCATTGTCATCACTTGGCCTGAGCTGGTGGGTCAAAGTCATAATCATAAAGTAAAGAGAAACTAAAACTCACATAGCCTAGCTCTCTACACCTTTTTTCACCTCCTCCAAAGTAGAACCAAAACCATAGTAGCCTTAATATTTGCAGAACATTTGATTGTGCAGTAATCACTACAAGAAACCTCTTAATCATTGATGGATTTTCTGTGATAGCTTTAGTGAATATCACTAGCAATATACCATCACTACCAACACATAATTTAGCAGAGTGGGTATCCAGCCCAAGACCCAATACACACTCGCATATATAATGCACCGAAAACCTAAATCCATCCATCAGTCCACCACAGTTACCTTCCCCATGTCCACCAGCCGTCGCCACCCGACCCCTCACCATCTCGTCTCCCACTCGAGTGTCGGCACCCTCTTCCCCTTTCCACCTATGCGCTAACGCTCCCCTACTATGCCTCCAAGCCAACGCCACAATCCCAATCCCCAGCATCACCTCCCACCCGAGCGTCGCGCCATCCTGCCCCCATCCTCTCGTTGGATCCATGTGCGGCCACTGGTGCATACAACATGATGCACGCTAACTTTAATGTGGATTAAACCAGCAAACCATATAATATTAATATGGATTAGAGTGTAGCCAAACAAAACACCTAATTTTTTCATCCGTATATAAGTCACAGCCACGTATCAAAAGTACCAAAACGGCAACCCACGCCAACAATGCATGCCGTGCACCCAAAACATTTCACCACTGTCACATGATCTTCTACGCACCAAATCTCATCACACCCCCATAACCCTTTTCTTTCCACCATCACACCTAGGCACAACCCATCTAAACTATCGTTTGCCAGTTTACACACCATTTAAATGCTACATAGTACTACATTGTTAGTGTTTATACCATGTTTAAATGACTGTTTAATTGACCATTTAGACAAAAAAAACAATAGCTAAACAAACGTTCAGTTATATTATGACAATACTGCCCCTAACCCCCCATCCAAAGCCGCCGGCCGGCCGTATGGCTCCGTGGGACGCAAACGCAAAGCAGAGGACGGAGTGAATGGGACACTGACCTGTGGGACCCCAGCCAAAGGGGCAACAGAGCAGGAGAGAACAGAGGCGCAAAGCGTGCCGAAGCACCAGCTGGCAGTTGCAGACTAGGCGAAACCAAACCGGAGGAGACCAGCCGCCACGGCGAGAGAGCAGCCACGGCGCGGGCCACCGTGCTGCCGCCCACTGTGCTGATCCTCCTCCTAGGCTCTCTACTGCAGTAGTAGTAGAGAGACCATAAAGCGCAGCAAAAGCACACTCGACTCGCATTCTCCTCCGTCGCCTCTTCTCATCTGTAGCAGAGGAGCGCGGAAAACCCCAACCTGCGCCGCCGCCGGCGCGCCGTAGGGTTTCGCCTCGCCACGCCTCGCCGCCGGCGATCGCCGGCGCGCAAGGTACGCCTCTCGGCCCTCCACCCATTTCCGTTCCTTCGTTGCCGCAGCCATCTCGCGCCCTTGGCCCCGTTCCGTTCCGTTCCGCGCCGCCGCCGGCCCGCGTCGCGAAATGCGGCGTTTCCTCTGCTCCTGGACTGGATCGCTCGCGGTCTGGACTGGTGCACGCACGCGTCTCTCTCTCTCTCGGAAAAAAAAGGCCGCTATTTTTCTTCGTTTCTTGGTTTCGTTCGGCGGCGAGGGCTTTGGAGCCCGTTCCCCTCGCCGCCGGCTGCGCGTGGTTTTGGCGGTTCGAGCACTGACGTGGCCTCAGCCCTCAGGTGGCCACCCCGCCCCTGTTCTTGTTGTTTGTGTGCGTCTCATGGCGGGGCTGGGGTTTTGTGCTGAAATGCGGGGTTGTTTTGGTGGGCAGTGCCTGCGGGGTGGGGTTTTGTGCTGCTAGTGCGGTGCTGAATTGTGGGGGGGTTTCTTGGTGGTGCCCCGTGATCGTTGATCGGGACGCGTGGTGGGGAACCATCTTATGATTTCTGAATCCCAAGATGATGCAAGGTTGCGAACTTGCCTACAATTCGGTGTGCTGGTCCTGTCTGCCCAAATCGCCATTAGAAAAGGACCGGAGAGGGAGACAGTGGTGGGTTTTGTTGAAAATCATCTCCTTTTCTTTTCTTTGGCGTGATTGGTACTGCTATTCTAGTAAGGTGCTCCATTTAGGTAGAATTCTGTGAAATGGATGTCTGATGTGTCAAATTTTTTTTATAAAGGCAGCATCTTTGCTGTATGCATCTGCCTGACAAATTACCTGATTGCTCTTCTTTTTGTGGAATGCTATGTGGAACCCTGGGTGCACATCTTATACTGATTATCTTTTGGTTAAGAAATTGAAAAGTTGCATTGTTACACAAATTGTTTGTGATTTCAGTGTTTGTCCCTGAATACAATGTGGATGCACATGTTCTGCTTTCTGATTTCAAAGTTGTGCACTTCCATGATACTGATTATGTTGTTTCCCTGTTCTATTGTATAAAGGCAGGGATTTTGTTGACACAGAGTGCCAGCTGTCTGTTGTTTAGCGATGGGAGAACCACAAACGAATGGCGATCAGTCACCTGCTGGCTCAGATACTGATATGATGGATTGCCTGAATTTGGATGGCTATGTAGATGTTGAAGATCCCCACAAGGAGGGTGCAAAAGGGGAGCGGCAGCCTTCAGGCAGAGTTGATGAACTGCAGTCTGTTATGGATTTGGATTTGACAGGTATAATATCTGTGGAAGATGAAGGGAATGAAAGGCACAATGCTATGGATGTGGATGTGAAAGAAATACTGTCCAAGGAAGTTGAAGGGAAAGGAAAGGCTTCTTCAGACCTACCCTCACATGTACCAGTTGATTTTGATGTGGCAAGCCTCGAGAAGTTTTGTAAAGAAGCATCAAGATCATTTTTCAGTGAAAGTGGACTGGTTAACCATCAGATAAACTCATACAACCATTTTGTCTCCCATGGACTCCAAGAGCTCTTTGATTCTCTTGAGGAAATCACTGTGGAGCCTGATTATGACCCTTCAAAAAAAGATGGTGCATGGAAACATGCAACTGTTAAATTTGGTAAGGTTAAGCTTGGTGAGCCAGTGTTTATGGTTGACAACTCTGACCTTGAAGAGCAAGATCTCAAATTTAAGCCTAGACATGCTCGCCTCCAGAAGATGACATATGCGTCTAGGATGGATGTACAAATGACTGTTCAGGTCAGGATGTCCTAATTCATGTTACATATCAAGTAAACAGTAGGGGTAAAATATATTATACCTGTTAAGAAAAACTAAACTATATATAATATAAATGGAAAATAATTAAAAAGATGTTTCAGATATTCCAGAAAAGCTTTCTTATTCTCTTAACTAGTATGGATGTTAATGTGACCATTTCAGTCTTTTTCTTATATTTCGCAAATGACATAGAAGTTAGTCACATTGAACTCCATCCCGAGTTCATTTTTAACTTTGTTATTTTGGTGCAATAGCCATAATGAGATCGCTTATGTTTTCCTCCTTGCTCAGCCTGCAAAACTCATGCAGACTTTGAATGTAGCCATTTCACTGTGGTTTGGCATTCTGCTTGTAGTATTGACATGTTTAATATTAACGAAACAAAATTCCTAGTTCCTTCTCCCTGTATATTGAGCAGCAGATGTGATTTAAAATTATTCTGGCATCTGTAACTGTAATCAAGTTATGACCTTGATCTTTGTATCAATAAGATTTCTACTGATATTTTACCATCTGATCAATTAATGTTTTGGCTTTATCAGGTTTATATACCCCACGAAAGTGACAAAGCCAAAACTGGCAAAGCCGAAACTGGCAAAACCAAAACTGGCAACGATACGTATGTTCATAGAAGAGAAATAATGACAGAAACTCAACAGGTCAACATTGGATTGTTACCTGTCATGGTGAAGTCAAATTTGTGCTGGCTGCATAAACTTCAAGAAAGTGACTGCCACTTTGATTTTGGTGGCTACTTTTTGATCAAAGGAACAGAAAAGGTACTGCTTTACATGATCCATGCTGTTCATTTAATTCTCAGCAAATGTATTTCACAAAGATCATTGCATTATGCATTCTTATATATTTTGATGGTGCTGCAAATATATTATGTACCAGGTGAGGCGTGCAATATAAATACTTAGTCAGAACAAAAGCGGTTTTATGGTTCATAATACATGTGTATGGCACTGCTATGCAAATTCCCTACATGCCACCTTTCTCAATAGTTTAAGCTTTGGCCTTCGGCGAACTAATTAGTGCATGAAACTCAATATGTTGTCATATACAAAGGTTTTAAGTTGAGACCTGGCTATCGCAAGTTTTACAAAAGGTGACTGCAGCTCACTTCTATTGCACACCTTAGGCTTGAGGGTATCGCCATGAGGGAAGTGAAGTGTACTAATTAGGGGGGAGAGAGATGACAGAGATGAGGGAGACTATCCTGCCACTGCCATACATATGTTATGTTAATTTCAGGCTTACTCAAATGGAGTTTACAAATTTGAGCTTGGCAAGTGCTGGGATAAGTATTATATGCATGTGGCCAAAGTTCAAATCAAATAAAAAATTTATATAGTAGGACGATGGTGCTTCATATTTATGCATGGAAAATGTTCTGTAACGTTGTCAAGAAATTCTGCAGTTAACAAATTATCATTGAAGTTAAGAAAGCATTAGCTTTTTGATATTGAACATGTCTGACACCATTTCTGGGTGAAGCACATCTCATTATGACTGCTTTAAATTCTGTAGGTATTCATTGCTGAAGAGCAAAGGTTCCTCTCAAGGATTTGGATCACAGACAAACCCAGCTGGGATGCAAGTTACCTCTCTCAAATCAAACGAGAAAAGGTCAATATAAACCTTGTTCCCTCTAAAAGAAATGAAAGCTGCACAGTTATAAACATTTACTTCATGGGTACAATTATGCCAATTTGGGTAGTATTTTTTGCACTTGGTGTGTCATCAGACAAGGAAGCTTTTGATATGATTGATATCCAAGACTCTGATGCTTCCATAGTCAACATAATAGCATCAACTATTAAAGAATCTCATGAAGAATTTGGAGGCTTCCGCACTCCTGGTAGAGCCCGTCAATATGTTGATGAGCTGATCAGAAAATCAAAGTGGCCCCCAAAGAATCCTTCGATGAGTATGTTTGTAGGTATATGTTTCCTAGTGTCAAAGGTCTTCGGAGCAAGGCATTTTTCTTGGGCTACATGGTCAAATGTCTGCTAATGGCATACTCTGGCAGAAGAAAATGTGACAACAAGGACGATTTTTCGTAACAAGAGGCTAGATCTTGCCTGCCAATTGCTTCGAGAGAACTCTGGACTCATGTTAAGAGAGTAGAATGGCGCATGGTTAAGCTCATGCAGAGAGATTTGAGCAATGATGGCAACCTGCAAGACCTTAGGCGTTATGTGGATGCATCGATAATTACCAATGGATTGAACCGGGCCTTCTCCACTGGTTCTTGGCGGCATCCTTATAAAAAGGAAGGTGTTCAGGGGCTGTAGCAACCCTTCGGAGAACAAATCCTCTTCAAACGATGTCTGATCTGAGGAAGACGCGACAGTGGTTTGCATATTCTGGAACAGTTGGAGATGCAAGATTTCCGTAAGTTTCCTGTTCCTCTATAAAAAAAAATGATGCATGCCTACTCTCTCCCTTTTCCAATATTCATTTGCAAACTGACTTTCCTTTTGCAGGAATCCATCCTACTGGGGAAAATTGTGTTTCTTGTCCACCCCGGATGGTGAAAAATGTGGATTTGTGAAAAACCTTGCTGTTACTGCTGTGGTTAGCTCTGTAGTGAGGAAACCGTTAATTGATACATTTGTTTCATATGGCATGAAGAAACTTGAAGATATTTCTGTACAAGATATTTCTGGGAAAGACAGGATATTCTTGAATGGAAGCTTGCTTGGAGTATGTGAAGACCCACATGAATTGACTATGCACTTAAGAAGCTTGAGGCGTAGCAAGCTAATTGATCCTCAGGTCTGCTCAGTTTCTGTATCTATCAAACTAACGCTTCTTTGTCTTGAACCTCAGTTTTCAGATCCAGTATAGTGTCTTACTCCCGTTCGTGGTCTTTAAAACTCTCCTAAACCATTATTAATACTTCCAATTTTTTTGGATATATTTTACCTTGTACCTCATGAGCATGATATCATGATAGATTTCACTGCTTAATAAGTTACTGATTACTGTAAGTTTCTTCAGTATATCTGTGCTCATGTATCTACTGGTTTAAAAAAATTTCAGAGCAACAATCAACCAACCTTAACATCATACTAACTTTAATTATCTTGTGATGAGCCGATACCATTCTAATATTCTCTTGATCATTAGTAGTTTTCCTTTAATTTTTCATTAAAAAAGTAGTTTCCTTTATGTAATATCAAAAAGAAAACAACTTACTGGATATGAAACTGGAGCAAACACCAACCTTATGCATTATGTTTATGAATATTCAATATATATTTTTGCCTCAAGGTAGAATATGGTTGTTTTGTTTCATGTGCTATTTTTGATTCACTGGAATATTTAAAAGTACATTTGTTGCAACAAGCTGGTAGTAATACTGTTACTTTTCTATTTTTAACTTGAATAGGTTGAAATCAAAAGGGACAAGCACAATAAAGAAGTTCGTGTATTTTCTGATCCAGGCAGAATTCTAAGACCACTTCTTGTAGTTAAAAATCTAAGAAGAATCTCAAGACCAAAAGATGGACTATACTCTTTTCAGGAACTTATAGATCAAAACATAGTTGAGCTGATTGGTGTTGAAGAAGAGGAGGATATCCAGTGTGCATCTGGAATTAGACATCTATTCTCAGGGGAGAAAGAAGAAAGGTCTTCTGGCTATACTCATTGTGAACTTGATCCTTCTTTCTTGCTAGGGTTGAGTTGCAGTCTCATTCCCTTTGCCAATCATGATAACGCTAGGAGGGTTCTGATGCAAGCTGAAAAAAATATCACAGCAGGCTATTGGCTACTCCCCACAAATTCTCAGACTAGACTCGACACCCTTTCACATCAAATGTTCTATCCACAAAGGCCCCTGTTTAAAACTGTGGTGTCCTATGGTCTTGGAAAGGCAGAGACAGCCTACAGCTTTGGACGAAAAGATGACTTCAATACACCAGAATATTTCAATGGCCAAAATGCAATAGTATCTGTGAACGTTCATCAGGGTTTCAACCAAGAAGATTCTCTGGTGCTGAATAGGGCCTCTTTAGAGCGTGGCATGTTTCGCACGCTACATTTCAAGAGCTATAAAGCACAGATCGAAAACAAAGAGATCACAAGGCGTCTCAAACACAGGGAAAGTATCAATTTTGGTAAAGTGCAAAGCAAGAGGGGGAAGGTTGACAGTCTGGACAATGAGGGTTTACCATATGTTGGAGCAAGTCTTCAAAGTGGTGACATTGTCATTGGAAAGGTCTCTGAGTCCGGTGAAGATCATAGTGCCAAACTGATGCATACTGAGAAAGGGATGGTGGATAAGGTAGTTCTTTCAGCGAATGATGATGGGGTGAACTTTGCAACTGTTACTCTAAGACAGGTGAGTAATGAATCTTTGCAAGATTATTCTGCATTGTTTTCCGTGGCCCATGTTTGCATGCAGTGGCATTCTCCTTACATAGTACAGTAGAGCATGGCATTATTCTCTGCTATTTGGTTGATTTGCTTTCTTGTCTAAGGAATAACTCATGAAGGTTCTATGTTTTGCTCTTCTTGTGCATGTCTGTTCTTATGATTTAGGAAATGATAGATGGTCTAAATTTTTTTCCTCGATTATTTAGTTCTCTAATATCACCTCAGGTGTCAGTGATATATAAAAAAACATTTATTACCTTTGAATTTGCACCATTTTGTAACAAGGCTTATCCTCTTATTTGTCTTGCTTGCCACAAGTTCTGTATGCCTATCTGTCAATCTCCCTAGTGACTAATCTAATAACTGTTTCAGTCTCGCTCGCCATGCGTTGGGGACAAGTTTGCCAGCATGCATGGACAGAAAGGAGTGGTTGGCCTATTGGATTCTCAGGAGAATTTTCCATTTACTTGCCAAGGGATAGTTCCAGACATTGTCATAAACCCACACGGTTTTCCAACTCGTCAGACTCCTGGTCAGTTGCTTGAAGCTGCTCTGGGGAAGGGGATTGCCCTTGGTGGGAACGTCAGGTATGCAACACCGTTCACCACTCCAACCGTGGACGTGATCACCGAACAGTTGCACAAGTAAGTTCTATCTTTACATGGCCGATTCCTTTCTCAAATTTTTACTTTAATTTGCCCTTTCGCACATGTGGGGAAACTAGCTAGACAGGTTACTGGTACCAGATTGCGGTGGCTTTTGCAAATTCTCATTTTGCCCTCTCATTGCGAGGCTATAGGAAGCAGAACATGCAATGCATTCTTATGGTATCTCTATTTATCAATGAAAATGGCACAGTTTCTTCTCATGTTTGTATACCTTGTGGCTTTGGTTTGCAGGGCTGGGTTTTCCAGGTGGGGTGAGGAGAGCGTCCTGAATGGGCAGACCGGCGAGCGGATGAAGTCTTTGGTGTTCATGGGGCCGACCTTCTACCAGCGGCTGGCGCACATGGCGGAGGACAAGGTGAAGTTCCGCAACACGGGGCCGGTGCACCCGCTCACGCGGCAGCCGGTGGAGGACAAGAAGCGGTTCGGCGGCGTCAAGTTCGGGGAGATGGAGCGCGACTGCATGCTCGCCCATGGCGCTGCCTCCAACCTCCACGAGCGGCTCTTCATGCTGAGCGACTTCTCGCAGATGCACATCTGCCAGGCCTGCGAGCGGGTGGCCAACGTGATCATGAAGCCCATGGAAGGCGGCAGCAAGAAGGTGCACGGCCCCTACTGCATGTTCTGCCGCTCCGCGGAGCGCATCGTCCGCGTCAACGTGCCGTACGGCTCCAAGCTGCTGTACCAGGAGCTCTTCAGCATGGGCATCTGCCTCAAATTTGACACCGAGGTCTGCTAGAACGCCATACGCCATTTCATCAGCCGTTTCTTTGAAACCGTAGACTACATACACCTGAAACTTCGTTATTGGTGGTTGAAGTAGACTACATACATCTTTTTGAGGCGAAGTAGACTACATATATTTGCAAAGCGTAGACTATACATACATTTGTAAACCGTAGACTACATACACTTGCCGCACAATTTTGGGTATTTGGAAACTAGTCTCAGGCACTGGTGGTTGATAATGTGATTCAGGGTGGTGTTGCCACTTCTGCCACAACAGCAGCACCAGCGTCGTCAGGCTCAGCATCGCCTACGCCTGAGCCTGACGATTGTCCGACAACAGGAGCGTGGCAAGATGGGCGGCCGCGCAGGATCAGGACTCTGAACCCACGCGTCTTCGGCCCGGACTGGCATAACAAGTGAACTTGACGTCGTGCGTTGGCATCTTGATGTCTTCTTTGTTTATATATAATAATATAATAGCTTCTTGCGTAAGGAGTTAATTAAGAAAGCAGATGAGCTTGCAGCTCAGCATCGCCACCCACCCAAGGCGAACCTTGGTGCTCCACAATAAAAATCCCCCTTGCTGGCGCAGCCAGGCGCTGTGGCTTCCTCTTAATGAAAATGGTTGGGTGCATCCAGGGACGGAGCTAGCGGGAGGCAACTCTGGCTCCAGCACCCCCACGGCTCCAAACTACATGAAGCCCCCTTAAGCCTCCCCTTAATTTTTTTTTGAAGAGTCACCGGGGGAGATTTCCCCACCTGAATTTTATTATGATGGCCCTTAAAGCCTGAAAGCATGGTTTTGTTTACAACTACAGCGAAACGCTGTTTACAGAAGTGGAGCTGTACGAAATGTAAAGGCTATCTTTGTTTTGCCATTTCAAAAATTTGGCACCATTTTTCTGCTATGTGCTTCTTCCTTTTCTTGAACCTTGTACGCCAAAGTTCGCCGTTGCCCTGCAATCCTCAAGTAGTTGATTAGCAGTCTGAAGCTCTTGTCTGAACACCGCGGCGTTTCTTGCCTTCCAAATCGTCCAACAGCATAAGGCGACGAAGGCAGCCGATTCCTCATCCGGGACCCCCGCGCCGGGTTTGATGAGGTGAAAAGAGTGACGTCGGTACCAAGGAACTGAGTCATGTCCAGTTTTTCCCAGAAAAGCTTACTGAGCGTGCAGCCCCCATGATGTGCTCCGGCGTTTCGTCATGAGCATTGCAGACTTCACAGGTGTTGCTTGGGACGCATTGTTTCTTGAACAAGACCGCTCGGCATTGGATTCTTTTTTTTCATCAGTAACCACATGAACAACTGAACTCTTGGAGGGGCCGAGTTTTTCCAGACAAAGTTTGCTTGTACGTCCTTCTCCTGGCCTCGAGCTTTGAGTAGGTTGTAAACTGCCCCACTGTCGAGTCCGTTCCTTGAGTTGAGGAAAGGCGAGACCCTAGTGTCTTGCTCGCTGTTGGTGGCAACGTCAGCCAACAGCGCCTGCACCTGCTGCAGCTCTATTTGGGCGCGCGGGGAGAGCCTTGGCGCCAATGTTGATTGAATGCCTGCTTCCAGTAGATCACGAACAGAGATGTCCTTGCTGGTGCAGTGGCTGTGCAACGCCGGGTAGGAGTCTGCCAAGGCCTCGTCTCCGAGCCAAACATCATGCCAGAAGGAGGTAGATGCCCCATCACCAATGACAACGGAGGTGATTGCCTGGTAGAGCGGCAGCAGCGAGCGCAACGCTTCCCAATGGTGACCGTGGACGTCGCCGCGCAGGGAGGCTAGTGAGGCACGTCCACGAACCCAGAGCGCCCAAGCCGAGTCAGTGCTGTGCAGCCGGTGAATAAGCTTCTCCCCTTAATTTTCTTTTTGTATAATTACATATATTAGGAGGGACTAAGCTTGATTTTTACATTATTCAACCCAACCTAAAATTATTTGTGACTTCGTCACTAGGTGCATCACCCCTCATGTCATGTCTTTTTAGGGGTTATAAGAACAATTATATAAAACAAACTCTCCTATTAACTATTAATAAATAGCAGACCTTGCCTGATACCTTCCCAAATCCCAATTCTATCCAGCTGCTAACAAAATTGGTGACTTCAAGCCGATTATGGGCTGATGTCAAAACCTGCAATTTTGGCGGCACTATTTTATGGGTATTTGGCAATTAGGTGTAAGTCTCAGGCATTCAGGGTGGATTTTCTGGGAATTTAGTCAAGTACGTAGTATACAAGAGTAAGGTATTGTTGATAATGTGATTTATGGGCGGGCATGCTTTTCTGGGTTGTGAAATGGCATTTGCCAGTCTAGTTTGTGATAATATGGCGAGGCAGGAATTTCACCCAGTTCCTGCAGCCTGGGAGTGTGTGATTCATTGATCAGACGAAAATCAACGAGGAGGTTCACATCGAGGGAAAGCTTGCTCACCGACGCTCGCGGATGTTTGTAGGCGGCAGTGACCTACAAATTGAAGAGAGAACAACTCCGGTGAGCTCAGACAAGCTCAAAACTCGAGGAAAAATGACGGTATGCCAACGAAACACCACCTGACGAAGTTCCTGGACAAGGTATCGACGACGATTGAGCTCCGGCGGCGGGGCATTGCAATGGCGACGGCGCTGCTACGGTTTCTTGGAAGGGAAACCGTGGCCCTATTGCCCTTTGATGGCTACTACGCCGGCGGCAGGTTCAAGGCAAAACCGTGGCGGCGGCGGCGGCGGCGGCGGTTTCATCTCGAGGAAGACGAACGGCTGGAGACGCTGCTAGGCAGGCCCCATCCGTCAGCGGGAGAGAGCGAGCGTGGCTGTGGGCCGTTGAACGGGCCGAGTTGGAGCACGGGGAATAAAAAGGGTAGGGATGAGTTGGGCTCCTGGTTTGCTGGGCTGGAAGGAAGAAAAGGAACGGGTTTTCCTTTCTTATTCTAACCTTTTAAATTCAAATGAAATTTGAGTTCAACTCAAACAACTCTAGCCCAATAAATAAAATAAAACCAGTACACTAGCATGAATGCAACACACATGTTTTCAAGGCTTATATTTGATTTTAGTTTCATAGAAAATTATTTATTTTTGGCCTAGGTAAATTCATGCAAAATTTTAACAAATCAAATGAAGTTAATTAATAATTAGGAAAACAATTTAGGGTGTTATACAGCCAACGTATCATCATGTGTTGAATGCATCAACAAAAAATCTATCCAAGCGCTATAAGTCCTAGGTCAAGCACTTAGGTTAAGAGGTTAATGCATCCTATATATGTGTGCTCTGTAACTCATTTTGAGCTTCTCTAATCCAAGGCATGGATAGACACATCTTGCAAGTTCCTTTGCTATAGGAAATCATAATTATAGGGATGTTTAGAAAGAATATTAAGACTTGCTAGTGTGAATAGTAGAAAGTGTGCTTCATTTGAAGCTCTTGGAAAGATTCTTGTTGAAGTGAAAATAAAGGTTTGTTACTCTTATTAGTAATTGCCATCACCTATAAGGTTTGGTGATTGGATTCTTTCTCATCTTCCATTGGAGGCAAATGATGGAATGTCTAATTTTGCTTTGTGCCTAGTTTGTACATATTAACCCAAAGATAGTGAAAAGGGTAACTCTTAATAGATCTTGAACCTTGGAAATTCAATAGAGCACATACCCTTCGTGGGTGCTCCAATGTGGACTAGGGGATCAACAACATGGAAAAAATATCATAAATAACTCAACAACATGGAAAAATACCATATGTGCTCACAAGTATTAGCTTAGGTTATGACATAAAAAGATGGATTAGATAGATATTAGGCTAAGATTTTAAATTGGCATTTTTAGAGACCAATTCACATCCCTACCCTTTGGTCTATTTGATGCTAGTAGATATGCTCTAAGGTAAGATTCATTTGTATATGCATAAACAAGTTACCTATTTTGTGTTCGTTTTGAGATTGAAGGCCTAAATATATAGCAAATGACAGTGGAGAAGAAAATGCATTGCATAGTTTACATGGTGAAATAGTTCTAAAATAGTCTCTCCACCACCTCACATATGCAAAAGAGTATGTGGTATATGTTAAGTACACAAATAGTTTTCACATTGATTCAAAAAAAAAAAGGTTTCACATAAACATAATTATTTATTTTTATTTAAGGTGAATTCAGTTATTTCCTTCCTTAGACTCCCACATGTGCTCCACACACTCCTCCCCCACCGGACACACACACATCTAAAAAAAAAAACAAACACTACACATCAATGGTGAAGACGTCATGTTTGACCACCATGGTTGGCACGACTCCCTTTGTTCATTCATAGGTGCTATTAAAAGCTCTCTTTCGCTCCTATGCATGAAGGAATAATTAATGGTACGATTGCTTTGCATATAAATTGATAGGTTTATTGCTTAAATTAATTATTTTTATATATATCATAGGTTAGAGGTCCTAGATTGAATCTTTCTTATGTCTTCAAGTAAGGTATCATTGGTTCAAATTAGTAGATAGTTAACTCTCTTAAATAAATTAGTATTTTTTTTCAAAAAACATGAATATGATGTGAAACCTTGCTTCTTTCTCTTATATAAGAGTCCTATAAGCTAGATCAATTTTATTTTAAATGTGCTCTAGTTTTTTATGACTTTCACATTGCATCTACAAGTAGTAGAAGCTACATTTTATCAAACAAACTTGGATTTGCTTATCTTTCACTAATATCTAACTTTTGTGTAAGTCAAGGCGACATATATTTCTGGGCAATGCAATGGTTGTGTTTGTGAAATAGGGATTAGGTTGGCAATTGGGATTTTTCATTATAAGGATTATGCATGCAAAACACACATAGCCACACATAATAAAGCATCGATGAAGATACTTGTTGATAAGCACTCTTGTGCGATTGAGTAGCTTTGCTATAAAGATGAATGCATGTGCTTGTTATCAACTTCATCCCATAAACTAGCCACTGGGAAGTGATTTATTTTTAATTTATTATTATGGTTCAATTGTGAAACTTACTAGAATTTTAATATTACATAATTACTTGTCTAGGACATCACTGTTCATTGATTTTGTACATCATATCCAACCCATATTCATAGGCACTTTGTAGCCAACACTTCTGAAATTTAACTGCATGTGTTTCAATCACTTCACTTATACTATTAGGGAATAGAATTTTGGTGTTGAATGAATGTAAAACCAAATAAAGAATGGGCCGGTTGCATTCTTGAATGCAAGAATGAAGACATAAAAGGACTAGTTTTCCAAAACCATTCAACATAATCTTAGTAAATTTTTTGCATTTCCTAGTTTCTACCTCCACCCACATAATAAGTAATTGATGTATAAAAAAAAAACTTTTGGAAGGCAAAAACTATGGGTGAGATCCCCACATAATTGTCTAAAAATTGGTTGTGGACATCGCTTGTAAGGATTGGATTAGGGTTGATATTATTCTATTGTATCTTGCATCCAATAAAAAGAGGTGAACCTAAGGTATGCTTCCTTTCCATATACGTTTATAAGAACCATTGGTTTCATTTTTAGTAGAAATGGATGTACTTCCTACCCACTATGTACACCAAAACTCAAGTTTAACGTTGTACATCTATCATTATTGTGACTATTTTTTTGGGTAGTATAAGGATGTGCTAGCGAACAATAAGGTGTTCGTGGTGTCATTGTCAATATCAAGATTTGTTCTCACATTGGTATGGTGTGCATGACTTCATCAACCCCAAGATTTATTAGTCCAATTTCCTTAAGCACTCATAGGGTTAGGGTTTACGTGTCTAGGCAATTCAAGCTTTGTGTAGGAATCGGTTCAAGGTACTAAATTTAATAATTTACTAGGATATCAACTATCTTGTTACTATCATATATTTGAATCAAGTACAATAAATATCAAACATAAAATGTATCTTTTGCTCTACATCATGAATACCATAAAATGAATCTTTTGCTCTAGGGTAAAGTTCATTTTTCAACCTCGAACTTGCACAAGAGTATGAATTTCACCCTTAAACACTCTACACCCTTCAACTTACAAAATCGGGCAATTTACCCCTGCCCTGTTCCACCCCCTAGTTTTGAGCTGAATGGGCCTTGCAAAACATTGGTAGCTATAGCATCATACATATATAACATTGACATCAATATGGATAACATAATATTAATTGAAACAACATGGCATATGATATCTCAAAATACAAATTCCACAAGCCAACAACATGTCAATGAAAAGTCTTCACACATAGGCCAATAGCTAAAGGGTTCCATAATTAAATAAGCCAACATATGACTAATAGAGTTCGACGACATACACATGGATAACAGTAATAGACTAAACACTTAAGTCATAGCATCATATCTTCTTGCCATTCTTGGATGATGAAGCAAAGCACTAGCCGTAGGAGGAAGCATCAAGTGCTACTTTGGAACTTTGTTGATTTTTTTTCTTTCTCTTTGATGGTTCTTGAGCACCGACTTTTGCAGAGGTTAATCCGGAGCTTATATGTATTGCCACACTAGAGCTTGTTTGAGATAATGGTAATTGTGCCTTGAGGTTTAATGTAGCAGATCCTCCTTTGTCTGTAGAAACTTTAGCTACTACACTAGTTCTTGTCACACTCCTTGATTTATGTCGATGGACTCCCTTCTCTTTTTTGTGGCTACATAGTTCTTGTCACACTCCCTTGATTTATGCCAATGGACTCCCTTCTCTCTTTTTTGTGGCTACATAGTTCTTGTCACACTCCCTTCTCTTTTTTGTGGCTACAAAAAAATAAGATTGAATGATTACATTTTGTTGAGTGTAGAATAAAAGTTGTGCATTGTTGAAAGCAAGTAGGCTAACCTGAGAGATTTTTGTTGAAGTCCTCAAGTGAGAACTTCTTTTCCTACTGTTGCAAGGCCCGTTCAGCTCAAAACCAGGGTGGAACAGGGCAAGGGGTAAAGTGTCCAGTTTGTAAGTTCAAGGGTGTAGATTGTCGATTTTAGTGTTTAAGGTGAAATTATTTCATACTCTTGTGTAAGTTCAAGGTTGAAAAATGTAATTTACCCTTTGCTCTATAGCACGGATACCATAAAATGAATCTTTTGCTCTATAGCATGGACATGAGCATAAATGTTGTTTCAAACTCATTTTGGAGTTATAGAATTGAATCTTTTCAGTAAAATTTAAAGATCAAGGATAGTTAATTATCTAGATTTAGAGCAGGGGGTTGGCTTTAAAATTGTTGTCGTAGTTCATAAGTTACTCTGTGGTCTTCATTTTGTGACAGACACTCATTTTGAAGATTTAGTGCATATGGTCAAAGGATGTACAAGATGTTAGTGATACTAGAGCAGCATATCTCAACTTGCTAATGAAATTTTGCATCTCCATTTTACCTTTTAAAATTCTTGTAAAAGTGGTAAATTAAATAGTTACGACTTTTTATCAATGTAACTTAAATCTCAAATTCTCATGTGAGTGATTAATTATATATTGTAGTAACTTCTCTCTACACCTTTATAAGAATATAGATCAAATACATTATTGTCATTTTCCTAGTCTCTAGATGAGCTATCACAGACATCACACTCTGCTAGCAATGTTTAAATGTTAAGTAATACAATTAACCTTGGACAAAAAAACATATTGGTTCCTTCTCTAAATACAAATTAACCAATAAAAACGCATCCTTGTAAACAATCATTCTATACATCCTCCCTGCCCTAGCCCACCCACCCACCCACAAAAATTGTACAATTTATTTTGGCAATCTAAAACTATATTTGAAAGGTTCTCATATTCCATCTGATATTATCTATCCTTAAATATGTACTTTATATCCCGAATCTCCCAAATAGTATGTAATTGTATATGTCAAATTTTAGCTTTTAGAGTTATTGGGTAAGTCATATTTCTTGTGGACACTTATTATTCTGATTTGACTACGGTGGTATCCAATATTTATGACGGATCCAAGGTGAGTTCCCTTTGTATATGATGAATCAATATATATATGTTTCTAATTTGAAGCTTTGCATATTTATCGATTGCTTTCAATCAGTAGGATGAAGGACCTAAATTTGAAGCTTTATTAGGATTGAACCAAGTTATATGGATTTTAACTTGAATTTTTGTTAAGTATATCACCTATAATGAATCTTTTCCACTAAAATATTTGAACTAAAAGCTTGTCTTTCATTTTTGAGTCCTAGAATCCAAATTTTTCTTTGGAATTTAGCGAAGTCAAGAATATGTGGTGTCTTCATCTAGAGGGATGGTTGTTTTTTTTTTTTTTTGAAATTGTGGTCACAGGTGACGTCCATACTCTTTTATTTCAGAGTGGCATGGACGGTCTTCGTTTACGGCGGACACTTACTGAGGATTTATTATTCTCACATCTAACCAACATGTGGTCGGGGAGAGAACCTATAAGTAAGTGACTCGAGTCGTTAATTCTCCGCTCATCGACGAACACATTTTCTAGTTGAATACATTTCGCACAACTTTTTTGTTGCTCTCCACACCCTAGCTTATAAAAAAAGGTAAATCAATTACATAGTTATTTTCTTTAACCAGATAGTTGTCTTCTGATGTTTTTCTAGATGAGCTAGAGAATAAAGACTCGCCGTACATAACCTCAATACAATTGATGTGTGTTTGGTGGTTGTATGAACGGTGAACAAAAGAAGTAACTTTCGGCAGTGTTTAACTGTACTAAGCAATTCCATTAAAACTTTATAAGCAAAACCAATTGAATTTCCCTGTTCTCGAATTCAAATTAGCCCAGCCAATATTCCACTAAGTTCAAATACATCCACCTAATCACAACTCTCTTTTCTCCCGAAACCACCTAATCACGTGGAACCACCGGCCGCTTTATCTTAATAGTCTTCAGATGTCGTCTTTAGAAGTTTTTAAAATTTTTTGAAACTTTACACACCAATAGTACTACACTAGATGTGCACTATACCAAAATTTGAGATTCAAACAACTTTTGTAAAAATTCATATGAAAAAAACAAATTTCAGCCACTAGAGGACAAAATGGAAGGATGGATGAAATTTGTTTTTTTTTCATATGAATTTTTACAAAAGTTGTTTGAATCTCAAATTTTGGTATAGTGCACATCTAGTGTAGTAATTGGTGTGTAAAGTTCAAAAAATTTTAAAACTTCTAAGTGCGACACGCAACACTATTGAGATTAAATACGACGGCATGCGCGCTCTCACCTAATCACAGCTCTATATACACTTACATATTTCCTAAAAACACTGTACCAGTTAATCAAGTTGTTAAATACGACAGGCAAATCCTTATCATAAACCCTCATTCACCTCCTATATTTACCCTCCCATACCATACCATACTCCCCATTCCATCAAAAACCAAACTAACCCTGCACGTGTGGGTGCACGTACGTCCGGCGATGGGGTGCTCCAGCTCGAGGGAGGCGGGCGGCGGCGTGGTTTCGCCGTCCGCGGTGCCGGCGGAGCGGCGGCGCTCGCGCTCCCTCGGCATGTGCCGCGGCGGGCAGGACAGCGTGCACGCGTACACCGCGCTGCCGTTGGAGGAACCGGCGAAGGGTGCCCGTGATCCGGCGGCGGCTGAGGAGGCGCTCCCCGGCGGGGATGCGGCGACGGAAGAGAAGCGGCGGCATGCTGACGCGCCCAGCATGGCGCTTGACCTTGACCCGGCGGTCTTGCCTGGCTTCGTGCAGGTGCCTACGCCGTCGCACCCGGCGCTTCTCTACCCGGAGCAAGAGAACCCGGCGCCGCAGGATGCCTGCGACGACGACGACGACAACGACTTTGACATGGGAACGCCGGCCGCCCGCGACATACGGGGAGGTCACTGACTCCGTCCGCGCGCGCGTCGACGACGATGACGAGTTCCTTGAAAAGCTGGAGAAGATGAAGACGGCGGCAGCGGTGGCGACCGAGGAAGTCGTTCCTGACGTCGTCGTCGAAGGCGACGACGTGACGGCGGTGCCAAGGCGCCCGCTGCCACGCGCCGGAAAGCCGGTGGTGGTGTACCTGACGAGCCTCCGCAGCGTGCGGCGGACGTTCGAGGACTGCCGCGCCGTGCGCGCCATCCTGCGGTGCTACCGCGTGCGCCTGGACGAGCGCGACGTGTCCATGCACGCCGCCTTCAGGTCCGAGCTGCGGGACCTCCTCGGCGGCGGCGACGGCGGCGGCTTCGAGGGTCCGGCGCTCCCGCGCGTGTTCGTGGACGGGCGACACGACCTCGGCGGCGCCGAGGCCGTGCGCGCGCTGCACGAGGCCGGGGAGCTCGCGCGCGCACTGGCCGGTTGCGAGGCAGCGCGCCCCGCGGGCGGCGCGTGCGCGGCGTGCGGCGAGGCGCGGTTCGTGCCCTGTGAGACGTGCCACGGCAGCTGCAAGCTCTTCATCGACGACGAGAGGTGCCGCCTCCGCCTGGCTGCTGCAGGCTTCTTCCGTCAGTGCCCGGACTGCAACGAGAACGGGCTCATCCGATGCCCCGTGTGCTGTTACTGATGACTGTTGTTGGATCTACTTGGATTGCTGTGTGTTGTAATCTTGAAATGGTACTAGATTGGAGGTTTTGCAGGGTTTGTCCGGTTGCTTGTTCGTAGTTGGTGATCAGAATTCAGAATCTTTAGTTGGGTGAAATTGGAGCTACTGTATTCTGTAAGAAGGCAGTAGATGTCAAAGTGCAGGTTTTGTTTAGTCTTCTTTTACCTTTTCCAGTTGCTCTTTTTATCGGGAAACACTTCGCATGCAATGTTTATCTCGCGTATATGCATTGAAAAATCTTATGGATTCGGATTGTGCTTATATATTGAGCACCCTTTCGCGAGGATTTAGACTCTGTCTCTCAAATCTCAAATGTCATGAGAAATAGGAGTCCCTGCCAAACGGTGTTATGGCAAGTGATCGAATAATCAAACCAGGGGAAACATTTCCCCCTTTTTATTACGCTTGCCACTAGAATGAAAATCAGGTACATGTAGTTTCTACTGATTCTGATTCATTTCCCTCACCTTCCAACGACCATTGAATCAAGAAAATTAACCAACGAACCAAAATGGTTTCACAAAAGCGTTTGTGATTCACATAGAAGGGTTTGCAAAGGAAACCAGATATAACATCAAGTATAATAGAGGGAATGCTTTTTGTTTGAGACTAAATAGAGGGAATGCTAATATGAGGAGGTGAGTCGAGGAGAAACAAGAGAAATGAGCGCGCAAGAACCAACTACTCAATCCCTCGTGTCCAATTTATGAGATATTTTGCTTTCTAGACACATTGTTTTTTTTTCTGTATTTAGACATATTGCGCATAAATAATATACTATGTAGAAAAGTCAAAATGTCTTATAATAGTTTAGAACTGATAAAATGCGTACTACATGACGAATGTGTTGATGGGTGGGTTGTACTCCCTCCGTCTCAAAAATCTCGTAATCCTGTGATTCAAATGTTGTCTCAAAAGAATGTTAGGACGCATGAATGGAGTATGAAATGTAGGTAAACAAAATAACTAATTGGACAGTTTGGATGTACTTTGCAGGACGAATTTGTTGAGTCTAGTTAGACCATGGTAGGACAATATTTACCACAAATAAATGAAAAATGCTACAGTACCAAATTTCAGCTACAGTACCAAATTTCAGGTAACTAAACACAGCGTTGAGATGTGACCATGCCTCACGCATGGCTGCACCTGCAATAAATCACGAGAAGCCACCAGAAGATTAACCGGATTGCGGTGCGTATAGAAGTCGACGTGGCCGAGTATCAAGTCAAATATAGGAAGGGCAAAACCATAATTTTACACCTACACTATTTTGGCGTCGAAAAGCAAGAATCACATCATTTTCGGGACAGAGGGGGTAAATTGGTATTCATACAACTAGAGGCTGTATTATTAGCCTTGTTGTAAAACGTTTCTAAGACAAGCTATAGAACCCTACCAAATGGGCCTTCATGATGAAAATATGTGCTAACATATAGCTAATATATCCATAATAAGATTAGGGCTTAGTAATTTTTCTCTAGATTCGGTTTCTTGGGCCCATGGTCTTCATGCTTTTCACATCATCTGTCCCCCATCCTACTCTGATGTTCATTCCTCTTCCCTATTCATCACTCTATCTCTGCACCTTCTTTATCTCTCTTGCGTATATCTGCAATTTAGAGTAGAAACTAAGACGACTACATTTCATGTTTAAGACGACTACATCTCATGTTTGAAAGTTGGTCGAAGAACGGCTAGGAATTTGACTTAAATTCTGACTCCTTCCGTAGAGATTGAATCGGTACTATTTGGTGTGTCTTAATTCTATTTGGTGTGTCTTAATTCTAGGGTTCATGAAAAGACATGTGTATGATACATAGAAAAGATGGTGAAAAATTAAGTGATATTCTCCATTACTAGCTTTTTGGCGCCAAACTCTATGTTTGTCTATGTGTGCTAGAACTTTGGTGACATGCTGGTACAAATTGAAGTTGACAGATCTTTATATCAAATTTTTTGAAAGATTTTTAATGAATGAAAAGATGCATGTGCTTTGACCTATCGAGATCTTTATTTTGGTTGAGTTGAGAAATATTTTTTATAAGAAGGTTTTGGTTGGCTCAAGTTGATAGCCAATTTATGTTGTCAAAGTCAAATTTTATTTGGTTGGAAGTTCTATTCCTCAAGTAAAAAGGAGAAAAGTAGACAATATAAGACATCTCAATCAAATTGATTTAATGTCATTCCATCTAAAGCTTCTACATATGGGAAACCCCACTTAGAGGAGTTCTACCGACGTGCGGGCGTCCACGTAGGCAGCATCAGTTACGATCCGTTCGTTCCTACTCACGAAGGAGAAAAAAAATTGGTCAGCGCGGCGGCCTGTTTACCTTCCCGCGTCCGCCCGCATCCTCATTCCCACGATGGTTTTCCGGGCATTGAAATCGTCCGACTCTTCCATCCCCTCCCGTGCCCAAGCCTCCGCGCCTCCGCCGCTCCTATACCCTGCCTCCAGCGCCGTACCGCCACCGCCGCGGCCCCCTGACTCTCCGCCCCATCACTGCCGAGATCCGTATGCCCCTTCCCCGAGGTCGCCACAGAGGCACCGGCGCCGCCACGCCGCCACTTCGTCCCCGCAGCGTCGGATTCGCGGCGGCCTCTGCGTTTCCCAGCGCCGTGCGAATGGTGCTCCCTTTCCTGGGTACGGTGGCCGTCGCCTTGGCCAGGCCCACCGCCATGCCACCGATCATTCAACTCTCCGAGGTTCATAGCCAGGTCGCTTGCCACCGTGAGGACGCCCAAGGCCACGAGTCCGCCGCGGGTACGTCGGCCTGCCGCGAGGCCGCGAGTCCGCCGCCACGAGGCTGATGAGGGCACGACGCCGGCCTCCTGTCGCGTCCACCATTGACTCTGCGAGTCGCCGTTCCCAGGCAGCCGGCCAGGCAGGCATCACTAATCCGCGTAAGTACGAATCAATCTCTGACTTAACTCCCATAATCATGTTTGTTGATTCGATGAGATTTTAGATCTCCGCCGAGGCAAGCGCCGTGCTGGCCGTCATGCTCCTGGGCCTCCGCCGCCTCGCCTCCCCCGCGCTCCCCCGCCGCCGCGCTGTGGCCCTTCTTCAACGCCGTCCACTCCGGGGATGCCGGCGCCGCTGTCACCTCCGCCTCGCTCGCCGCGCTCCAGGAGGTCGTGCTCCTGGGCGCCGTGCTCCGGGAGGTCGTCGACGCCGTCCACGCCTGCCGCTTCGAGGTCGGCACTGAGCCCGGCAGCGAGGAGGCCGTGCTCATGAGGATGCTGCAGGCGCTGCTCGCGTGACTCAAGCGCCCGCGCTCGGGGACCAGCATGTCTGCACCGCGGTCAACACCTGCTTCCGCGTCGTCCACCAGGCTTCAGCCAAGAGCGAGCTCCTGCAGCGCTTCTCGCACCATGCGATGCAGGATCTCAAGTGCTGATGGAACTGAAAACGCTGCTGTCAAAACAGAGGTAAAACACTGCTCGCTCCTGCTATTAATAGTCACTCATGCGTTTTTGAGCTTAAAAATGCCAGTCGACCCCGTACTTCACTCTTGACTAGAACAAGTTTACTGGATACTGTAACACACAAAGTAGCATCCCTATGAGCCGCATTTCACAAATAAGTAGCAAATTCAGGAGCGCACGTCCACGTCGGAGGGAGGGTCCGTGTCGCCGTCGCGGAAGCGCAAGCAGAGCGAGACCAGCATGGACACCACGCCGGCCCCCCCCCACCGCCGCACAACAGCACGCGCACCTACACCCCCACCAACAGCAGCCGACCGCGGACCAGACGGAGTGCATCTAACTTTCATTTTGTTTTTTTTTGTGTTGCAGGCCTCTGACAAAGTTCATGGACGAGTACTGATCTGCTTTTCATTCAGAAACAGCAAAGTTCATACATTGCTTGATTAGCGTATTTTTTATCAACTATCAACTTCAATGTGAGGCAACCATGCGATTTCAGAGCTGTGCACAACGCACACTGTAAACAAAAAAGATTCAATGCAGATTAGTAGATCAATGCATATCTTCAAGTGATGCAAACTGCTACCACCTCAAGGCTTTCTGTTATGTGCAAATTGGTATGGTTATTGCATCACCTTGAATCTCTGAATCAATTGTGCAGCGTTCCCATTTTACAGGCTAAATTTACATAGAGGTGTACAAAAAGGTGATTACTATGCTGTCAGCCTCACTTTTCAGCTCATTGAAAATCAGATCGGGCATGCTCCCAGCCCATGTCCCCTTTATTATGCAGTCACATATGAGTTGGAATGCTTCGCATTTGGCCTACAATACAAACACTTTGCTTCTCTGCTGTATCTGCAATTTACCTTTAGTTTTAAGAAAACGCTGGGATGCCAGAGTGCCTAATTACTTCTAATATTGCCTCTTGCCAAATTTGGCTTCCCGAATCCAATCAGTTTAGGACAAAAGAGGCTAATCCTATAGAATTCTGACCTTTGTGCCCTATGTGACCACACCTACTTTCAGTTCTCTGTGTTTGCTATCATATATGCTTCTTCATTTAAAATCTGAATACGAAGTGCTTTCTTCCTCCTACTGTACTCAGGCAGGCCCGGTATTCTAGATGCAAGGCTTATCCTTCAAACCAATCCTCCAAGTTTGTCGGTATGACTTTTTAATGTTCCATCCCTTTACAGATCTGATGCAATCGAAGTGCTGAGGAAATCATAGCTGTATAACCATTGGTACACTCCTCAAGGTATGATCTTCCAAATCGATGTTTTGTTGTAAGCACGTAAGAGTGAAACATGGAAAATGGAGCTGGAGTTCTCTGCAATATGTTCCTGAAGATACTTGGCTGCTAGGCTCTAGAGCTAGATGTAAATAACTTTTCAATGTTTCTAAATGCAGGATGAAATGACAAACTATTGGTATTTTTAGAAGACACTATTATTCGATTTTACTTCCTGGTCTGTTTATTGAAGGCTCAGGTATCTTTCCACCTCTTTGCTTAATCCTGTTCTTGAAATCCTTCCTGGTATGTTGCATAAATTCCACTTTTTAATTTTTCTGTTGTGTCATCATTGACAGCCATGCTGCTAGCACAGATGCCCCTTTTGCCAATGTCGTTGGCTACACTGAGAAGCACTTTCAAGAACAAGGCAGGCTTGATAGTTTCTTTTTCCTTTATTTTTCTATTAGTGTCAGATGATTTGAAATAAAACTATGAGATTGCCGGCTACATATTTTGTAGGCCTGCCTATTAGCATCTTTGAACCATCTATCAATTTTTTTTTATCTTGATATTCTCTTGCATACCCGGGGTATTTGCTATATGATGAAATAACTGTGTTTCCAACATGCTAAATTTAAGATACCCCAGCTGACCCGCAAAGCGCAGCGCTGATTACAAATAATTAATTCAACTAAAACAAATTTCTTCCCAAGTAAAGCGGCGTAGAGAGTCCCCAGTCTTGGCAGCGGAGGGTCCCCTAGTTTCCCTATATCCCCAATAAAGGGGATTGAAGCCAAAATACAAACCCCAGTAGATTCTCTTTTCAATCCCTTTTCCTAATTTTTCCTCAATCCCTCAAAGGCTCAAACCCACCTTAACCCCTCAAATAAAGAGGATCTATCGCCACTTTTCTCAAGCTCCTTTGTCCTTTCATCTTCCTTGTATCACTGGTCCATTATGATCCATTTCTCAGGCCCATGTTGCCATTCCTTAGTCCTAATTATCAACATCGACTAATTATAATAGATAACAAGGCTTCTAACATAAAATAAGCACCAAAATAAATACATAAAAAGTTCAAACAATTTTAAGGTAGGAACCAATAAGATAGGGCATGTTTTAGTTTTTTTTTAATGCTGACTGTTTAGGCCATTCCTTAGTCTTGATGGTCAACATTGACTAATTATAATAGATAACGAGGCTTCTAACAGAAAATAAGCACATGAATACATAAAAGGTTCAAATAATTTTAAGGCAGGCACCATAAGATAGGGCATGTTTGGATTTTAATGCAGATTTTTTTTAGGAATTTTTATATATCTTCTATTTTTTTTTTTTTTTTATTCTATGAACTTCAGTTTTGTCCGATTTACCATCTTTGACATGGTGTCACAACGCTAAAACCACCCAAGGTGAAACAAAATAGTTTTTAAAAGTCGAGGTGAATGGAACAATGGTTTATAGTTCAGGAGTAGCAAATCGAACAACCACAAAAGTTTTTGAGGCAACTTACATTATTTCCCCCATTTTTTCCCCTGGTAGCGAATAGCACAAGAATACCAGGAGCCGTAGAGTTCATGGGCCAATACCTCCAGGCCACAAGAAAGCCCGATACGATGTGCATAGAAAAAGGAAAAGTTTGAATTCCCCCCAGTTTATCACGAAAGTTCACTTTTCCTCCCTTAACGTCAAAATCGGACAAATCACCTCCCTTAACTTTTCAAACCATGCAAATTACCTTCCTCGGCGGTTTTGAGGGGCGGTATTGCTTCTGATAACAACAGTTTGCCTTTTCCTTTTTAAAAACATTAGGTTGAATATTTGAAAAATCATAGTAAATCACAGAAAAATCATAAAATAAAAAAATCAATTTTGTTAGACTCCACATGATTAGATCTACACATTGAATATATAATATGATATTTTTATTGTAGCTTTAGATTTATACTTTTGTATAATTTATTGAAATAATTCAGTAGTACGCAACTTCTATAATTATTTTTGGACTAAAGCATGCCATATTATATATTCAATGTGTAGATCTACTCATGTGGAGTCTAACAAACTTGGATTTTCTATTTTATAATTTTTCTATGATTTACTATGATTTTTCAAAGATTCACCAAATAAATAAAAAGAAAAAAGACAAAACCTTCGTAGCAAAAACTTTATATTAAAAGTATATCATATTATATATTCACTGTGTAGATCTAATCACGTGGAGTCCAACAAAATTAGATTTTTCATTTTATGATTTTTACGTGATTTACTATGATTTTTAAAGATTTAACGAGAATTTTTTTTAAAAAGGAAAAAGACAAACCGCTGTTATTGTAGCAATACCGCCCTCAAAACCGCTCGAGGGGGAGGTAATTTGCATAGTTTGAAAAAGTTGTGGGAGGTGATTTGTCGGGGTTTTTAGCGTTGAGGTTAGAAAAATAAACTTTTCGTGATAGTTGGGGAGGGAATCTGGGACCTTTTCTCATACAAAATGACAGCCCGCCACTACCACAAAGTTCATGGGGCCTAACGACGAAGCAGGCCCACTAGAAAAAGCGAAAAAGAGCATGAGTGATCCTGGGCCTCCACGTCGACCCGACACGTGACGAGCCCGGCTCGCTCCAGACCTCCCTCTCTCGTCCCGACCTGACCTGACCTCCACTCCACTCAACGTGAACTAGGGTTTGTGAGAATCGTGACGCGAGGAATACTTGAAGATTCGCGAAAGCCAGCGCGACGAGCCGACCCGCAGCGATGGCCACCGTCCACCCCCAATCGCCGGCGGGCCCCACCACCCCTCTTCCGCAGGAGGAGGAGGAGGAGGAGCGACACGGGGACGATGCCCCTGACCCGCCCGCCGTCCCCGGCGAACCCGCCACGGCCGGAGCGGACGCGGGCGGCGGGGGCGGCGAGATCGCCGCGCTCGACAAGCAGCTCGCCGTCGTCGGCGGTGGTGGCGGTGGCGAGGAGAGGAGGCCGGGCGGGTCCGGGGCCGGCGGCGCAGGCGGGGAGAAGCTGGTGGCGGAGGCCATGCGCAAGTACGCCGCCCCGCGGTCGTCGCGGTTCCACGGCGTCACCAGGTATGTATGATGAGCCCCGCGGCGGTGTGGTGTGCTGCTGCCCATCTGTCAGTCACTGAGTGCCTTTGAGGTTGCCTGCTCTGGTTTGATTTGATTTGGATGGTGGGCTGCTGCTCTGATCCGGGTCTCTCTCTCTCTCAGGCTCAAGTGGAGCGGCAAGTACGAGGCGCACCTATGGGACAACACCAGCCAGGTCCAGGGCCGCAAGCGCAAGGGCAAGCACGGTATGCGCGCTACCACCCTCGAAATCCGAGCTCTAAGCTCACTGTAAAAACGTCGAATATTTTCGACTAGAACGTTGCTGTGGCGGTTTAGCTAGGAATTGTCGTCTTTGGTAATCGGCGACACAAGTGTACTTTGACTCTGTTTGGCTGATTGCTTCACCTCACCTCACCTCACCCTTGTCGAACTGCACTTACGGCCGCGCCGCAAGTTTGGCAACCAAATCGTTCTCCGCGCTTTTGGCATGCAGAATTGACGCAATGAACTACCGACAAGCTTGAGCAGTTGCGGCATGCCAAAGCTATGGATAGTTATGAACCAAACGACAGCCCGAATAAGTCAACGCGCCAGACTTCAGGTGTGGCACTGGCAAGTTGTTGCTGCGGCGGTTTAGCTAGGAATCCCAATGCCATGTGCACACAATTGTCGTCTTTGGTGTCGGCGACACAAGTGTAGGCTCTGTTTGCCTGGTTACCTCACCTCACTCCTGTCGCACTGCACTTATGGGTGCGCCACAAGTTTGGCGTGGAAAATTGGACGCAATGAACTACGGACAAGCTTGAGCAGTTGCAGCACGCCAAAGCTATGGATAGTTATGAACCAAACGACAGCCTGAATAAGTCAATGCGCCAGACTTCAGATGTGGCAAGTTGTGGCTAGTGGCTACATGCCAAACAAGGCCCTTAATACCAAACTGCAAGATCAGTTGCCCAGAATTACGTTCCATTTTTGCAGCAGAGTATATATTCAGTGAAATATGGCGACATTCCTATTCCTGGCCTGTTTTCAAGATGGTCTTATTAATTGCCTCTTCATGACATTAATGCACAAACCGAAGGTTAGCATGTCACCTAGTATTCCCTATAATACTCGTAGTTGAATAGCATGGGACTAGGATAGTACTGATATTGGGTTAGCAGAGTTAGTACCTATGGATACATCATATATCTATCAATCTTGTACTACTGAATTGATGATCAAGGCGAGTGTTATGCTTAAAAATGCTTTACGATCCATGGTTTTATCTGATGCCCATGTAAATATTTGGATGAAGAATCATCAACACCTGAAAGCTTATTTGTCCAGTATTCCTCAAATTTTCTGTCTTCTTTAGCTGATCCTTCATTTAATGTTGTGCATGTGAACCTGGCTTCCATTCTTGGCTGCTATTGTCGTCTTCAGTGTACTTAGGTGAGTGTTGCTATTCAATCGAGCGGGCTCATTTGGAACACAAGAACTGCTCGGGTTTAAACTTCTTTTCTGGTATTACAGGCAGCTATGTTAATGAAGAGCAGGCTGCAAAGGCACATGATTTGGCTGCCCTTAAATATTGGGGCACAGGACCAAACACCAAACTGAACTTCAATGTAAGAATTGCATGTTGCTTAGCACTTACTGATATATGCTAGAGACTTGCATTTCTTGTTCAAGAAAAAAAAGTAAATTGCATTAATAGATATTACATGTTATCAGATTTCTGATTATGAGAAAGAAATTGAGGTTATGAAGACCATGACTCAAGATGAATTTGTGGCCTACATAAGGAGGTCAGTGGTACACTGAAAAGTTTTATATTGTAGTAGTTATGTGCTGATTTTTTTTTTTATTGTTATGGTTTATTATTATTATTATAGGCAAAGCAGTTGTTTCTCAAGAGGTACTTCATCATACGGGGTGTAACCAGGTGCTATTCCTGCTTTGCTAAATGAACTAACAATCATTGGGTTTCCTTTGAATGGAGCAGTTTTTATGTTGTGCTTAACTAGGGAAGTTTTAGTTGTTTGCTGTAAGTTTGCAACTTTCTCTAATCAGTTCTTTACCAACAGACGGAAGGATGGTAAATGGCAAGCAAGAATTGGTAGGATTGGTGAGAGTAGAGACACCAAAGACATTTACCTTGGGACCTTTGGTGAGTGAAGTTTTTGTAATTTACTACTTGTTGAACTTCCAAATGTTTTCTATCAGTTAGAAAGCTACTGCCGCAATTATCCTTAATTGAAACTCACTATCGTTTGCAGAAACTGAAGAAGAGGCGGCAGAAGCTTATGACCTAGCAGCAATCGAGCTTCGTGGTGTTCATGCTGTAACTAACTTTGACATTAGTAACTACTGTGAAAATGGTTTGAAAAAACTAGAAGGCCAGTCAGAGGTGTCGAAGCTCGAAGAAGGTCCATCGGAAGTTATGAAGCTCGCTGGGCAATAGATACTAGAATAGCAAAATGTAAATTAGTTTTTGTTTCATTTCTTTTGTCGTCATATTTTTTCTTCTTCTTGGTATTCCTGGTACCTGTTTCTTCCCCTTTTGTGAGTTTGCTCGCTCCTTGCCGTCTTGTCAAGCCAGTATTTATCCGGCTCAAAAGGACAATGTAATGTTGTATTTTGGCCTCACAGATGGGTCGTACTAACCTTTGTTGTCTCTCCAGAAGTCACATTATCATCACTGGTTGGGCGGTGGTTTTACTGTGCTTTCAAGTACTTGCACTGTTGTTCTGAGTTTCAGTGAACATAGTCTTGCAATTGCACCTCCAATCACTAATGGAGTGTTTGGTTTGGGGAATTAGCCCATTCTTAATGAGATGATGCATTATGATCCATTAATCAAATTTAGTAAAACGACTATTCCCTGTACTACTTTTTTTAGCTTGTTAGGGATGAGGTAGTGATGTGTCAACTTATTTTATTCCTTATACCAAACAAAGAAAAACTAGAGTGAGATGATGATGGATTACTTTATTTCATAAACCAAACATGCCCTAACCCTAACTCCCTAAGAGTCGTGTGCCTCCGGTCATAAAGAAATGGTGTTTCAAGATTCCGTAGTCTTAACATTTAAACAATGGTGTTTCAAGATTGTGTAGTCTTAACATTTAAACTTTTGATTTGACACCCAATGACCCAATAGTGGATTTGCCATTTTAAAAAATAATGCTAAGATTTGAACCAAGGTAGAACATCTCTGTCCTTAACAGTTGTCTTAACGGATCTGGGTCTGTATCCTTTGCCTTCTTATATCCCCCCTCCTACCAACAATAGGAACGTCTGTCCTCTTAACCAAATTCAGATATGGACTGATCATATCTTAATCTTTCGGGAAAGTGACACCATGTGGCCTCACCAAGCAAGGTTATGGAAAAGAGTGATGCTAGTTTGGATATCTAGCTAGAGCACCCTGGAGCTCGTGCTGGCTAGGTTTTTCCTGCCAAAGCAAGAGAGTAAAACAGGCTTGTGTGGTCTGGCAAGGCTAAGCTAGCCCAAGCAAAGAATGAAGGCAAAAATTGTTAAAAGAACCAAACATGTTCCAGATTGCCAATGTCAAAAAAACATCACACCTTTTGTGACTAGTACTGGGTTTTGAGCTAATGCTGCGGCACAATTGCGCTTTCAGTTCATCATTTATCGATGTTTCTAATAAGGGTGAAATGAAACAGAATATGAACATAGGTTGCATTTCATTACATAGTGTGCAAAAACTTCATACTTCTTGTGCTCAAATAATTACATTAGTTTAATATGCATACAGTTCCTACATAAACATTCGTCATATAGCTTGTCAGTTCATGGTATGTCTGGTTTCAGACTGTATAGCATCTCTTTGAGCTCGGCAGAACCAAAAGTTGAGGTGGGCCTTTACACGAGACATGCAAGCAAAAAAAAAAATTACTCGTCGGCTGTGCACCTCCTAATCCTTTCCCGTTTTTATGACCTCTATAAGTTCAATTGCCCTGATGACTGCAGCCAAGGTGGAGCCTCCGCACTTTCATCTTTCCATTCAGTGCCAGTGCAAGAACATCATACTCTTCAACATACCATAGCTCTGATATCGTCGCCTGAAAACAGTGATGATAAATAGGTAACCAACCATGCATGCTATGTTTGCAGTCAACCAACTCATGGATATGCGCAAAAAAGAAGTCCACCTGGAAGCCACGGATCTTCTCATTAACTTGAACAACCAGCTCATGGAAGAACTTGACATGATCAAAAGATGGTGTGCTTTGCTACAAGAGGTACAGAAAATGTAGTGTCACGTGAGATTAAATAAAGAATCAAATAATGCAGCAAAGCAAGCATTCAAAAACTATGGCTGCATTATCTGCTCTAGGATTATTGTACTTCCATGCACTATAATGTAGATAAAATTACATAAGGAAAGATGCTCTAAAAAAGGTGAAGAAAGTATTTAAAGTTTTTATTTGGTTACACATCCTTAAGTAGCGGAATAAAGAGGCAAATACTCCATGTGTCATTAAAAGTATATTTGTACCTCTATTTTTTCTCTTACAACAACAAAATATTGTCAATTACTCCAAAATCAACACCATCCTAAAAGTCAAAAAGTTTGAACACAAATATCTTGATGCAATTTTGTACACTAGCATATATAATTTAACAAATTCTTAGTCAAAGCTTGCAAGTTCAACTGTCCAAAATTAAAACAAGCCTCACATTGATCGAAAGATAGAATTGAGTAAACTGCAAAGTAAAACTCAAACTATAAGTGGGATACCTCTTTTGGGAGCTTGGGATGTCCGAGAATTCGTGCAAAGGAGGTGTGAAGCAGAACAGGGTCATACTGTCAAATCCAAAAATCAGGTTAGGTGACAGATTAATTGAAATGTGCAAGATATTATGTAAATATTCATCTGTACCAATAACCACATACTGCACTGCTATATTTGAAAATTAAATTTAGCCAGGTACCAAAATTAATTTGTTAGGCAAATGCTGTTCTTTTGTTGATGTTTCTTTATCAAGATAATGCTATCTCTTGGGAATAAAAATCAGTTAACAGTTCTATCACATCTTGAGCTGGTCATACCAGTTGCTTTTGAGGTGCTCGAGGAAGAGCTTTCTCTCAATCTTGAGCGGATTTCTGCAGGATCAGTACCAGATTCAACCTAAACACACCAAACATAATTACCTATATCTCAGTTCGATACTTCTCAGGAACTCAGGATAGAGGATTGCATACTAAGTTTACATGAGCTTAATATCAATCAGAAAAAAAAAATCAGACAGAACAGGGTCTCTTGAGATCCAAACCTGCCACAGGCCAAGAAGCACACCGGTTGAGGTCAAAACCACCCTGTCCAATACAATTTTAAGTGGGCAAAAATTCTCGGCGACTCTTTTACTGCCTCCACGCCGGCTTCAATCTCAAGGCCATCACATATAGATATGTCAATAAAAACTTCAACTGCCATGCTCAAAGAGGTCAATCAGAGGGTGCACTCACCTCATCCTCAGTTGCTACAATGGGCTCCAAGTGATGGGAGGCATGAAACATGCTGAAGTGATACATGCTCATGTTTTGGAACCAGATAGCTGCAAAATAAATCAACCAAGCAAAGTGTTCGAGATCAAATGCTTCAACAAAGTTGTCAGTTTCTGTGACACTAACCAAGCAATCATCAGGCTGAGCTGATAACTATTTAGCAGCATTCAAATGTCAGGGTAATTGAAATCAGCAGATGAAACTGTACAGTTCCACATGTATGGGATGCCATACCATAACAGAAGCTGTACCTTGGTCAAAATAAGGAAGAAACACGTCCTTGACAGCCTTCCTGCAAGCACACAAAAACATACTGAATAAAGCACTGCTCTGACCCCCCAAAGGAACAATTAAACTGACGAACTGCAGGCTAACTAAATTTGTTCTTGTCTCTTGCAGAGAGAGATCATCATTTCAGGAATAATTAACAGGATCTCCAAATTGCCAAATGGATTTTGGGCAAAGCATGTCACTAACGAGATCACAGCGGCGAACTTAGGGTCCATATAGAGCACATTCGCGCGGACTGGCGGGTCGGCTGCCTGCCAAGAACAATTCAGTTCAACATCAGCGACACCATCCCAGTCAATCACATGCCAACCAACGTGAGCATCAGAGCACGAGGGGGTTGGTGAAGAAAGGCCGCACCTTGAGCCTGGGCACGACGGTGCCGTCACCTGCGGTGTCGAAGAGGTCCGAGAGCGTGAGCGACTGCGACGTCTCGCCGCCCTTGAGGAACGCCGCGCCGCGCTCGTCGAGGTCACGCGCCATCTTCGAGTAAAGCTCGGCGCGCCGGGCCGGCACCGAGCTGGAGGAGCCGCCGCCTGACGCGAGAACCAGGAAAAAGGGTGGCGAGATTTCACGACCGGGAACGAATTATTGGTGGAAATCAAGAAACTGGAAGCGAATGGATGGGTGGGTTGCCTTAAGGGGGTGGTTTGTTACGACTTACGAGGGAGACGACGGGGGTAGGATCCCATGGGCGACGAGCGGAGGAGGACGAGGAGGAGGAGGGCGGCGGCCGGAAGGAACCAGACGGCGGTGCCCGGAGATCTGAAACGCGAGAAGCTGCTCAGGGGCCTCGTGGCCATCAAACTTTAGTTCTTGGTGACTACTGCTTCATCCGTGTGGCCGTCAATCGGACATAGTCCTACTAGAAACAGGCTCTCCCCTTGCTCATGCTACCTCTGTCGCAAATATTTGTCGGCTGGGAACCGGTGTTCGCTACCATCACAAACACGCTTCTGCAGAGACAAATAAAAGGGACGGAGGGAATCTTTTGATACTACCTCTCCCCAAAATATTTGTCACTTACGCTTCCGAGAAAACAATTTTAACAAATTATAGATTAAAAATATTATTACTTATCATACATAATTAGTATCATTAGAAAGATCTTTGAACCTAGCTTTTAACAAATTTATTTGAAGATATAAATATTACACATATTTTTTGTACAACAAGTCAAAGTTGTGGCGCGAAAACTAAAAGCAACGGACATTTTAGGGCCGGAGGGAGTAAGTGACTTTGTCACTTTCCGTGGATCTCAATCCTCCATTCAAGATTCGATGTGTCCAAAAAGTGTTACAATATCCATCATATCGAATGTCACATTAAATCTTTTTGGACGTATGTATAAAATACTAAATATAGATAAATAAAAACTAATTGCATAGTTTGGTAGAAAAATGTGAGATAAATATTTTAAGTCTAGTTAGTCTATGATGAGATAATAATTATCAAATACAAGCGAAAAAGTGCTACAATATTAAAATATATAAATATTTATACTAATTAATTAGTATCATCGGAAAGATCATTAAGTCTAGTTTTTTAATAAATTTATTTAGAGATATAATATTTAAATGTATTTTCTACAAACCACAGTTAAACTTCATAAAATTTGACCGACACGCTTCCCATCGTTCTGAGAAGCTTTTTGAATGGAGGAGCACCTCCACCTACCTTGCCTGAAGGCTGGAACTCACGCTCCCCTGGCCGCTCCCGGCGTCAGTAGTCGAGCTGCTTCCACGGACACCTCCTTGCCGCCACGTGACCACCGTTAACGTACGATAACGAGCTCCTGGAGAACACCAGTGACGACGGCATCTGCTCCGGGCTTTAGGGTGTGTTTAGTTGGTGAAATATTTTAGGTTAAATTTAATGTAAACTTTTGTCAAAACTATGCGATTTGTTTTTTGTTTACGCATATTTAGTGACTCATGCATAAGAGATTTGATGTGACGATATTGCGATACTTTTTGGGTTCACTTTTCAACGACTAAACATGGGCATGTTCAGTTTGTGAAAAGTGATCCGAAAAAAAGTCTTCTGATACCTGTCACGTCGAATCTTTTGTCGCATGTATGGGGCATTAAATATAGGTAAACAAAAAAAATTGCACCGATTGAAAGCTGAAAAAATATGAGACGAATCTTTTGAGTCTAGTTAGTACTGTAATAGGACAATAATTATCAATCACAAACGAAGGTCTTCACTAGCCTGACCCAAAATATTTCGCCAACTAAGGGAGCCGCTCAAGTCCCCACTTGGAGGCGAGTACGACGCGATGCATGCACGTGTGACGCTTCGGCGGCAGCAACTGTCCAGATGTTCGTGGACCATGTCCTGCGTGCCACCGTTGTTTGTGCAGGTACACATCCAGTGGATGTTTGGACTTGTTGTATCCATAAATCCAAATCATTTTTGGATTCTCGATCGGATATTATTCGTATCCATATAAACCCATTCAATGAAATCCGTGAAGAAAACAAGCAATTATTTATACAAATAATACAAGTCCAATTCTAGGTTTAACTGTGAGGTAACTAGTATATTAATATATTTTTGAGTGCCAATATTAGATCCACTCAAAGTTTTTGCTAGGTGCTAGGCGAAATCTAGGCGATGACCCTTAGCCAGTGACTAGTCCATGCTAGGCGTTTTCTAGGTATTTTGCCAATTTAGTATAATATATAAATATATGGCAGAAATCATGAAACAGAGAGGAGAGGAACACAGAGGAAATAAAGGAGAGGGAGCAGGGCATGAGTATCACCCGAGCTGCTTTTATGCGGGCGGCCTTGCGAGGAGGTGGAGGTTGGGGGGGGGAGGGGACAAAAGGTCCGGGACGAGCGTCGACGATGGGAGCTGCTTCCCTGCCGCCGGCGTCGCCGGGAGGCGGAGGTCGAGGTGAGCACGAGCGGGCGTGTATTGGCCCGCTTCCTTTCCCCTTATCCGCGTGCGGCCCATCCCTCCTCCCACACGCGTTTGCTTTCCCACGCGCAGTCACCCGCGCCGCCAAATTAGCGTGAATCCACACCGTTATCGCGCGACTCGCCCGATTCCTCGCCGCCTAGGGCTCTAGGCGTCGTCGAGTTGCCATGGCTTCCCTAGGCGCTACGCCCGCCCTAGAGGGCCGATTACCCTAGTCCGGCGCCCAGCCATAGCCTAGCGACTAGTCGCGCCTAGGCGGGTTATGTCGTCGATTTTCAAAACTTTGGATCCACTATACGTATGGATGAATGCAAAAGCAAAAATATTAATATATTTTTCACCATAAAAATAGCGCGCCATAGCGGTCAGGAGCCTTCGCTATAGCGCCGACATAGCCTATTAGCGCACTATTCGGCGCGATAGCTGCTTCTGGTCGCTACAATGTTTTGGCTAAATTTCGTAAATTCTATAGTTTGGGATTTTTTTCATGGACATTAATGCCAGAACAAAAACAAACAAAATCAAACGTGATTCAACATATTTAATTGGATGACGTTCCAAGACACCGGTGAACCAAACGACACCCATGTCAAGTTCTTTTTTTTTTTTCAGTGTAAAAGCAAAAACATAGCCTGAACCCTTAATCCTAATAATCTTGTCAGTTGAAACATAAGTTAGGCCCTGACAGGCTGTTGTGCGAAAGGAAGCCAAGAATCCCATACGCCAAAAATAGATTAGGAGATCGGAGGCCCAACCGATTACAAAATCCCAACGAGAAGATCGTTTCTCATCTCTCTCTTTCTTTCCAGCACCCTCCTCCCTCCTTCCTTCCCTCCCATCGCAGCCACGCGACGACGAAACCCTAGCCTCCTTCTCCCTACCCCACCAGGCCCCCACCTCGTCGGAACCCCAGCGCCTCGCCGGAGCACGCACGCACGGGGTCATCGGCCCCGTCGGCCGCGGCTGCGGAGGATGATGAACGGCGGCGGCGGCGGTGGCGGCGGCCAGAAGAAGGGGAGGACGAGGATCGAGCCCTTCCGGCACCGCGTCGAGACCGACCCCAAGTTCTTTGAAGTCGTGGCGGAAGCTCCATGACGCCATCCGCGAGATCTACAACCACAACGCCAGCGGCTTATCCTTCGAGGAGCTCTACAGGTTAACTAACATTGCGCCCCCCCACCCCTCGTTCGTTCCCCGAATTTTTGGTTGCCGCCCGCCGCCCCCACGTGTTCCGTCAGATTCTGTTTCACGCGATTAGGTCGCGCTGTATATGATCGCGGATGATTCGGGTAGATAGCGGTTGTGAATGGATTGATTGATTGCTGTGCTGATTGGCGATCTGTAATTTTTCATATATATTTTATAATTGATGAATCCTTCTGTATGCATGTGGGATGATGATGTGTGAATGTTTGTGACTAGATTGATCATCATGGTTCATGTCTTATTATCATTAGTGTAGTAGGGCTTGTCCTGTAACCATAATTTGTCAGCATGATATTAGTATCTTCTATTTATTGGTCCATGGCTTTAGTTTTTGTACTATTAAAATTTGGTAGTTGCTTGAAACCTTCAGGCCATTTGCAGCGATGTTTTCTGGGTCTAGGCATTAAATGCTTAAACGGATGGAATTCTTGTCTTAATTCCTTGCTATGCAAGTGAGGAATTTCGGGTTCGGACTATTGTTATGGTAGAAAGAACCAGATGCTTCTGTTTTAACTTTTGGGCTACATATGCCTACACCAGAGCTGAACCGATTAGAACTGCCATCTAGACTTGCATAAATCTTATTTATTATCCAGAGAACTCCCTTAGCAATCTTGTGATCATGTTCCTGTAGTACCTAATTTGTCTTCTTAGCTATATATATTCACCTGATATATGTCGTGGCATACCTAGTTAGCACCTAGCAGTCCATATAAATAGGTTGCATCGTTCCCTTGTCTACTAACCCAAAGAGGTGCCACTATGATGCTCTACCATTCTCCATGCATTGCTTGGTAGGATTGTTCAAAATATATAATTAATTATTTATCCAATTTCTTACCTTGCAAGCTATTACATATTATTTTGTTTCCAGTGCCTAACCCATCTAATAGGTAGGTGCCTAGGAGTCCTGATGTGTGCAACTAGGCTTTAGGACTCTGTATACAGGATGACTGAGATGAAACTAATACTATTGGCAGTAGCATGCCCACAAACGAAGCTGGACATTGTTTGCTTTACAAAACAGATCAAGATATCTGCCACACCCCAAAACATACAGAACAGAACCAGATTTTGGTGTCGAAGAATGAACTTTTCAGTTGACATTAAAGCACAAGTTGATGTTAGTTCCAATACTGAAGCTAGTCATTTCTTTCAGTTTAGGATTAGGGTCATGTAGGCCTAGAATGCCCACTCTAAGCTGGCATGCTAAGAAATTTTAAGTTTGATGGAAATAAAAAGAAACCTTCAAACTTGTTCTGTGACTAAATTACCATTTAGTCCCTAAATTACCAAACAAGAGGACCAGGGACTAATTTTTAGTCCCATTTAGTCCCTAGTCCAATAGACTCTTGGGATGGACTACGGACTAATTTTTAGTTCCTATAAGTCTATAGTCCCTAGTCCCTAGAACCAAACACCCCCTAATATTTAGGATAATATAGCAGAGCATGCACACATATGAAAACTTTGCAGCCCGTAAGAACTTGTGCAGGTCTATAAGAGCTAATTTCTCAGCATCAGATCCAGGCAACTATGAATGTTCTTAGGAATCTTGAAAACACAAGAGGAACTTGTTTTGTTAAATTTTGGCATCTGTTTGCTTCTGTTTAGTTTGGAAGGTTGTTGCTTTTGGATCATTGGCGTTCATTTCTAGACCCTCTCTCTTCAGCAATTCTTTCTTCTTTTGGCAAATAGCTATAAGCTGTGGTACCCTACTACCATATCTAAATTCATTTTACCATTTATAATGACTTACTTTTCGGTGTGAGCCTTTAAATTTCCAAAATGTATGCGAATACATCAGTGGTGCAATAGATAAGTATGTGTGTACATCAAGATTATTATACAACTCAAAACATGTAATTCACCTATCACTTCCCATGATTGATCCTTCTCTGTTTTTTTTCTCTTTTTGTTCATGTTACCAAGCTCAAAGTTAGACAATTAAATAAACAGTATTTAAATTTTCTTTAAGTTTGCTGTCTAAAAATAGAAGTGATTTTTCCTGTCCGTTTGATCTGTAGAAACTTATTTTTTTCAGGATATAATTACTGTTATGTTAAAACCAATAGTTCCCTCAGCATACTGGAAGCAGCTTTTTCTATGAACCTTGCACCAGCTTGTAATACTGAAAACATAACATAACAACTCTATGTATGAAATATACAAGGATTGACTACCCTGAGCCTGTTCAGTCCTCTACCCAAAAAGTATATTGGGGCGTATGTGTGTGTTTAACATAACAACCTTATGTGTGTGTGTGTGTGTGTCTAACATAACAACTGCATGTGTGTGTGTGTTTAATGTAACATACCAACTTTATGCGTGTGTATTATGTTTAAAATGTCCTTAATATATTGGTTAATATAATTTTTTTTCTATGTTATGGCAGGACTGCTTATAACATGGTATTGAACAAGTTTGCTCCTCAGCTCTATGAGAAACTCACAGAAAACATGAAAGAGCATCTTGAAGAGATGCGCACATGTATAGAAGCTGCTCAAGGTGGTTTGTTCCTAGAAGAGATGCAGCGAAAATGGAATGACCATAACAAGGCATTGACAATGATTAGAGACATCCTTATGTATATGGACAGGACATATATCCCCACCAATAAAAAGACACCAGTCTTGATCATGGATTAGAGCTTTGGAGGGATACCATAGTTCGGTATCATAAGATTCAGAGAAGGTTGAGTGACACGCTTCTTGATCTCATACATATAGAAAGGACTGGTGAGGTGATAAACAGAGGCTTGATGAGGACTACAACCCAAATGTTGATGGATCTAGGGTTGTCTGTTTACCAGGATGATTTTGAGAAGCCATTTCTTGAGGTCTCTGCTAGTTTCTATAGTGTTGAGTCACAACAGTTCATTGAGTGCTGTGCTTGTGGTGAGTATCTGAAGCAGGCTGGCGGCGCCTCTCTGAAGAATCAGAGCGTGTGTCGCAGTACTTGGATGTTAAAGCGAATGAGAAAATTACTGCTGTTGTGGTGAAAGAGATGCTAGCAAATCACATGCAGAGGTTGATTCTTATGGAGAACTCAGGGCTTGTGAATATGCTTGTTGAAGACAGGTATGAAGACCTTACGAGGATGTACACTTTGTTTAATCATGTTCCTGATGGGCTCACAACAATTAGATCTGTGATGGCATCTCATATTAAGGATACTGGCAAAAGTTTGGTAACAGATCCAGAGAGACTAAAGGACCGGTTGATTTTGTTCAGCGGCTTCTTAACATGAAGGATAAGTATGACAATATCATCAGTGTGTCATTTAGCAATGACAAAGTTTCCTGAATGCTCTCAATTCCTCATTTGAGCACTTTATAAACTTAAACAACAGATCGCCTGAGTTCATATCACTGTTTGTTGATGACAAACTGAGGAAGGGGATGAAAGAGGCCAATGAGGAGGATCTTGAAACTGTCCTGGACAAGGTGATGATGCTGTTTAGGTATTTGCAAGAAAAAGATCTATTTGAGAAATATTACAAGCAACACTTGGCAAAGCGTCTTCTTGCTGGGAAGGCTACTTCTGATGATTCTGAGAGAAGCATGCTTGTGAAGCTGAAGACAGAATGTGGCTACCAGTTTACTTCAAAGTTGGAAGGCATGTTCACTGATTTGAAGACCTCTGAGGATACTACGCAAGGGTTTTATCGTCTACTTCCCTGAGCTGCTGACAGATGCCCCTACAATATCTGTGCAGATACTCACTACTGGGTCATGGCCAACACAAACCTGCAATACCTGCAACCTTCCCCTGAGATTATCTCTGTCTCAGAGAAATTTCGGGCTTATTACCTTGGCACGCATAGTGGCAGGAGGCTAACATGGCAAACAAACATGGGAAATGCTGACATCAAAGCAACATTTGGAAATGGTAGCAAGCATGAACTGAACGTCTCAACATACCAGATGTGTGTTTTGATGCTGTTTAACTCATCAGATGTCTTGACTTACTGTGAAATTGAGCAGTCTACAGCAATACCAGCTGCTGACCTGAAGCGATGCCTCCAGTCGCTTGCTCTTGTGAAAGGTAAGCAAGTACTGCGAAAAAGAGCCCATGAGCAGGGACATTGCTGATGATGACAGCTTCTGCGTGAGCGACAAGTTCACCAGCAAGTTCTTCAAGGTGAAGATTGGCACTGTGCTGGCACAGAAGGAGACTGACCCTGAGAAACTGGAGACACGGCAGCGGGTGGGGAGGATAGGAAGCCGCAGATTGAGGCTGCCATTGTGCGGATCATGAAGTCAAGGAGGGTTCTAGACCACAACAGCATAATGATGGAGGTGACAAAGCAGTTGCAGCCCGTTTTATGCCAAACCCGTGGTGATCAAGAAGCGGATTGAGTCGCTCATCGGCGTGAGTTCCTGGGGCGTGACAAGACGGACAGGAAGATGTACCGCTATCTTGCCTAAAACAACCTCCCTTGTCTTTGGAATTTAATTTCATTGTATGCTACCCATATCATATAAATAGACCTTGATCCATGTACTTATGCATAGAAGGAAATGGGTCTCTGCATCCCGTGGTACTTTTTAGTTGAAACCGTTTTTGCTGGGTTTGTCAGTTAGTTGCTAGCTTAGCTTCTATAATATTTTGCACTGAGTTACATGTGTCAGTGCTATAGATTGATCTTGCTCTGGCTGCGACGAAATCGCCCTTTTGGTTGATGCTTCAGAAACGTGAGCTGATCGCTGTCAAGGTTAACTTTTTTTTGTTGCTTGATGGATGATTGGATGTCACTGAAATGATATGCACGGATGGTACTATTGTACTAAATTGCTCTATCCAGTTTGCAATGCTATGAGGTGCGTGGCTTCCAGAAGCGTGCTGCATGTCACATATGGACATGGCAGCCCTAAGACATACTTCATTTTGGTTTGTCCTGGATTGTGGTTAATGACCAAATCTGATGATGCTTCAGCGTAATGTCTCCTTAATTTTTGTTTATTGTAGGTCTGACCCATTTCAAAATTTGAAGTGATTATGGTCGGGTAATTGGGGATGATTTGTCAAAATTTGAGAAGAGATTATGCCTGGGGTAATTGGGGATGATTTGTCAAAATTTGAGAAGAGATTATGGTGGGGTAGGGATGATCTGTAAAAAATTGAGAAGAGATTTTGATCGGCTAATTGGGGATTAAGGGTTTGAGGTAATGGTTTAAAATTTTTGTTGGGGTGCCAGGTGAGGTGGACATGTTTTGTGATGAAGTTTGTGTGATTAATTTGTTTCATTTGATGTGCTAATATATATGTTCTAGGCAGCTCAGCTGTGCACAAAGGAGCACGACAAGTATTTGAAGTCGCGGTGCATGCACAGCACAGATGTTGCCATCGCTTTCAGTCTCTCCTGAACCATCGCGACACCACGCGTCCACGCCCGACCCAACTCAATCATGCAATGCTGCTCATGCAGGCGGCAGGTCGGCCTGCCTGTACACATATATGGACACGATGGTGAGCTCCAAGAAAAGCGTTTGATCATCTCCGACGAGCCTTAGTGGTGCGGCGGCGTGGCAATGGCGGGGCAGGGGCAGCAGCGCCTGAACGTGGTGCCGACGGTGACGACGCTGGGCATGGTGAAGGCGCGGCTGGCCGGCGCCACCCGCGGCCACGCGCTGCTCAAGAAGAAGTCGGACGCGCTGACGGCGCAGTTCCGGGCCATCCTCAAGCGCATCGTGTCCGCCAAGGACGCCATGGGCGACGCCATGCGCGCCGCGTCGCTCTCCCTCGCCGAGGCGCTCTACGTGGCGGGCGCGCCGCTCCGCCACGTCGTGCAGCAGTCCGTGTCCGGGCCCGCCAGGCTCCCGCGCGCGCGCACCAGGACAACATCGCCGGCGTCCGCCTTCCGAGCTTCCAGAGCTACCTTGCCGATGACGGTGCTGGCGGCTCGACGACGATGTCGCTTGCGGGGGCTGGCCGGCGGCGGGCAGCAGGTGGCGGCGTGCCGCGCGGCGCACGCGCGCGCGCTCGAGGTGCGGGTGGAGCTGGCGTCGCTGCAGACGTCGTTCCTGACGCTGGACGCGGCCATCAGGACCACCAACCGGCGCGTGAACGCGCTGGAGAACGTGGTGAAGCCGCGCCTGGAGAACACCATCGCCTACATCAGGGGCGAGCTGGACGAGCACGAGCGGGAGGAGTTCTTCCGCCTCAAGAAGATCCAGGGGTACAAGCAGCGGGAGCTCGAGCGCCAGAAGGAGGCCGCCACCCGCTACGCCGAGGAGAAGGCCGCCGGCGAGGTCGCGCTCAAGCGCGGCGTTTCTGTCGCCACTGCGGAGAGCATGCTGTTGGAGAACGGCGACAGGGACGAGGATATCATCTTCTGATCCTCGTCCCTTCTTGCCCATTACCAGGCCTTGTCGAGTCCTATGATAATGATAATAATAACAGAGCTTCCTCGTTAGAGCTTGCTGTGGCAGTGCTGCAGCTGCGGCAGCCAAAGAGCAGCAATCTTCTTCTGGTATACAAAGCGCAATAAGCTCGTAGCTGCAGTCGGAGGCTACGTGTACATGTACATTCCATCACTGCACCAATCCATGAGGGAGCAGCAGCAGTATCCAGCATTTTCACATGTGTTGTGTCAATTATACACTTGTCTTTATAATAATGTTTACATGCAAATCACATAGCAAGCAGAATCACTCATGACTCATCTGCAGTTCAAGTTCTGCACTGCTGCCTGTGACGAATAAAAGATTCATCACAGAATGCAATAAGAATGAAAAGGATTAGCAGTATTACTTCTAGTCGTGGCATGAGCTTATTCATGAAAGCAAAATGGAGATGCCAGCACAATAGGAGGAAAAAAATAAGAAGGGGTTTTAAGAGAAAAAGAAGAAAAAGAAACAACTGTCATGGTGGTTTTTGCAACATGCTAAATCCACTCATTGAGGATTATCTGTTGTCAGAATCCGCTCCTGTATTTCTGAAAATGTCTTCACATCCTCACCCCACAGCCTAAAACAATTACATCGGAGAAAATGACAAAGCAATCAGTGATCCAATCCAATTGCATTTTAACAAACCGTAGACTTAACATGGTACATTTTGAGAACATGAATCGAAAAGGAAAAACTACTCTGCATACCAGCACTCAAGCCCTATAGCATTGGCACCCGCCTTGTCTGCAGCTTCATCATCCCCTACATGTACTGCCTTGCTGACTTCCACACCAATTTGATCTGACAAACAGAAAACAACAACACTTAATAGTTCTACAGAAAATTTCCACGTTCTTTCACAAATGAGATTCGATTTTATACCCAATGCTATCTTGAAGATCTCTGGAGCAGGTTTCTCAAATCCGACCTCTGATGATACCACAATGGCATCAAACCTGGAGAGCTCAAGGTCTGTTAACATATAGCCATTATTCACAAACAATATATATGTAAAGAATACATCATTTTGAAGTACGACTGAAGTAACTAATTAGATAGGACAATTTATAGGTATACTTACAGATCAGAGACGTTAAGGTCTTTAAGTAATTTCCGTAACCTTGTATCAAAGTTAGATACAACAGCTAGCTTAACTGAAATTGAGACACAATATTATTTGAGACACAATATTATCAGCCATTTGTACTGATGGAGTAAGATAAGGGCCTGAATGTGGAAAGGTAGATATTAATTGCAGTAATGTATAGCTGAGAATTGAAAATTAAGAACAAAGAACAGAGGAAGTAGCTTCTAACCTCCAGCATCCTTCAGCTCACGCAGTGCTGTGTCTGCTCCAACAGGCAAACGCCAAGCATCTCCATGTGCATAATACTGAAAGAAACAATAATCCATTCATTAGCCACATGGTATGGTTTTGAACATTCAAATTACCAAAAAACTGGAATCCTTCCTACAGCTTAGAAAAACTAAATATATTTGAGAGCGGTAAACTTTATCGCCTGGGCTTCTGCTCACTAACAGCATGGTCAGAACATTAGTTCTTGCTCAATTTCGTCATAGTAGGAACTACAAGATCACAAGTTTCTTTAACCAGACACCAAACACTTGAATACATACTCAAATACTCCAATCAACCCTCATTCACAGAAAAAGTATTCATTAGAACAATCTTAGCTACAAACTCTGACTACACATTCCCAAAAGGCCAGAACATGACTTAGCACTTATGCTACCTGATACACTTCTTCGAAGTAATCATCATTGGTGCAATCGGTCGCTTCTGCCACAACAATTCTCCAGAATGGCCGCCCATCTCCCTGCAATTACAGTCCAAAAAAATCCAACACGTCGTCACCTCGAAAGTAACCATAACAAAGCAATTCCTGCGCGTCTCATGTCCATTATTATTATTACCTGGTACCTGAGTGTCTTCGGCCATGGCGCCGAGAATGCCCGCTTGAACCCCTCCATGATTCTCTTCTCAGTCTTCGTCACACCTGGAGAGCGACCAAAGTCAGGAACACCACGAGACCACACGCCAAACGTTTGACGAAATGCAGACACCGAAGGGGAGGGAGCAAAGTGCGAGGTGGTGGATGATTCTTCGGGTTCTACTAGGCGTACGGACCGTAGCGTCGCCCGATGGAGGCGTACGTCTCGGCGACCGGCCGCGCGACCTGGAGCAGCGTGCCGCCGGCGTCGAGCAGCAGCCCGCCGTACGCCGGCGCCCGCCCAGCGCTCGCTGCCACCCGACGCCGCGCCATGCCCGAGCCGGAAACAGCGGTACCGCGGGCCGTGGATGCAACCACCGGGACCCGCCGGAGGAGCGTCGCCGCGGCGGGCGGCATCTCCAAGAGGCGTTCGCCGGCGCCGGGGGTCCGCGGGAGGAGACACCGAGGTCGGAGGCGACAGGCGCGAATCTCAAAGCACGGGTGGGGTGCGCCGAGGCGTAGGGGTATTTTGGTCAGGTCGATGCAGAAACCCAGGCCGGAACGAGATCCTCTGAATTCGGTGTGGACGACAGCTCTCGGCAGTCACTCCATCGTGGCCGTTTGATGACATCCAACGGAGCAGACACTCCAGCTCGTTCCCATGTGTTGAGGGAAGCCCAATAACACGGCCTACTAAGCCCATACTCCGTAGACAGGGAAGCCGGCGGCCAGGAATCACATCCTCTTTGTTCCAGCGGCGATGGAGGCGAGCGACTTGGGGTCGTCGCCGGTGCTGAACGCGGAGGCGGCGTCCGCGGACGGTGGGGCCACGCCGGCGAAGGCGGGCTCAAGCTCGACGCCGGCGGAGGAGGGCTCAAGCCTGACGCCGGTCGTGCTCGAGCCGCTGCACGCCTGCACCAGCACATCACGCCACGCCGCCCGTGCCCCCGTAGCTCGTGCCCCCGCCGCCGGTGCATCCGCAGACGGCCAAGAAGAGCCGCCCCGGCTCCTTGCTCCCGCAAGTTTGCTACCCAGGAGCAAGCTTCACGCAGGGGGCTTGACGAGATGCAGCAAGTTTGCTGTCTAGGAGCAGCTCTGAATGTCTAGTGCTGTAAAGTCTGTATGCAGAGAATGTGTAATGTCCAAGAGCTTACAAACTATGTAAATTGTGGTTGTATTCAAGGCATCAAAATCATGCAAATTTTATAGATTGACATTTTGTTATAAATTATCTTGGAATTGAATAAAAAAGCATTGCTGAGTTTTGCAAGTTTCAGAGATACCAAAATAGCGAGCATCCGTGCCAAAAAAAAAAAGACGCAACTAGCTGCGAAGGAACGCCACCATCCCGCTCCTGTCCATGGGCTTAGCAGACCATGTTATTGGGCCAAAACGTGCACCTGTGAAGGAGGTATTGCCTGTGCTAGCTGCTTCGTCGGATGGCAGCGGACGTCGTCGGATGGCAGCGGACGGCTGCGATGAGTGACTGCCGACAGCATTCACTGGGAGCGAATTCAGAGGATCTCGTTCCAAGCCGAGGGGGAAGAGAGAGAATCGCAGAGGACCAAACCCTAAACCCCCGCTCCCTGCCTCCTCTTGCTGCAGCAGCTCTTGCCTCTTGCTGCTTTCGCTGGCCGCCTGATCCCTGTTGCTCTTCGCTGGACGCCCGAGCCGCTGCACTCGCCGCGTGCCGCCGCCTGCCAGGTGGAGCGGCACGGCCGTCTACAGGATTGAGGTTATTTGTTTGCCGATTATCGCCGCCTATGAAACCTCTCATTGCTTGTTTAGAGTATCTGTAGTAGAAGATGTGTTCTAATTCAGCCCGAATAGTTCGTTGCTTTGTTCGCACGGGTGAAAATCTACTGAACGAGCTTTGTGTGATTTGGTAGGGAGGGAAGGTCTGTGGTAGGCATCCTGTAAGGTTTATTTCAAATTCCCAAAGGAAGACTTCTGGCGAACCTGACCTGAATTCAGGTGAATCAATCAGCTTCTGCTCTTATGTATGCCTGTTTATAAAAGTCCAATGTGGTTTTGCTGGAAGTTACAGTTTTGTTTGTTCGTTGTTACCATTCAGATTGAGGTCAAGGAGCTAATTTGGGGGAAGAATGTCTGCAAAGTGGCGGTCACTGCAGCATCGGCACCGGTACACCTACACCTCGATTGTGTTCCCGAAACACTACCATGATGCCCTAGCTGTCGTGCCGGCTGAGGTCACCTCGTCCGATTTCTTTGTACAACTGAGCAACTTGATTTCCCTGACCTCCACTTACTCGCAAGTTGTTGCGGTCAAGGATCTTGCCTCAGCATATGTGCAGTTTCTGTCCACTACAGCGATTCCTGATGATGCAGTGCTCGCTGCCACAAAGCTTTATTTGGAGATCCTCTTCCTTGAGAACTCCCTCCCTCTCCATCGGACACTCATATCAGTGCTTGCCAAGTGCAAGAAATTCTCCACAGTGATTAGTGGGTGTTTTGCCTTGCTCTGTGAGGAGTATGGTGGCTCTGGAAGTAAGGCAAAGAAGAGATTTATGGTATCTCGAGCAGCCTTGTCGCTTATTGGGTACCCAAAGTTGGGATTTTTGGATGAGGCAGTAGAGAGGTGTGCAGAGATCATGGCACTGGATGTTGTTGATGGGCTTGATGGAGTGACTAAAGACATTGGTGAAGGGTCACGGCCATCTCCAGTTGTGATGGAGCAGTGCCAGGAGGCCATGTCTTGCATGTATTACTTGCTGCAGCGGTACCCATCTAAGTTCACTGGCCTTGACAAGGCGTCAAATGTCTTCAAGAGTGCTGTCAGGACAATACTATCTGTTCTTAAGTCATCTGCCTTTTCAAGGGATTGTCTAGTGGCCTCTGGAGTGAGCTTCTGTGCTGCAATTCAGGTTTTCATGAGCACAGAGGAGATTTGCTGGTTTATTTCTCAAGGTCTATTTGGTATCTGTGCAAGTCATGAAGATAGAAAAAATCAATCTCTGCACAATGTATTTTCGGACTTTGATCTGTGTGAACAAATCAGAGATCTTTCAGTTTTGAGTAGACTTTGTTTGCTAAGAGGGATTTTGACGTCTATTCCAAGGACAGTACTCAACATGCGCCAATTTCATTCCAGTGGACCTTTATGGACTATTTTGTATGATGGAATTTTACCTGAGCTTTGCAAGCATTGTGAGAACCCAGTTGATAGTCACTTCAATTTCCATGCTCTTACAGTGATGCAAATATGTTTGCAGCAGGTAAAGACATCAGTTTCATCTGATTTCACTGACTTTTCTGGGGACTATAAGCCTTTTTCAAGAGATGTTGCCAACCGTATATTGGGAATCATATGGCGCAACTTGGAAGATCCTTTGAGTCAGACAGTAAAACAGGTGCATTTGATCTTTGATCTCCTATTAGATATTCAATTGTGTATTGCATCAGAAGACCGTGAACATAACAACAAATTGTTCCTTTGCAATATTGCAAATGATTTACTTCGCCTAGGTCCGCGATGCAAAGGGAGATATGTCCCTTTAGCTTCTTTGACAAAGCGATTGGGTGCCAAATCTCTTCTAATATTGAAATCAAATCTGCTTTCAGAAACAGCTTATGCGTACATAGATGATGATGTTTGTTGTGCTGCCACAACATTTTTAAAATCCTTCCTGGAGATTTTAAGAGGTGAATGTTGGAATGATGCTGGTGTTGAGCTAGGATATGATGCCTTCAGAGCTTTGTGCTTGCCTCCTTTCATGCGGGGACTTGTATCTGGAAATTCAAAACTACGTTCTAACTTAAATACTTATGCTTTACCTGCTCTAATTGAAGTTGATGCAGAGAGCATATTCACGATGCTTGGATTCATCTCCATTGGCCCTAGCACAAAGGAAACTAAACTAGATGTTGTTTTAGAAAATGACCAGTGTATAGCCGCATTGGTTTCTCTGCTTAAGGTTTCACGAAATCTGGCTCTTGTTGAAGGGGACATTGATTTGGATCCTGATGAATCTTCACAGCCTCAGCAAAAGGATAGTAAGGGTGCTGCAGTTATATCTGTTAAAGGGATTATGGTTAAAGTTCCTGTTAATTGGTTTGCTTTGGCACTGACACACAGTGATGAAAGTCTCCGTATAGATGCCGCTGAATCCCTCTTTCTAAATCCAAAGACATCAAGTCTTCCATCCTCCCTTGAACTGAGCTTGCTCAAAGAGGCTGTTCCATTGAATATGCGTTGTAGCTCAACGGCATTTCAGATGAAATGGACAAGTTTATTTCGGAAGTTTTTTGCTAGGGTGCGAACTGCACTTGACAGACAGGTAAAGCAGGGGACATGGATTCCACTATTAATGTCCAGTGTTAAAGAAGCTGACTCTTTTGATACTTCTAAGGCCACTGTTGTCAAGAGGGCTGAAGATCTCTTCCAATTCATGAAGTGGCTGAGTTCCTTTCTATTTAATTCATGTTACCCCTCTGGCCCTTATGAAAGGAAAACAATTGCAATGGAGCTTATTCTTACACTATTAGATGTATGGCCTATTTGCCGCTCTGAAGGGAAAAATGATCTTTATCCTTACAATGAAAGCATAATATTGCCAGATTCAACAATTTCATTTGTAGGGTCTATAATTGATAGTTGGGACAGATTAAGGGAAAACTCTTTTCGCATTCTACTACAGTTCCCAACACCACTTCCTGGGATCTCCTTGAGTACATCCATAAATGATGTTATCAGATGGGCAAAAAAACTTGTTCTAAGCCCACGAGTTCGGGAAAGTGATGCTGGTGCTTTAACCTTCCGCCTTATATTTAGGAAGTATGTTTTGGAGCTTGGATGTATTCTTGTATTTTCTAAAGAAAGTGATTGTCTTGAATGTTACACACAATCTATGAATGGAGATACAGAAGTTGTTACTAGTCAAAACCCAGTTGCACAGTATATATCTTCACTCATTCAGTGGCTCTGTATCGTTGTGGAAGAGGGTGAGAAGGATCTCTCTGAAGCATGTAAGAAGAGCTTTGTTCATGGAGTTCTTCTTACTCTGCGCTACACATTTGATGAGATGGATTGGAACTCTGAGGTAATACAATCATGTATTTCTGAAATGAGGTGCCTAGTAGAAAAGCTGCTTCAACTCATAATGCGTGTAACTTCGGTGGCCCTGTGGGTGGTTTCTTCAGACGCATTGAGTCTGCCTTATGACATGGATGACGTGATTGATGATGGTTCCTTCCTCTCAGATATATATGAGGAGGATCAACCTACTACCGCTTCAGAAAGAGAGGAGAAGAATGCAAAACCAGGGAGTAATGGCAAACCAGCTGAACAAGTTGTCATGGTTGGTTGCTGGCTTGCTATGAAGGAGGTAATGAGTTGATTCTTACCACTCCTTAGACCCTCTTTGGAAAGCGGGAATTTTTCCTGTTTCTTGTGTTTTTCCTCTGAAAATGAACCGATTTCTGGGAACTTCTTTATGATTCATGTGAAATTTCTGCATCGCTAAGGGGCCCTAAACCTTCTTTGTTTTGGGTGAAAACTACATTTCGGCAGATTCATCCTTGTTTTTCCATGATAAGCTGAATAATTTCACAAATGCCATGATCTGTGGTATGCTACCATCATACTGTGATCATACTATATGCATGATGCCCTCCCCTATGTTTGGCTTGTCCTAGATGGGTTGACAATTGTCGATTCCAGTCAAAGGATAAAAAAGTTTTTTCACGGCATCCATCCCATCACACCAATCTATGCAAAGATAAATAATGCTTCCAGGAACAAACCCTTCGATCCAAGGTCTTGCGTAGAATTGCGTTGATCCTCTTTCAGGTAGTATATCTGTATAAGTACATCCTCGACTATAGTACAAAACCGTTCGCTAATCGCTATACTAACCTACCACTGATAAGCTGTTTAGTTTATTTCAGTTTCACACTATTGTGGCATTGCAGGTATGTTTAAATGTACTTTTAAGTTTTTATGATGTAACTTCTCCATTTTACTTTTCAGGTCAGTTTACTTTTTGGAACCATCATCAGGAAGATACCATTGCCTGGCTGTTCTCATTCAGCTTCATCTCAGAATGGCTTGCCTGACAGTACTGAGGAGACAAGCTTGTCTGAAGAAATTCTTGATGTGGGGCAGTTAAAGATGATGGGTGACCATTTTTTACAGGTTCTTCTTAAAATGAAGCATAATGGTGCAATAGATAAAACAAGGGCTGGGTTTACTGCCCTTTGCAACCGTCTTCTTTGCTCAAATGATTCAAGGTATGTTCAATTTTTACAGAGGCCAATTCCTGAACCTCTTCACCCTAAGATGGGAATTCATATGCATAAAACCTTATGTTACAGTTTGTATTTAGATTCATAATGTTTTCATAACAAATAGAATTTAAAACCCTTAGTTTGTGAGGCATCGAAAACAGCACTCTACATACTACAAATTTTTCATCTGTTCCATATATATAAACATATTGAATTAACTGCTGGTGCATATATATGCATTAACTCTGCACACCAATAATTTTGCTATATTCTGAAGGTTGAAAGTCATAAGTCATAACTGTCACTAAAACAGTCAGATGTTTGAATCATTTATAAATGCCTTATTTTTAGTAATGAATCATGGTATAATAGGCGTCATTACTTTATTGTGGTGTTTATTGAACCTGATTCCATGTATGTGTAATACTGAAGTTGAAACCGGGAAATATGTGGTGGAAACTACTACTAGTTGGAAACATGGAAACCAATTAAAAAAAACGCATTTTGGTCATTTACAAAAAAACTGAAATTTGGCACATCCATAGTGCATACAAATATATACTCACACGGAAAAGTTAAGATGCAAACTAACTTTTGAAAAATTCATACGAATATGGCAAACTTCAGGTGCATGTCTAAAAGACAAAATCCCTTGGATTTTGTTTTTCTAGTGCACATGCATCTAAATTTTTCATTTTCGTATGAATTTTTTCTAGTTTGTGTTTGCATCCCAACTTTTGCATGTGAGTACATATTTGTATGCACTATGGATATACCAAATTTCAAAAATTTTGAATGACCAAAATCACTTTTTTGAATTGGTTTCCATGTTAACACCTAGTATGTGGTTTCCACCATATATTTTGCCATCTGAACCAGTCCACAATTGCATATCATGTGTAATTTTTATAACTTGTATACTTTCTGTGAGGAACTCAGCCTAGCTCAGTTGTTGGGAGGTGTGGGTGTACAAGCCCCCACAACTCAGGTTTGAGTCCTAATCAACACAAATCTGGGTAGGCGTCTTTACATTGTCACCTAGGTTGATCAAGTTATTTTTGTACACATTTACGAGGATCTTTCTTTGTTGTTTACAGGCTGTGCAAAATGACGGAATCATGGATGGTGCTACTAATGGATAGGATAATTGCTAAAGGGCAAACTGTTGATGATTTGATAAGGAGGAGTGCAGGAATTCCGGCTGCATTTATTGCCCTGTTCTGGCAGAGCCAGAAGGAGCACCAAAGAAACTACTTCCAAGGGCATTAGAATGGCTGATAGAGTTTGCTAAGAACTCTTTAGCTAATTTCCAGAAAGATTCCAACCAGAGGTCTGGAATAATGAAAGATTGTTTTGGACAGCTATTGGAATTACAATCAGAAACTACAATAAGTGTACATTCTAATGGTAACCTATCTAAAAGCCGAGATGAGGGTGTGGTTCCCACTGTCCATGTGTTCAATGTTCTTAGAGCTACCTTCAACGACGCAAATCTGGCAACTGACACTTCGGGTTTCAGTGCTGATGCAACAATAGTTGCTATACGTGCATTTTCATCTCCCTACTGGGAAGTGCGCAACGCAAGCGTGCCTTGCATATACTGCACTAGTTCGTCGCATGGTTGGGTTTCTGAATGTGCAGAAGCGTGAGTCAGCACGACGATCTTTAACTGGCCTTGAATTCTTCCACAGGCAAGTTCATAACATTCCTAAACATCATCTATTGTGATACGGAGGGAGTACATAGTTTGCAATTTGCAATATGATAATTGTGGTTATGTGAAGATACACTGCATCACTTCTCTTTGTGAAAGACAGAAACCTAATGTGTTGCAAATATAAAGTTTGTAACCTTTTTTTTTCTGGTTGAGTTCAGTATATTTTACATGATACATGGACATGGGTACATTGATCAGAAAATAATTTAGCATCATTGTTATTTTGGGGTCAGATAGTTATTTTTCTCTCTTTGATACAAAGATACACAGTTCTCCTGTGTTTTGTCTGTTTGGAAAAAGAACTTTCTATTATTATTGCATGTGCTTGTGGTGAAACATGAATATCCTTGGTGCGAAAACTAATTTGTACGTAAGTAGATGAGGTCAGCTTTTCAATCGGGATTTATTCCTTGTTTTCTTATGCAGGTACCCAGCCCTTCATCCTTTCCTTTCTAGTGAACTGCGAACCGCAACTGAACAGCTAGCTGATGGAGTGTCCAGCAATTTGGAGTCACACATTACAAAAGCAATACACCCTAGCTTGTGTCCGATTCTTATTCTTTTATCAAGACTGAAGCCTTCACCTATAAGCTGTGGAACTGATGATTCTTTAGACCCTTTTTTGCTTTTGCACTTCATCCAAAGATGTGCTACCCAGAGTAACTACCGGGTCCGTATCCTTGCATCAAGGGCATTAACTGGTTTGGTATCTAATGAGAGACTGCAGTACGTTGTTAGTCATATACTGGATAGTTTACCTCATGGAAATCACAAAGCAATGGCTCACAGTATTCAGCGTACTGATCCTGCTGTATCAGCTAATATGGGAAATGGAAATGTACTTCTGCTTTCTAAGTCATTCAATTCAATCCATGGCCTTTTGCTGCAGCTGGCTTCTCTTCTAGATAACAACTTTAGAGGTTTGACAGATGGTAGCATGAAGGATCAGATCATTGGCCTACTACTGGAGGTTCTCTCAAGATGTTCTTGGCTTGGCTGCATGAAATTATGCTCATGCCCTGTCGTAATTACATCTTACTTGCGGGTATTGGATCTCATGCTTGATGTTGCAAGGACAGGGAAAAGCAGACATACTGAAGTCATTCAGGCATTGCTGCTAGAGTTAAGTTCCCAGTGCTTGAGCAACACAGTATCAACCCAGTACGTATTCCATGATCCAACCCGTATTGAACTAAAACAACAAGCAACTGAATCATTTTTGAGCTGTGTTGGTCTTTCTAAGAAAAACAATGAAACTAACGACGAAGATGTGCAGTTGCAAATACTTGGTGAACCAACTTCAAAGATGCCTAGAGAGGGCTACTCCCTTCATGAAGTACACAAGGAGATTATGTCATGTCTCACTGATCCTTCATATGATGTTAGAATTACAGTGCTCAAGAGGATTCTTTGGCTCACAAAATCAATCAGACATGGTGATGTAGAAAAAATATTTTGCACCAGTGGGCAGGAGTTAATCTGCAGCCTGCTTTGATGGAACGGTTATTTGTGGAAGAACACCCTAAGTGCCTTTATTATAATTTGAAGATCATCTTTTCATGGAACATGGAATTCCCATTCAACAATGGAGAAGATTCTAGCACACTTTTGTCCTTGTGGGACAGGTTAGTTCATTTAAACAGCACCATGTCACATGCAAAAACCAAAGAAATAGTTTTATGTTGCATGGGTATGTGCATGAAACTGTTCACTAAACTATCTAGGGGTGGTGTTTCAGTGGATTGTAAGACCAGTGAGATCTCTGCATCCTTTGTCAGAATCAATGAAGGGAATAGATCATCCGATGCCATGCTTAGAGTAAACCTATTTGTCACTCTTGTCAAGAACCAAAGTGAACCATCAGAAAGTGTGAATGCTCGACAGGCTGCTGCTGAGGCAATTGTTGCTTCTGGTCTTCTTGAAGAAGCAAACTACGTTGCTTCATCTGTGTCCAACATGTACTCTCCAAAACTTGATGAAGGCCATATCACACAGAATTGTATGGAAGCTAGCGTTTTTGAATTTGACAGTCTTTATGCATGCAAGATACTTGACTTGTGGTTTGTATGTATTCAGTTGCTGGAGGATGAGGATGCCTATCTGAGACAAAAACTTGCGAAGGATATTCAGAAAATAATCGCAAAGGGTTCAGCTAATACCTTCTGTGATGATTCCACACCACTACAAGTTGATAGAGTCATTGAATTAAGCTTGGACTATTTAACTTCTTTGTTTGGCCACTGGCTGAGATACATTGAATTCTTGTTAAGGATAGTCTTGGACACTGGAAACACTCTGAACTCCCGTGGAGATTTGGTCCGTCAGATATTTGATAAAGAAATAGATAACCACCATGAGGAGAAACTGTTGATATGTCAAATCTGCTGTTCAAATATTCAAAAACTTTTGCATTCAAAATGTCAGATGGAAGCAGGAGCAAAAACTAAACTGTTCCTGCAGAATTGGAGGGTGACCTTTTTTAAACCAGCTTACATCACTGACTGGTGGCTATCTTGAGAAAGAGGGAAGAACAATTGGATTGGCGGCTTAGGTAACCACAAGGACGTGTTCATATCAGTGTATGCAGTTCTGTTAGGCTTATATGCGCTCACGCAATCTGGCTCTCTGGATCAACCGGACGACAAGTGTGCAATTTATTTGCAAGAATTTTCAAACCTTGAAGGGTTTATCACACCATTCCTCAAGAACCCTTTGATTTCTAATCTTTACGATCTGGTAAAATTCTCACATGAGAGGTTCAGATCATCAGATAAGCCAGAGGACCAAGTGGGTAATTCAGGATCAAGTTTTGACCCATATTTTCTTATCAGATGATTTTTTGCTAATGTACTAGTGATTTTTCTTTGTTATTCCTCTGTTGTAAGACTCAATATTATTATTTTTATACAAAATACCATTCTACAGATTCTTTTCTTGATGCCCTTTGTTTCTGTGTACCATTGCATTTTAGATGTTCTGAATTTTGTAGCCACTCAAAAATGACATTTAATTCGGCTCAGGACATTGTATTTGATGTGAAAATAGATGCCAATGTTTGTGCTTCTCTGTGGCTCTCAACTTTTGATACTCCCTCTGTCCCCTGTGTCCAACAAAAGTTGCAACTATGGGTTGCGTGTCAGATAAAGTAGTTCATGTTTGACCAAATTTTCAGTGAATATTATTCATAGTTATGGCTCCAAGTTAATTTATTATTAAAATACATTTTATAATTAATCTAATGATATTTATTTGATATCATAATTATTTATAGCTCATACTTGATGTACTAAAACAGAGGAAGTATTCTCTATTAAATTTATGAACCATTTATCTACTCAAAAGAAACCAAGAAACAAACCCTTTTTTCTTAACACAAGAAATTGTTTGTTACAAATATTGATAATGCCCTTATATCCCATGTTACAATCGGGACATCTGTCCTTTGTAAAAAAAAAAATTTGGCTATGGTGTGCTACTCCTTTTGAGATACAGGTCCCAAGTGAACAACTGGGGGTGGAAAGTAACACACAGCTCGTACAAAGGAGATGCTTTCAGCAGAGCACACATAAGTTTCCTGCAGAGGACCCTGCAGTGTTGCGGCAAACCATTTTCTAGAATTTGGGCCTGCTGTTCTGAATTTGCCTGCTCGCACCCATCAGTCTGGTGATGGTTGAATTAGGTCTTTGAAGGCTGCTTCGCGCCAATCGGTTTTGTGAAGGTGCTGCTCTGAATTTTCCTGCTCGCACCCATCGGTCTGGTGATGGTTGAATGGCTGTTCACACCCATCGTTTTGGTGAAGGCGCTGTTCTGAATTTGCCTGCTTGCACCCACCGGTCCGGTGATGGTTGAATTAGGTCTTTGAAGGCTGCTCGCACCCATCGGTTTGGTGAAGGTGCTGTTCTGAATTTGCCTGCTTTCACCCATCGGTCTGGTGAAGGTTGAATTAGGTCTTTGAAGGCTGCTTGCACCCATCGGTTTGGTGAAGGTGCTGTTCTGGATTTGCCTGCTCGCACCCATCGGTTTGGGGATGGTAGAAATAGGTCTTTGAAGCCTGCTCGCACCTATCGGTTTGGTGAATGTGATGGTTGAATTGGGTCTATGAATGGTAGTTGTTCTCACTGGTTGTCCACTAAAAGAGGTCGTCCTTATCGGCTGAGATGACCTGCAGCATGAGGGGTTGAAATTATAAATTCACGATTGAAAGTGCATTTTTTCTGAAACCATTCATGTCGGTGTGAACTGACGGGATAGAAATGGGGCAAACCTGGTGTTCTTTTGGATAGCAGATTGCAATCTTGCTCGACTGCATAATAGAATTAGACAGTTTCAGAAATAGCAATTTCTATTTATGATCATAATACCAAGAGTACAATTACCTGTCAGCCTCCATCCTAGCCTTTTTCAACATTGGGCTCTTGTAGCTGCAATTGGATAGACTGCTAGTTCCACCTCCTACAAGAATAGATCCTAGATTAGTACAGAAAATAACTTGCTGCGCTGCTGAAGTTGAGTAGAAGCAGAAAAAGAAACATGAAATCACCTCCAAAGAAACTTCTTTTGCTTGGAGGCACCTTTGTACAGAGTTTAGTTTGTTTGCTAAGTTTCTCTGCATACGATTTAGAGGAAGAAAGTATTAGTGACATTTTTCTTGTATTGACAGTAGGCTAAAAACTCTCAACAGTCAAGGCCCAGCTAATTTAACTCCTCAATAAAGTTAAAGACTTACCAGCTTTCTCTGCCTGAATCTTCCTTGTAAATTTCTCAACCATCTCATCTTCAGCTTCCTGCTGTTTCTTTTTTCTCGCCTACAAAAGTTTCAAGAACCAAGTTAGTACAGGGCGAAGATAAGGCAATTATGGAAGCATATCAGGAGTACTGGCAAATGAAGAAAGGAACAGAATTTTACCTCGAAGAGCCGCCACCATGTGTATTCCTCATCATTCTCATCAATCCCATGTTCCTTCAGTCTTTTGACAACTTTGTTGAAATGTTCCTGACCAAACTCTCGCTGATAGAATCGCTTCCACAGTGGATCTGTTACCGGGCTAATATCCATCTGTTCAAACAAGCAATATGCATGCATTATAGTCACAACAATCCAATCTCCCAGAAAAGGGTCAAGAACAATGCATGGCTAGTAGCAAGAGAAGCAGAAAGAAGCCATGGAAATTGGCTTAACCTGACCTTGGTTTGGCGCTCGATATTGGTGAGCTGCTCCATCGTGCAGTGCGGAAGGATGCGCGCTTGAGCAGAAACAACTCGATGCCGTCAACGCTGTTCATGATGCGGAGGCTGTCGATGGCCTTCCGGACGCAGACCTCCACAAGGCTCATAGGCTTCCTCTCGAACTCCATCTTTTACTTTCCCTGGCAAATCGGCCCAAGAAAAATGCGAGCAAGCGAATCTGAGACGATCAGGTGGAGAGGACAGAGACAGGTCTCGATCTGATTCGTCGCGCGCGGCAGCTGGGAAAGATCAAGAGATTCTATATATCCTATATGGAGTCGAATTCGGAGAAGAAAAAAAAAATTAGGGTAATCCACATCCGCCGAAGCGAGGCCGGGGGTCTTACCGAGGAGAGAGGTCCGAGTCCGAGCTTGGCTTGATGGGCGGGCGTCCTCCTCTCCGCTCCGATCGGAGTCCGACCAGGATGGGGAGAGAGGAGGACGGCGACAGGGAGGAAGAAGACGAAGCTGTGGCTGGCATGACGTCAGATGCGGTACGACGAGAAGCAGGTTGGCCGGCCCATGATCCGGTATTTTGCGGGCCGGATTAAGCTGGCGAAGCAGGCCGATTTTGGGCCCAAAATGATACTGTCCACTCACATGGACTGGATCTGTTTGGATTCATTAATAGTTGTTTTGTTTTGGAATCCTGCGTTTCTCGTGTGAAAATGAATGGACATTTACGAGGGAAATGAAATTGGAATCCTGCGTTTCTCGTGTAAAAAAAAAAATGAATGGAAATTTACGAAATATCTACATTTTTATAATAAAATTGGAAATAACTGGCACATGTTAATAGTCCTCCACAAGTTGATCTCCTTATTAGTAGTAAAAAAATATTGGGGTTTAGTTACTTGTGAACGTGGGCACGCAAGCGAGGGCACTAGTGCGAGCACGCCTTTCTTTAGTGAGTGCCCCGGGTGCACATGTTAGTGAGTGCCCCGGGTGCCCGGCCTCCACCAGTAATATGTACTACTTAGTGTTGCGAGTTTGTGGAAACGTCATATGAATTAATAAATGTTCTCTTTCTATAATACAAAGAAACGCAGCTCTCCCTACGTTTTTCAAAAAAAAAAAAAAAAAATTAATAAATGTGATGTTTTACGATTTGTACAAATATTCTCTGATTTATTATTTTATATTCATATATTCTCTAGTTTATCATATTTAAAATCTTATAATATTTTTAAAATTGTTTTTATTAATCTAGAAAAACTTAACCGTGGCGGTCATGTAACAAAAAACCGCCACGGTTATTACAAAAATCGCCACGGTTAATCACCGATTAACCACGGCATCTACTTCATGGAGGTTATAGAAACCCACGAATTTCTTTTAAAAAAAAGTCACAAATTTTTTTTTTTTTTGTAGTAGTCACCCACCACATTGTCGGAACTCTCCAACAAGACCCTATCGCCGGCAGTGAGCTCCTTCTTCCCTCCCCCTACCTCCCGGCCCCTCACACATGTGGGGCCATTGCGATTTCCCAAGAAACTTCGCCATGGTACGGTGTCCCCACCCCGACTGGGTTTGGTCGCCCATCGCCGCCAACTCCCATAAACCACCTGTCGGCCATCCCCACCGCTTGGCTAGACTTCTTCCCCCCTTTGGCTCCTTCTAAGGCCACTAGATTTGGGGAAGAAATGGGTAGTGCGGCTTGCCGAAAACCCCGGTCGCCGTGATAGAGGTGGGGAAGAAGATGACAGTGCAGGCGAGACAAGGAAGAGGACGGTGGGCACGGGTGGGAACTCGACGGCCGTGATGACCAAGAGCTCAAATCAATTGGTGGAGAGGTCGTGTGCTGGCGTAATGAGATTTGACGATTTGTCAAAGAATTGTGCAGGCCCTTTCTTTCTCTTTAGGGATAAGTACCATTTCCCAAGTAGCTTTTGGTGGTTTCCATTCATTTTGTATTTGTCGGTCTATTTTACTATTGATTGATGAATGATGATGATGATGCTGGGAGGGAAAGTCCGGAGTGAAGAGAAAAACTTCATTTGTTGCTAAAGTGGAAGTCAATAGAAGAGTGAGGCTACATTCTTAATTTTGTGCGTGTGCTGCGGCCGGCAAAATTTGACTCTCGCAGCCTCTCGGAGGGACGACCTTGCCGTCCATTTCAATTGATTATGCATGGTTTGTATATAAAAGCGATAACTACGGTGGCACGGATCGAAGCCAAGCCAAGTCGTTGCCACCAGTCACCATTCACTATTCACCAAGCGTGCAAGCTATAGCAGCAAGACGAACGGCGATGCCGCAGCCGCACGTCGTGGTGGTGCCCTTCCCGGGCTCCGGCAACATCAACCCGGCGTTACAGCTGGCCCGGGCTCTGCACCACCACGGCGTCTTCGTCACCTTCGTCGTCACCGAGCACAACCTCCGGCGCGCCCAGCAGGCCGCCGCCGCCGCCACCGAGGGCGGCGCCGTGAGCGGACGCGAAGGGTTCCGGATCGAGACCATCCCGGACGGGTTGGTGGACGCCGACCGTGACCAGCAGGACTACGACCTCGGCCTGTCCAAGGCCATCACCACCGACCGGTGCGCCGCGCCGCCGCTGAGGGAGCTCGTCGCGCGGCTCCGCGGCGGCGCAACGCCCGACGTGCCGCCCGTCACGTGTGTGCTGCCCACGGCGCTCGCGAGCTTCGCGCTCGACGTGGCCCAGGAGCTCGGCGTCCCCTGCAGCATGGTGCTCTGGACCAGCAGCGCGGCGTCGCTCATGTGCCACATGAGGCTTCGGGAGCTCAGGGAAAGAGGCTACCTACCACTCAAAGGTACTCTCGTCTCGACGCCCCTTGGTTGTCTAAACCTTTTTCCTAAACATGAATTTGGTTTACATTTTGAATGTTTGACAAACTAGCGCGATGGCATATAAATAATAAACCTAATTTCGCAAATTTAAATTCAGGCCTAGTTTCTGTTCAAACTCAAACTTCAAACAAGACAAAATTCATCTTGACTTGGAATGTAACATAACTAGTTACAAAAAATACACTAACTAAAGTACATCTCAATCCCAAATTGTAAGTCGTTCTGGTTTTATTTAGCTTTTGTTATGTATATAATTATACATATTTTTAGATGCATAGAAAAACTTATGAACCCTAAAAAAAGCGTCTAATTTGGAAATAGTGAGTATAATACTTTTTAAAACGAGAATTTAGAAATTATTGGAGAACCCAACAAAGATGCCACCAACAGCGACTTTTTCTTTAAGACTTGAAAAAATCATTGACTTACCAATTCCTTCTGAATTATTGGTGATGCTCTTAGTAGTTGATCACAAATCTGTCGTTTGTGCATGCAACTGCTAGTTGATAAAAAAAAAAAGTATATCCTTTCCGGATCAAGGTGTTTTTATATTGTATTAGCTATATTTTAGCCTGTTGCGTTTTCTTCACATTTTTCATTGCAGAGTGTAGCCTCGCATAAAGTATGAATCCTGGCTGGCGTGCACAGGCCCAGCGCATAGTAATGCTCCGATAGGTCCAAGCTTTTTTAGATCACAAGGTTATTGCTACAAAAATAAAATAAAAAAGATCATAAAGTTATTTGTTTGTAGAGGCCATCAATTGATGCTCCGTCTCTAATCTTCTAGTAGTCATTATTTAATTGGGCTACGCTCATATAAACTTTTGATACTTAATTCATTTACCAATTATTTTATAAGTATTTAGACTTTATATCAAGGTTCTAATTAAATCTCCGGCTATATAGCTTCTGCTATCTTCGGTTATAATTGTTTGAGAAGGATATAACTAAGTTTTTGTTCATGTATAATTTAGCTCTTAACTCCCTGTTATAGCCTAGTTAGCCGGCTATAGTCTGTTTTTCAACATAGATAGCTAAAATAAGGGCTTAGCGTAGCGGGCTATTTAAAACACTGATTTGCTCTCTTTTTCTAATCTTTGCAGATGACAGCTGCTTAACGAACGGATACCTAGACACGACGATGATCGACTGGATCCCCGGCATGCCGCCGATCAGCCTCGGCGACGTCTCCAGCTTCGTCCGCACCACCGACCCTGACGATTTCGGCCTGTCCTTCGGCGACACCGAGTCCAACAACTGCACCAAGGCCGGCGCCCTCATCATCAACACGTTCGACGCCCTTGAGCCGGACGTCCTCGCCGCCCTCCGTGCCGAGTACCCGCGCATCTACACCGTCGGGCCGCTGGGCTCCCTTCTCCGCCGCCGGCAGCACGAGGAGGAAGACGACGGCGCCGGAGGGTCACTTGACATCAGCCTGTGGAAGCACGACACCGAGTGCCTGGCCTGGCTGGACGCGCAGGCGCCGGGCTCCGTCGTGTACGCCAACTTCGGTAGTCTCACGGTGGTCACTGCGGCGCAGCTGGCGGAGTTCGCGTGGGGCCTCGCGGCGACGGGCCGCCCGTTCCTGTGGGTCCTCAGGGCGGACCTCGTCGCCGGCGTCGTCGGCAGGCCTGGGTCCGCGCTGCCGCCGGCGTTCGTGGCGGAGACGGCGGATCGGCCGCGTGGCCGCGTGGTGCCCGCAGGAGCGCGTGCTGCGGCACCGCGCCGTGGGTGCTTCCCTGACGCACAACGGGTGGAACTCCACGTGCGAGTGCCTCGCCGCCGGCGTGCCCATGGTGTGCTGGCCGGTGTTCGCGGACCAGTTCACCGTGTGCAAGTACGCGTGCGAGGTGTGGGGCGTGGGGCGACGCCTGGACGCCGAGGTGAGGAGGGAGCAGGCCGCTCGCTGCGCGCGTCGGTGAGGTGATGGAGAGCGAGGAGGTCCGGAGGAGCGCGGCGAGGTGGAAGGCGGTGGCGGAGGAAGCTGCTGGCGCCGGCGGGTCGTCGCACGAGCACCTGCTCGCCGT